>CM042558.1:6967299-7344799 GCA_023630585.1 Cranoglanis bouderius | reverse complement strand
GAGACTATTATTTTTATTTTAATTTTTATTTTTTTGTCACACCAAATATTGACTTTGCTTCATTTACTACTGTTTACTGTTCTTTACGGTATTTTTTTTTAAAATGTGGAAACATTTGATTTCATTATTTTGAAGGCATCTTTTCTCTACAGCATTTCTTTGCATGTGCCTAAAACTTTTGCACAGTACTGTAGTTCTGTTCATTTTAGGTACTGTATATAGTGTGATAAGTATTATCCCATCAACAGGCAATTAAGTGTATTTGTTATAATTAGAATTTCATGAATGTAACCAGGTCTACAAATCACTCCAATGATATAGATAAACAGGACTAAATAAATAGCTAACAATAAGACAATAGCTAACAATAAAACATTTAACTACAGCACGTTTTTATTCTTCATTAACTTTTCAATATTTTTCTCATACAGTATACCTAGGGCTTTATCACCTTTTAGTCACTGATGTTACTTAGGCACCATGCAATCAGGTAGCACATTCATTGCCTGTCTGGACTTGAGCTTTCCACAGCAACTAATTATCATATTCCACCTACTATGCAAATGGTGGAAAATTAATAAATGGTCTTGGAACACATCCCCAAAGACAATTAGCTGCTCTTTTTAAACTGGATGGAACATCATATGGCTTCTGCATCCTTGCATGGCAGTGCTTTGTGAATGTTATGGCATGAGCTTATTGTCAACAACTGTGATGCTAACGAAATGCCTAGCCATATGGCAGCCAGGGCCACAAAACAACAACAACAACAAAAAACCCCACAAGAAAATCACTTAACATGCGAATAAAGGCAACAGATGTAGTAAATTACTGTGGCCATCTTGCAATTTGTAGATTTGTGAAAATTGTAACTGTGCTGTTTGTGCTGTCACAGACAAACTTTTTTTCAGCAATATGGATAATTATGTTCATGGGTAACAAGGCAAGCTTTTTGTTCACCAAGATGAGAGTAATTAAGAGGAGATTGCGTGGTCAGAGGAGTAAGATAAATTAGCAGGAACAGCCTACTAAGAATATCAATTCACTTTGCCCTAGTGCTTGAAAAGTATCAAAACAATGTTGTCTTTCAGGCAATTCCACTAAACCCAGTAGTTGCCCTTCACTGTAGGCTAATTGGCATTCATCATCTGGTGCGTTCATCTTTAGAGCTCTGAAATCAGACAGCTGCAGTTCTGAGTGAAATTGTGAAAATCAATGAATATTTATAAAAGCGTGCATTGAAAGTTTCCGTTTTCAGTATACAATGTGGTAAACAATTCAAATTTATTACGACACAGTATGTACAGTTCAAATCTATGATGAAAGTATATAATTCAAATCTATGATATACAACATGTACAATTCAAATCTATAATGTACAGTACAATATGACACTGTATGATGCATATAAGCAAAAGTTATGACTTGGATTGGTGATACAAGCAAGCATCCTGACCTTTTCAAAGAGAAAGACTCTGTTTTTGTGCTAATATTTTGCAGCATAATTTGCTGGTTAATGCTGGTGTGTTGCTTTTTGACTGGGTGCAAGACAATTTTTCATGTTTGTGTGCTGTTGCGATTTTCATGGTCATAAATGAAGCCACTACGTGGAGTGACGCAAAATCCGCTAATGCAGTGGGATTTTCAAACCTATTTGATCCGAAAATGTGTGTTATATTGCCTCCCAAGACCCTCTCTTTGCATATATGCAGGGATAACAGTTTTTTCTTTAAAAGTGCAACCTTAAAAGTCTCTCTCTCTCCATTTTTTTTTACAACTCTTGTGAATATCTTGTGAATGTTCACTATTTCTTCATAAATGTTCACAAGCTTCTCCACATCAAAACATGCACACATCAATCATGCTGCATTTTTTATGCACACGAATTTTGTTTCTGACATGTCCACACACAAAATAATTGTAAACATCCAATGACTTATAATTAAGATTATTTATAAAGTGTTAGATTTTACACTTTATTGTGTCAACATTTCTTTTCCTTTTTGGCCAGCACATTATTTGACAGTATGGTTTAAGAAGTAAGTATGTGATAAATGTCTAGTATGTAATTCCTAAGGATATCATAAATAGCCGATATTTAAAAGGGAACTATGTGGTATTTACTGTAGATAGTAAATAATATAACAAAAAAATGATCTTTTGTAGTACTTTGTTTAGAAGTATTTGGTGCTATAAGGCAATAATTACCCAGAAATTAAATGGTAATGATGGAGTATGTACAAGTAATAATTGATGCATACTTTTTCTTTCTCTGAAGAAAGCCTTTTCTTTATTTAACATTTATTTTTTTCAACATCTTGCTTGAACGCATGTCACTGACGACCCTCCAAACCATTTATTGTTAATCCACAATACAATGATACAACAATTAAGTTAACTGTTTTTGGGCTTAGTGAAAGTTACTTTTTAATAAGTAGTATGGAGGCAATGCTCAAAACACATGGTCCTGTTAATTGTAATATTTCCAAAGTGGGAAGCATCATTTGAAAATGACTATGACAGCATCTAGTTTGTCTAGAGCATAAATAAGTGTCTCATCAAATATAAAAGATACACAGCGTCTGAGTATTTTGATATTTAATCACAAGATCACCGAAAGCATACTATTTCTACAGCCGTGGCCAAAAGTTTTGAGAATGACACAAATATTAATTTTTACAAAGTCTGCTGCCTCAGTTTTTATGATGGCAATTTGCATATACTCCAGAATGTTATGAAGAGTGATCAGATGAATTGCGATTAATTTCAAAGTCCCTCTTTGCCATGAAAATGAATTTAATTCCCAAAAAACATGTCCACTGCATTTCAGCCCTTCCACAAAAGGACCAGCTGACATCATGTCAGTGATTCTCTCGTTAACACAGGTGAGAGTGTTAACGAGGACAAGGCTGGAGATCACTCTGTCATGCTGATTGAGTTAGAATAACAGACTGGAAGCTTTAAAAGGAGGGTGGTGCTTGAAATTATTGTTCTTCCTCTGTTAACTATGGTTACCTGCAAGGAAACACATGCAGCCATCATTGCTTTGCACAAAAAGGGATTCACAGGCAAGGATATTGCTGCTAGTAAGATTGCACCTAAATCAACCATTTATCGGATCATCAAGACCTTCAAGGAGAGAAGTTCAACTGTTGTGAAGAAGGCTTCAGGGCACCCAAGAAAGTCCAGCAAGCACCAGGACTGTCTCCTAAAGTTGATTTAGATGCGGGATCGGGGCACCACCAGTGCAGAGCTTGCTCAGGAATGGCAGCAGGTAGGTGTGAGTGCGTCTGCACGCACAGTAAGGCGAAGACTTTTGGAGGATGGCCTGGTGTCAAGAAGGGCAGCAAAGAAGCCACTTCTCCCCAGGAAAAAACATCAGGGACAGACTGCTATTCTGCAAAAAGTACAGGGATTGGACTGCTGAGGACTGGGGTAATGTCATTTTCTCTGATGAATCCCCTTTCCGATTGTTTGGGGCATCTGGAAAAAAGCTTGTCTGGAGAAGAAAAGATGAGCGCTACCATCAGTCCTGTGTCATGCCAACAGTAAAGCATCCTGAGACCACTCATGTGTGGGGTTGCTTCTCAGCCAAGGGAGTGGGCTCACTCACAATTTTGCCTAAGAACACAGCCATGAATAAAGAATGGTACAAAAACATCCTCAGAGAGCAACTTCTCCCAACCATCCAAGAACAGTTTGGTGACGAAAAAAGCCTTTTCCAGCATGATGGGGCACCTTGCCACAAGGCAAAAGTGATAACGAAGTGGCTCGGGGAACAAAACATCGACATTTTGGGTCCATGGCCAGGAAACTCCCCAGACCTTAATCCCATTGAGAATTTGTGGTCAATCCTCAAGAGGCGGGTGGACAAACAAAAACCCACAAACTCTGACAAACTCCAAGCATTGATTATGCAAGAATGGGCTGCCATCAGTCAGGATGTGGCCCAGAAGTTGATTGACAGCATGCCAGGGCGAATTGCAGAGGTCTTGAAAAATAAGGGTCAACACTGCAAATATTGACTCTTTGCATAAACTTCATGTAATTGTCAATAAAAGCCATTGAAAGTTATGAAATGCTTGTGATTATACTTCAGTAACAGTTAGTAACATCTGACAAAAAGATCTAAAAACACTGAAGCAGTAGACTTTGTGAAAAGTAATATTTGTGTCATTCTCAAAACTTTTGGCCACGGCTGTAGACACTCAAAGCACCTCACATAGTATGGGGTGAAATCTCCTCAACCACCACTAGTGTGTAGTATCTGCCTGGATGTTGCGACGGCAGCCATAGTGTGCCATAACGCCCACTACATACCAGCTATTGGTGGAGAGGAGAGTGATATAGCCAATTCAGGGATAGAGATTATTAGGGGGCCATGATAGATAAGGGCCAATGGGGGAATTTCACCAGGACACCAGAGTTATACCCCTACTCTTTACGAGAAGTGTCCTGGGATGATTAAAGAGCACAGAGAGTCAGAACTCACATCCAAAAGACGGTGCTCTTTTTACAGTATAGTGTCCCCACCACTATACTGGGACATTAAGACCCACACAGACCACAAGGAGAGCACCACCTACTGGCCTCCCTACCACTTCCAGCAGCAACCTTAGTTTTCGACAGAAAGTCTCCCATCCAGGTATTTTCCAAGCTCAACGCTGCTTAGCTTCAGTAGGAAACCAGGCAAGAACTGCAGGGTGATATGGCTCTAGCTGACACCAACAGGTCAGAAAAAAATAAATAAATAAAATAAAAAAACAGAATCACTGAGTTGGAAAAAGGATCACCCCCCCACCTAAAAATGACTTGTAAACTCAATAAGGTGTGGCTAATCACCTTCTCAATGGCACACAAAGCCATTTGACTTTCAACTGTGATCAGCTGTGGTCATTTTAATTAGCTCAGCATGAAACGATCTTTCCTGGAGCATTTTTCATTCCTTGGTAGTGCAACTGAAGCAAACAATCAACTATGGGTAGCAAGACACTGTCAAAAGATCTCAGGGATTTTGTGGACAGGCACAAGTCAGGAGATGGATACAAAAAAATTTCAAAGGCTTTATCAATGCCACAGTGAAGTCTATTATTAAGAAGTGGAAACTATTTGGTACAACACAGACCCTCCCTGGATCAGGACGTCGCTCCAAACTGGATGAAAGAGCCAGGAGGAAACTAGTCAGAGAGGCTACCAAGAGGCCTACAGCAACTCTGAAGCAGTTGCAGGAATTTATGACAAAGAGTGGTCATTGTGTGCATGTGACAACAATGTCACAAATTCTCCACAAATGTGGCTTGTATAGGAGGGTTGCAAGAAAAAAGCCACCCACGACTGAGCTTTGGCTCCAGCAGTTTTAGTTAGGTGTATACCGGGAGCCAGGGTGCCAGACATAGCAGGTAATCTTAGGGTCTTAGGCAAGCACAGGTTTTCAAAGATAGTTATTCATGTAGGAGCTAATGATATACGCCTTCGTCAGTCAGAGGTTACTAAGAGTAACATTGTAGAGGTGTGTAAATTAGTGAAGGCGATGTCCGATGCAGTAATATGCTCTGGCCCCACCCCAATGCGGCGTGGCGATGTAGCTTACAGCAGGTTATGGTCGCTGAACTGCTGGATGTCCAGGTGGTGCTCTGAAAACAATGTGGGATTTATAGCTTATTGGAGCAGTTTTGAGGGCAAGGCTGGCCTGTTAGGGCGGGATGGTATCCGTCCCACTCAGGAAGATGCTGCTCTCATTTCTTGCAGCATAGCACATAGTCTCAGAACAGGCCTAGTTAACTGTTGACTATCCAGAACCAAGGGAGCAGACAAGCAGGCTAAACCGAAGGTCTGCTAGCTGCACTGAGTTGTCACCTAGGTTCCACAATATCAAGACTGTGTCTGTTCCACGAGCTGAACAAATATGTAGAAATTTTCGGAAAGTTTGTTTGAGTAACCTAAAAGGTAGACCATACTGAATGCACAGCCAGCACCTTTGATCTGAAGCTATGACTGTTAAATATTAGATCTCTTATGTCTAAAGCACTTATTGTTAATGAAACCATTACCGATCAGGAGTTTAATATGATGTGTTTAACAGAAACATGGATTAAACCAAACGAGTACATAGCACTAAAAGAAGCCAGTTCTCCTGGACACAGTTATATACGTCAGCCCCGTCTAACTGGCAGAGGAGGAGGTGTCGCAGTCATTTATAATGAAAACTAGGCGGCACACAAAAACCTAGCCATAAGTTCAACTCCTTTGAAGTTCTTCATACTAGTATAACATATGCAACCACAAAAAATAAGTCTATCGAGTTGATTCCACTTATTATTATTTACAGACGCCCAGGGCCATATTTTGAATTCCTTGGTGAATTTGCAGATTTTATCTCGAACCTGGTGTTTCTCTAGATAATGCATTAATTGTTGGTGACTTTAATATTCATTTTGATAACCCGGAAGATCCTCTGAGAACAGCGGTTGTGTCTATTTTAGATTCAGTAGGGGTCAATCAGAATATAATAGGACCCACTCATAATGGTGGTCACACTCTTGACATTATACTAACATACAGATTAAATATAGAAAATATAGTCACATTTCCGCAGTCTGAAGCTATCTCAGATCATTATCTCATCTCGTGTAAATTGCGCATTGATCATAATATATGCACCTTGCCACGCTACTGTGTCAAACGTACATTCACATCAGCTACTGCACAGAGTTTTATCAATAAACACCCAGAGATATCAACTATGATTTGATCACTGTCTGATCCCATAGAACTTGATCAGGCGACTGAATGCTTATAGTCGATGTTCCACTACATGTTAGATAAGGTAGCTCCACTTAAAAGAAAAATAATTAGAGAGAAAAAGCTAGCACCCTGGTATAATGATCACACACGTACCTTAAAACAGATCACTTGACAATTAGAACATAAATGGCGTCAAACCAAATTGGTAGTATTTCAAACAGCATGGAAGGAGAGCCTCCTGCACTATAGGAAATCTCTTAGTGCTGCTAGATCAGTCTATTTCTCTACCTTAATTGAAGATAACAAAAATAATCCTAGATTCTTATTTTATAGCAGCATTATATATTATATAGCAGCAATGATTTCATTAATTTTTTTATTGGCAAAATTAAAAATATTAGACAAAAAAATTCAGACTATTAATTTAAAACCAGACAGTCTAACTAACCCTGTAGACAATAATATAGCAATATCAGATCAACGATTAGAGTGCTTTACTCCCCTTAGGGAGACTGAACTTATTTCATTAATTTCTTCATCATCATCTTGTATACTAGATCCCTTACCTACATGTCTCTTCAAACAGATTATTCCAGAAATAATCAAACTTCTAAAAATAATCAATTCTTCAGTACTTAGCACTGGCTATGTACCTAAATCATTTAAACTAGCAGTTATCAAACCCCTGATTAAAAAACCTGACCTCGACCCCTGTCAATTGTCCAGCTATAGGCCAATATCAAATCTCCCCTTTATCTCCAAGATCTTAGAAAAGGTTGTAGCACAGCAGCTATGCTCATACCTAAATAGGAATAACATTCATGAAATATATCAGTCAGGATTTAGTCCTCATCATAGCACAGAGACAGCATTGGTTAAAGTGGTAAATGACCTACTGCTGGCCTCTGATCAGGGTTGTGTCTCCATGCTTGTGTTGCTTGACCTTAGTGCAGCTTTTGATACAATTGATCATACTATTCTCCTTGATAGACTAGAAAACATTGTTGGCATTTAGGGAACGACCCTCTCCTGGCTCAGGTCTTATTTGACTGATCGTTATCAGTTCGTAGATGTAAATGGTGAATTCTCTATGCATACTGAGGTAAAGTTTGGTGTTCTGCAAGGTTCTGTTTTAGGCCCATTGCTTTTTTCTTTATATATGCTACCTCTGGGTCAAATTATTCGTAAACATGGAATTAGCTTCCACTGCTATGGTGATGACACACAGTTGTATGTTTCAGCAAAGCCAGATGACAGACACCAGTTTAATAAAGTCGAGGAATGTGTAAAGGACATTAGACAGTGGATGCTTATTAACTTCCTCTTACTAAATTCTGACAAGACAGAAGTACTTGTACTATGACCACATGCAGCTAGAAGTAGGTTTTCTGATTATATAGTAACTCTGGATGGCCTTTCTGTTTCATCATGTGCAGCAGTAAAAGACCTTGGTGTGATTATTGACTCCAGTCTTTCCTTTGATGCCCATGTAGATAATATTACTAGGATAGCCTTCTTTCACCTCAGAAATATTGCTAAGATAAGAAATATATTGTCACTACATGATGCAGAAAAATTAGTCCATGCTTTCGTCACCTCTAGGTTGGATTATTGTAATGCCTTACTGTCTGGATGTTCCAGTAGGAGCATAAACAAACTCCAGTTAGTCCAGAATGCATCTGCAAGAGTCCTTACTAGAACCAGAAGATATGACCACATCACCCCTATCTTATCCACATTGCATTGGCTCCCAGTGAAATTTCGCATTGATTATAAAATACAACTATTGACTTATAAAGCGCTAAATGGCTTCGCGCCACAGTACCTAAGCGAACTTTTGGTCTTTTATGATCCGTCACGCTTACTTTGATCAAAAGGTGCAGGCTATTTGTTGGTACCTCGAATAGTGAAGGCTACAGCAGGAGGAAGAGCTTTCTCTTACAAAGCCCCACAGTTATGGAACAGCCTTCCAATTAGTGTTCGGGACTCAGACACAGTCTCAGTGTTTAAGTCTAGGCTGAAAACATATTTGTTTAGTCAAGCTTTTTGTGAATAGTTTTTTTCTTAGGTAAAGTAGAACTGGGATGTTTGGATGCTCTCACACCCCCCCCCCCCACTTTCACACATTCACCCAGGTTTGTTGATGGTGGAGTGGCTGGCCGCCTTATGTCCCAGGGAACCCTCATGTCTGTGTTACCTTCTGGCTCTCCCTTTTAGTTATGCTGTCATAGCTAGTGTTGCCGGAGTACCTGCTTTCACTCACGCAAAGTACACTGTCCTTAACCATTACGGGACAATAAACATACCTAACTCTCTCTCTCTCTCTCTCTCCCTCTCTCTCTCTCTCTCTCTCTCTCTCTCTCTCTCTCTCTCCCCTCCTCCCCTTCTGTTGAGCTACACATGATACTCCTGAGATGCCAGTGATCCTGACCCCTTCTGCTCTCTGGACCTGTCTGATCCATCCTGATGCCCTACTTCTGGTTGGAGATCTCATCAATTGGAAGTTACATGCTGCTGCTGAGGATGGCCCCACATGGTGCAGCCTGAAGATCATTGAGATTACTGAGGATGGTACCACTTAAAAACCATAAAGATGGCTTTGGACCTCAATTCATATGAACAGTTATGCTATGATGGCTAGGACTGCAATTGCCACAAACAGTTTGGCACTCAAGTCTCCATCAGTGAACAGTGGTGAAGTTCAACAAAACAGACTTCATATAAAAACTGTAATGAATTTTCATGGTTTCACAACTGCTATTTGACCATGTAGTATTGGTACATTTATAGAAGGGATTTGTTTATTTATAATCACACTATCCGGTGTCACCCAGATGATGGGTTCCCTTTTGAGTCTGGTTACTCTCAAGGTTTCTTCCTCATATCATCTCAGGGAGTTTTTCCTTGCCACCGTCAGAGGTGACGAATATATAAAGATGACTGAATATATAAATTCAGGACATAGATTTTAAATTTATGAATTTATCCCCAGTGAGCAAGCCAGAGGTGGCTTGCTCACTGGGGATAAATTCATAAATTTAAAATCTATGTCCTGAATTTATATATTTCTGTAAAGCTGCATTGGGACAATGACCATTGTTAAAAGCACTATACAAATAAACTGAATTTGAACTTGAACTTTGACAAAATGCACCTTGAAGATTCTGAGGCCACATGGAAAAAGGTGTTATGGTCAAATGAGAATAAAATTTAATTATTTGGCCTCAACACCAAACGATATGTCTGGCAGTAATCCAATACAGCTCACCATCCAAATAACACCATTCCTACAGTAAAGCATGGTGGTGGTAATATCCTGTTAAGGGGGTGTTTCCCTGCAGCAGCCTTCAATTGCATTAAGAATTTGCAGTTTATCATGTTTTCAAAACAAACTCTTCAATATAGCTCATACGGTTTCAATTGCAGATTACAGTTAAATTACAGTGTAGCAGGAATCTTGCACTTTAACGTGTTTAAAATGTAGCAGAGAACCATAACCTCTCAGTGTCTTTCTGTCTATATTCATCACTGACCTTCTGCACATTTTATTTAATGCTTTGTGCTCTCTGCACTATCCTGTTATCTGTCAAATTAAAACCATGCATTAATTTATTACACTGTTGGCATTCAAAATAAAAATGCAAACACTTGTACCCAAATGTCCATGTTTGTGACAGTGACACTAAAATATCAACATAAAATATAGTTTTGTGGGTTGATGCCACCCTCATCTCCTGGTTTTCCATCCAAGGCTTGAAGATAAATTGCAGTCTTAAGTGGTTATAAGTTACGATATGGTATGATAACTTATTCAATAAGTTATGAACTGTGGTGACATATTTGATGAGCTGATGAGCACTGAAAGGGAAAAGGTGTCTGAATGAGGAATCATGTCAGAAATATGGAAATGCTTGAGGAAAATTGCAAAGGGTGTACTCATCACATTTCCCTATTGTCAAGCCTATTTGGAAATAGGCCAGCCTGGACATTAAACAAAGCAGTGCGTGGCCACTCTGCAGTAGAAACAGAGACCTCTTTCTGATGTGTTTTTATGTTCTTTGGCAGTTAACTTAGCATTAGTAGTATGTATTGGCTGTGGAGCTTGGACAATCTCATTACAGATGTTAGCAGGAACAGAACTGTCTCCTTTTGTTAAGGAGCTTATTCAGACCAATGGGTTAACAGTTCAGAGTGTCTAGTGACAACTAGCTGTCTCTGCAAGTTAAAAAGTGTAAATGAGAGAAGGCTCATTATATCTGCTTGGAACTTGCAGAGTTGGGAGTTGCAGACATGGGTGTAACAAATAATCATTTTCATTTAGAACCAAAGAAAAAAACGAAACGCAAATATGTTGGAGCTACCAGCTGTATTGTGATTGGCTTGTGAAGCTACCACTGTGTTCTGCAGAGCTGTGTTCTGATAGCGTCACAGGCCATTTGAAATAAAATGTAATAGATCAGGAACATCTACAGCATGATGTCAAAATGTTAATTTAAAAAAAATTGGTAGCACCTCACTCAGAGAACACATCAGACTTAGGAAGGCATTTGAAGTTGAACTTGACTTTTATTAATGTTTGCCACAACCTAGATGTGGTGCAATGGTATGTCCATAACTCAAAGAGCCACTACCATCATCCCCCAGCCTATGGACCACTTTGAACAGTGCATTCACATCTATCATGCAGCAGAGCCACTGCAGGGGAGTGTGGGCCAAATAAAGTGTGGAAAAGTGCCTTTATAAGTAGTAACAGTGAGTAGGGACCACCCACCTGATGGCTAGACACTCTTTTAAAATTGTGCTGTACTTTGATTCTCACAGTGCTGGGTAGTCCTCTAGCACCTAGGACAGAAAGCCCCCAGATCTCTGTCTGATGCAACAGTCTGCAAATCAGAGTTTGAAGCAGGGAGACCCCAAAGAGAGATGCTTCAGCACTGCTCTGACCACTGGACCAGATCTGGTTGTCCATTATCAATGAGACCACTTAATGGGCTGGCAATGTCCAAATAATTAGTCACAAGCCAATAATATTTCACCAGCCAAGGAACTGTTTCAACTCCTTTTTGGTTTTTGCTCACCAGCAGGACACAAATGCAGCAGCCTTATCATTTTGGGGAAAACCAGATGACAAAGATTCTATATGTTCACCCATCCCCACAGAACTGCACATGTTCCTGAATTTCTTTAGAATTGATAATTATATCATTTAAATATGCTGTAGAATTCAGTGAAGAGTGACAAATAGGTATGAACCAAACTGTGAAGAAAGCTATTTTTATCTTGGACTCTGGAGATATGGGAATTTACCGGTAGCCCTTGGTGAACTCCAGGGTCAAGTAAAATGAAACACACCCAGCCAATCCAGGAGCTCATCAATAGGAGGCATGGAATAGGTATCACTTTGTGGAAGTCCACACAGAAACAGACGGCCCCATCCAGCTTGGGCACAAGCACAGTGGGGCAGTCTGTTTCTGCAAGGACTGCATGGGGCAGTCTGTTTCTGCGTGAACAGCCCCATCCAGCTTGGGCACAAGCATGATGGGGCTGTTCACACAGAAACAGTTCCAGTCACTGTGTGACTTCTCTATTCTTCCCATCTCTATTATTTTCCCTAATTACTCCTGAACCACTTTTCTTTTGTGCTCCTGCAAGTGATATGGCTGGCTGCCCACAATCATGCCAGGGGAGTCTTAATATGATGTTTTATAAGGATATCCACTGTGTTTTATGTCCAAATGTGTTTTGGATTTTGGACTGAGTTTAGCCATTTTTAATAAAATTTTCCTGAACGTGGATACTTAACAGTCTCCTGTCTGTGTACTGTCATCAACAGTACAGTACTGTCATCAACTTCCCCTGAAAACTAAAATGTGCGTAACTAAAATGTTACATAAGAGACCACTTTTCAGACAAAAAACACAATGATGGCTGCTGGGTTTTGCTGCAAAAATAAGAAGCAAATGCGAACGTCAAAGCCTCCACAAGAACTGTAGCTGGTTCTGCAAGATGCTCAATAACACCTACCAGCTAATTTCCTTATAAAACTGCACAACTTGTACTGGAGACTACTATTTTTATTTTAATTAATTTTTTATTGTCACACCAAATATTGACTTTGTTTCATTTACTATTGTTTACTGCTCTTTACAGCATTTTTGCTCTACAGCATTTCTTTGTATGTGCCTAAAATTTTTGCACAGTACTTGCACAGTCCAAAGACATGCTCTGTAGGCTGACTGGCATTTCCAAATTGTCTGTAGTGTGTGAGTGTGTGTGTGATTGTGCCCTGCAAAGGGTTGGCACCCCATCCAGGGTGTCCCGTGCCTTATACCCCAAGACCCCTGAGATAGGCTCCAGGCTCCCCATGACCCTGTGTAGAATAAGCAGTACAGAAAATGGATGGATATATTTATATATCAGCTTGGAGGAATTAAACCCATTCCTCAGTACAGAACAGCTTCAACTCTGGCATGTTGGTAGGTTTCCTTACATGAACTGCTTGCTTCAGGTCCTTCCACAACATTTCAATTGCATTAAGGTCAGGACATTGACTTGGCCGTTCCAAAACATTAACTTTATTCTTCTTTAACCATTCTTTGTTACAACGATCATTTACATGTGTTTCAATAGTTTACAGTATAGTGAATATTGTAATTTCTAAACTGTCTGTAAATTCTGCAAACTGGCCCATATTTTTCCATTCATTCAATGGCATTTTCATGTTTTCCATTATATGATGTGTGATTAAAGTGTCTAAGTCTTAACACACCACTTAACGCAAACTCTTGTCTTCATTAGATACTGAGCAAATGTGTTTTGTTGGCAATTCTTCCAAAATGTAGTGGTTTCCATGTGGGGAAAAAAAAAGACTGAGAGATGCACAATGTAAAATATGAATTTTTTTCACTTGCAGCACACTATGCATGTAACCATTAGATCAAAATAAATATTTAAATACCTCTTAGGAATCAACAACTGTGGTAGAGGAACCTTCTCAGCTGTCAGCTGCCAAAAGAAGATAAACATCCACTGTCTGACATGAAACGATCTTGATCCCATAAGGAAGACAGCAGGCAAATGTTGCACAGCATTAACTGACTATAGGGTTGGTGCTGTGAGTTTGATTTTGGATGTTCCCTCAAGGGGGATTTAATTAAGTGTCAGTAATTGTGACTGTGCACTGAGTGTGAATCAAAAGAAAACCCAATATAAACATGATCCATGGTTTTATAATGTAGATAAAGGTATCATCGAGTCATGCAGTGCATAGACCCATGCATCTTTGGTGACAAATCTTCAGCATTTCTATGTTCTTATGAAATCATGTACCAACCATGTGTTATTCAAATGATTTTCAGTCAGTATTATACGGTCTACTACAGTCCCCTCAGAAAGTGTTGGAACTGCAAGGGCAATTCTATTGTTTTTGCTATACATTGAAGACAGTTGGGTTTGAAATCAAAATGTAAATATGAGACAATAAATCAGTATTTCAGCTTTTGTTTCATCATATTTACATCTAGATATACAACTTAGAACATGGCACCTTTTGTTTGAACCACCCATTTTTTCAAGTGATCAGAAATATTGGAATTAAAATAATAAAATATTAAATTAATAGCTCTGAACATAAACTTTTGGTTTGAGCCCTCGGTTTTACCTGTGAAGACTGCATTTGTTGTTAAAAAATTATAAACCAACATGAAGACCAGAGAGCTGTCTATGGGAGAGCCATTTTGATGCTGGGAGAAGGGGGAAAAGAGCCATTGCAAAAGCATTGGGCATAGCAAATATAACAATTTGGAACGTCTTGAAAAGAAATAAATCACTGGTGTACTAACAACCAGACATGGAACAGAAAGCCCAAGGAAAGCAACAGCAGTTGATGACAGAAACATTGTGAGAGCTGTGAAGAAAACCCCCCAAAAAACAGTTAGTGTCATCACCAGCAAACCACTTATCAGCAGTAAGAATCAGAAGGCCAAATTAGATTTTGTAAAGAAATACAGAGATTAGCCACAAAAGTTCTGGAACCAAGATTAACCTCTACCAAAGTGATGGAAAGGCCAAAGTGTGGAAAACGAATGGATCTGTTCATGATCCAAAACACAAAACTCATCAGTCAAGCATGATGGAGGCAGTGTCATGGCTTGGGCTTACAAGGCTGCTTCAGGAATGGGCTCACTGATCTTTATTGATTGTGTAACTCATGATGGTAGCAGCAGAATGAATTCAGAAATCTTACAGAAAAATGCATCCAATATAATTGGGAGGAACTTCATCATGCAGCAAGACAATGACCCAAAGGCACTGCCAACACAACAAAGGACTTCTTCAAGGGGGAAAAAATGGGAGGTTTTAGCCTGGCCAAGTCAACCACCAGGCCTTAACCCAGTTGAGCTGCATTTCAGCATTTCACCTCATGAAGAGGAGACTGAAGGGAGAAACCCCCCAAAACATACAACAACTGAACGACGACGTGCAAGCTTGGAAAAGAAACACACACACACACACACACACAAAAATGCAACAGTTTGGTCATGTCAGTGGGTCACCGTCTCGATTCAGAACCAAAATACAGCTCTTCCTCTTTTTCTTCTACTTGTTATTGTTATTATTATTATGATGGCATGACAGCCTATACCTTTATTTTTACACAAGTCCAAGCAGCCTGTATTTTTCACAATGCAGTTTGCACTAAACCCTGTTCAATTCTGGCTAATTAATCTTTCCATCTAAAACAGCTAATTAAATTGTTCTAGATTCTCCTGCATAGTTCTGTCTGAAACAAGAAGCCACCATTTGATATTTGAACCCTTTACCAATGTTATTTTATCTCACTTATACCATACATTTCTTTGAGCACAAGGCTGCCATCAAAGTGCTTTACTTACTACTCTGCCATTGAAAACTTTGATTATTCATCATTTGATTACAACATGAGACTCTTTTGTGATAATCCATCATTTAATTGTAACAGGAGACTGTTTTCGCTCAGTTTTTGCACAATCATAACTTCTAAGAGTCATATTGTTGAGTACCAAGAGTAATGCCATTATATGAGAGGCATTATTAGTGATTATATAACAGTTATCTTGTGGATTATAATAAAAGGCAGACAAAGACTGCATCACACATTGGCTCTGCTTCATGACATACACATAGTGAATTATCATCTGGGGAATATGCAAAAAAATAAAATAAATAAATAATAAAAAAAAATAATAAAATGCCATAAAGCTACAATCCAATATACCAGTATGTCAAAACACATAATGCAATTGCTATAACCAGACAGCAACACACAATTTCAAACTTTGCCATTTCTCTGCTAGTACTCACAGTAAACAAGACTGATTTAGTGTCAGGGATGAAGAGAATAAAACGTATTTATCCTACCAATAAGGTGATTTGTCGAGAGAATGAAAAAAGTTTGGATTTCAAATGTGATTTGATAGAAACTTCAAATACAGTGTGCTGGCACCACAGCAGCTCCCTTGAGACCATGCAAGCTCCATTCTGACACATAACAAGCCACAGTGAAGTGTTTTATATTCATGTTGGCTTGACAGAGCCAACATACAGCTCTTCATCCTCCTCCTCTTCTTCTTCTTCTTCTCCTCCTCTTCTTCTTCTTCTTCCTCCTCTTCTTCTGCTTCCTCTTATTGTTATTGTTATTAATATTATGTTGGCATATGTTCATTTGTCCTCTTATTATTAAAGCACATAGGAATCCTCAACATTCTAAAACAGAATTTTTGTCAGTTGACACACCCACCCAAATACTCACGCACACGCACGCACAAGCACGCACAAGCACACACACACACACACACACACACACACACACACACACACACACACACACACACACACACACACACACACACACAGAGCAAGGTCCACACAGTAGGTCCCCCCATATCTCTCTCCCTTCTCCTCCTTACTTTCTCTTCTTTCTTTTCACCAATGCCCCTACAGATGTCCCTACAATGCCCCTACAGCCCCACTCCTACAAATACCCCACATAGCTAACTGCTTGCATGCCCACAAAACTGCCACCCAAATTGACCAATACTGCCCTATACCTAATTTACCCTACATCCACAAATCCCCCACAGCCATTTCCCTCTGCACCTACAAATACCACCCACAGCAATTGCCCCATACCCATAATTATCTCCTACAGTTAGTAATAGAAAAAAAATGCAGCTTGTCATGTTATCAAGAAACACATTTAATGAAAATGCAAAATCAATGACACCACCAGGAGAAACACTAAGGAATTTACACTTTAGCTACACTGGACCTTTATGACACATTCATAAGCAGTGCATAAATATTTTACAAAGCAAAGTGGAGGATTTCTGCATGGGTTATATCAAAACCTTTGAAATGACCTTAGATGTGTATAAGGAGAGAACATACAGATGCCTTGTTAGTGGAAGACAGTACCACTTTTCTTTACTAGCTGACCAACCTGCTTCTTACAGCATCCTTTGTGTTTCTGAGTGTTCCCTTGTTATTTGTCCAACCTGCTACAACCACCCACAAACCTATAAGTCAAACACAGCATCCCCCCTTCTAAAAATCAAACATGGAACATAAATGTCTATCACAAATGAAAACATTATGCTATAACACAGCATATGCATATATTATTGTGCTAAAGTGTCTATAGAGTCTATGAACAGTCCAAAAAAAGGGGAGCACATGAATAGCAGATTATACCACAGAGTCCATATATCTTAAATAAGGTTTAGGGATTCTGCCAGAACGGTTGGCTAGGAGCCCCTTTTTGCTGCTAATCGACCTTTCAATCTTGTGGTCTTGGGATGTTGGTGAGCATGGCTGAGGGGCTGTAACTGGACAAAGCACATTTTCTTTAGGTTCAGATGCTGAGAGCTCAGACTGATGACATGAGTCAGTGAATGGCATATTCTCTCCCCTGGGTCAATCACGGCAACATACAATGGTGGGCATCTGTGAGCTCATGTAAGGTTAACTGTGTTAGAGAAGTCAATCTGAGCTGTTGGGTCAATGTAATGCACAAGAGTGAGTGGTAGCACATAACATTTTGCCCCAGTATCTACTTTTACCTTGATGTGATGGCCACTATGAGTAGCAGTCAGATTTGTAAAGATATCCCCTCATTCTGAAGCACTGTCAACATTTTCACAGTAGAGAAAGTCAGTGGTTTGTGGAGATTCTGCTGTTTCGACTTCATTAATTCTGTGGGTGTAATCCCTTCTGCCAGAAGTCTGCAAGAGTTGGTGCTGACCCGGTCTGTCTAGGCTGTGTGGTTGACCTGCAGCATCTGGAGAAATGATTTCTTTTGCCACAGGCATTGCAGCGCTTGTTAAAAGCAGGGCATTTATCTCTGTCAGTTGGGTGGTGCCTACTGCAATTAAAACATTGTGGGAACTTGAGAGAGAATACCATCTGTTTCTCTATACACTGCTTTGCTGTTTTTTTCTGACTGCTTGTGCAATTTGCTAAGGCTAACAGCTGAGTTCAAAGTGAGATTTTTCTCTTAGAACAAACATGCACGGAGAGCTTCATCATATACTCCATAAACCAGTTGATTTCTGATGAGGTCATTAGTGAGAGCTCTGAAATTGCAGCACCCTGACAAATATGACTGAATAGATTGACCTGGTTTCTGGTTAGTTGCGTTAAATATGTGCCTCCCCATGATAATGTTTTTGGCTTACAAACATACAGTGGGGTCCAAATGTCTGAGGGCACATTGAAATAAACAGAAGGTTTCAGAATTTTTAAAAAAATATTTAAAACAGACAATAAATATTCAATATCTTGAATATTTAATATTCAAGATTCTGAACTATTTCTAGGTCCATATTTAAATGTGAGCAAATGATATTGACCATGTTAACTGCTTTGTACAAAAGGTCAGATTTTCCTCATGCCTAATCTCTTCTACTGAAGCATGTGTTCAGATGACACTCTGATGAATTTGATCTAAAATGGATCACAAGGTTTTTCACAAACTTCTGGAGACCATGCCAGCATTAAACCAAAAAGGGGGACATACCAAATACTAAGAAACACTGAAATTCATGTAAATATTTCAAAGATTCTACTTTTCACTCAAGTTGTTGTCAATATAATATATATATAGTTTATAATAATATAATTTGTAATGAAAATTGTTGTATTAAATTAGAAAATAATGCAAAATAGAAGCATTTCAGTAGTGGTCTCAGACAATTGAACCCCACTGTATCTGGTCAAATTTCTTTATTAAGACGTCAGGGTCCTCTTTGTTTTCATCCTCAGCAATAGTGAAAGTGTCAAATTAGATTAGGGCATCAGAGTCCGCGAGGTTCAGGCTACGTCCACATTAATTCAGACAGATCTGAAAACTGCATTTTCATTTTAAAAAGCTCTGCATCTACACTGGCGCTTTCAAAAGTTTTCCAAAAATTGCTTGTCCACACTGAAACATCTAAAAGTCTAAAAATCTGGAAAATTATAGTGCACATGCATAAAAACATAAGAATCTTTGACCTGCGCCTGGAGTTTTTTAAATGGACAGCAATGGTCAGCAATGTTTTTGTCAAAAACAAGTGGCTCCATATGCCACAGCCTGAGTGCCATGATCCTCAAACTTCTGATGCCATGTACAACCCCAATTCCAAAAAAGTTGGGACACTGTGTAAAATGTAAATAAAAACAGAATGCAATGATTTGCAAATCTCATAAACCCATATGTTATTCAAAGTAGAACATAAAAAACATATCAAATATTTAAACAGAAGAAATGTACCATTTTAAGAAAAAAATAAGATAATTTTGAATTTGATGGCCCTAACATGTCTCAAAAAAGTTGGGACAGAGGCAACAAAAGGCTGGAAAAGTAAGTGTTACTAAAAAGAAACAGGTCAGTAACATGATTGGGTTTCTCAGAAGTAAAGATGGGCAGATGTTCACCAATCTGCAAAAAACTGCATCTACAATTTGTATACAAATTGAACAGAATAATGAACAGAATAAAGTTCCTCAACATAAAATTGTGAAGACTTTGAATATCTCATCATCTACAGTACATAATATCATCAAAAGTTTCAGAGCATCTGGAGAAATCTCTGTGCCCAAGGGACAAGGGCAAAAATCAATATTGCATGCCCGTGATTTTCAGGCCCTCAGGCGGCATTGCATTAAAAATCATCACTCCTCATCCTCTGGACTAAAGAGAAGTGGGACCATCTGGCTTTTTATAAGTGATTTGTTCAAAAGCCTGCATCTCTGATGGTATGGTATTAGTACCTATGGAATGAGCAGCTTGCACATATGGAAAGGCACCATCAATGCTGAAAGGTATATACAGGTTTTAGAGCAACATATTCTTCCATCCAGACAACGTCTTTTTCAGGGAAGGCCTTGCACATTTCAGCAAGGCAATGCTAAAGCACATACTGCATCTATTACAACAGCATGGCTTTGTAGTAGAAGAGTCCGGGTGCTGAATTGGCCTGCCTGCAGTCCAGATCTTTCACCAATTGAAAACATCTGGCGCATCATGAAACGAAAAATACGACAAAGAAGATGCAGGGCTGTTGAGCAGCTAGAATCCTGTATCAGACAACAAATGGGACAACATTCCTCTCCCAAAACTCCAGCAACTGGTCTCCTCAGTTCCCAGACATATAAGGACTGTTGTTAAAAGAAGAGGGGATGCTACACAGTGGTAAACATGGCCCTGTCCCAACTTTTTGAGACATGTTGCTGCCATCAAATTCAAAATTACCTTATTTTTTTCTTAAAATGGTACATTTCCTCAGTTTAAACATTTGAAATGATTTCTAGGATCTATTGTGAATAACATATGGGTTTATGAGATTTGCAAATCATTGCATTGTTTTTATTTACATTTTACACAGCATCCCAACTTTTTTGGACTTGGGGTTGTATATATACTAATAATAAGTGGATTAAAAATGTGCTTTTTGGTACCAAAAAAAAATGTATACTCATTGATATGATGAAGCTTTCTCTTGGAGAGGTTTATTTAACATTTATGGAAGAAGTCTCCAGTGTCAGCTGCTCCTAAGTTTTCTGCCAAGCTGTGCTTTTTCTGTCTTATTCAAGAGAGAGAGAAAAAAGAGGCTTGTGTGGGGAATACTGTTTCCAGCTGCTATTACATGGTGATACCAGGAACTAATTTGTTGCTGGGATGTTCTACAACATTAAATGTAACTATAAATGGATTAAAAATAGGTATGCCTTGTACGTAATAATAAAAAAAAAATAATGTGGTGTAAGAGGAATAAAGCACTTCAGGAAAAAAATCATGCCAGGCCACATCTGACCACCCTGTTATTGATTATTTTTTGAATTGGTACATTTCCTCAGTTTAAACATTTGATATGTTTTCTATGTTCCATTGTGAATAACATATGGGCTTATGAGATTTGCAAATCATTGCATTCTGTTTTTATTTACATTTTACACAGCGTCCCAACTTTTTGGGAATTGTTGTAGGATGCAGATGCCTTGTTAGTGGAAGACAGTACTGCTTTTCTTTACTAGCTGACCAACCTGCTTTTTACAGAGTGCTGTGTGTGTGTTCCTTGTCATTTGTTCAACCTGCTACAAACACGCAGAACCTCGTAAGTCAAACACAACATTCTACAATGACAAAAGTTTATATGAAGCGTATTGCTTTGTCTTCACATGAATTATTGTGGGTCAGTTCTGTAAGACTGTTGTCTACCTGTCATCTACTTCTTATAAGAGCATTGTATTGAATGCTTTTCAGCTCAAGTGCTGGTGTTCCATTTGAATTCAAAACTATTATTTGGCATCATTCCAATAAAACTTCATTTATCAGACCCATTTGCCAGCCAACAACTTTAATGTCCTCAAGCTAAAGTGCTAATGAAATTAGCATCAATCAAATTAACATCAATCTCAATGAGTCAAACCATAATGACAACTGAAGGTTGTTCTGTCTATAAAGAATAACTCACAAAAATCTCTAGTTAAAATCTCTAGCATTGCTTTATAAAAGATTCACACAATGAAAGGCTTATGAAATGTGCTATGTACATGTACGTGTATAGCATTCAATTAGTGTAACCAAACTTTTCTTTCCCCCTTTAAATCAGTGCTACATAAGAATAATGGCCAATTTATATAGCAAATTGAATGTAATATTCGGCATCTAAGAAAGTATAATGCACCAATATACACTCATTTGTGACAAATGCATGTTCCTTTGATTGGTCTAGCATGCAAAACAAAGGTCTATTATAGAAATTCATATAAATGAGTGTGTGTGGGTGTGCATAATTGCCTCAGTTTGCTCACAAAATTGTGCACATTGGTATCTAAATGTCAGAAGTGCAACTCAGACTGCAAATATATAAACACGACATTATAAAATCAATAATCATATATCTTCTGATGTTACTTCACTTCACTGTTGCTGCTAAACAGTCTGTGTTTTAAAACTCTAACTCTGTTCTTATACGAGATCTGAGATCATTTAGTTCATTTTAGAGAATTGATGGGGGTGGGGGGTATCGTGAACTCTCCATTATTAAAAGTATCTGCTCTATACTACTGTAAATATCACTGTGGTGATATTTTATAGGCTGGCAGCCAGTGAATGTAAGTGAAACCCAAATTGTTAAAAATATTTGTGTTTTTTTTTCTTTTTTTAATTAATGTGATTATCACCACTACGACTATTTGTGACAATCAATTTAATTCATTCTTTCTTCATTACATTTTTAATCATCTCTTGTTATGCTTTCATGCCACATTGTTTTTCAGTTGATACATTTTGACCATATAACCTGATCTGCTTTGCCAGTCTGCATTGTTTATCACACAGTTTTCTTAAATGCACATGTTCTTTTCAAGGTGTAGGCCAAACAAAATTAAATTATATACAGCAAAACCTGGGGATTGCATGAAATCATATGAATCCAGATTGAATACAGATACTTTCCCCTTCGTATCAGTGGACATTTGCAATTATAACTGTAAACTCTGAATGTGGTCCATGAGAAATTAAGAAATTAAGACATCTGGGAGCATGCAATTTCCTGAAATGTGGGTGAAATCATTGACAATAAAAGGAGCAATTATATTTTTCAAATGAGGCTGATATTCTACAAAGTCAGAGACTACAGTAGCTATTCTTGGGTAATGATTTTTGTAAAGCCATTGCCCAGGCTCCAATTTTTCCGTCTTCCCCTTCAGCCTTCTGTTCCAGTTCTAGCCTTCTGAACAGGATAACAAGTCAAGAACAAACATTACCAAGAAAAAAGTGAGCAAAATGCAAAGAGGAGTGGAAGCCAAAAAAAAGAAAGTCAGATAAACAATGTGCCTGAAGCAAATGAGAGAGAAACACACATAAAACAGTTTAAACATCTGTGTATCTAGGCAATAGTATGCTTAATGAAATAAAATAAAAAAAAGGAATAGGTGCAGTTCATCTGTGAGTGCTTCCAATTGTACAAGGGGTCTATTGATACTGTCTCAGGAGTTCCTTGCTATTTATGCTATTCCTAAGACCTGGTTTATTTTTGCTGTAATGCAATGGCACTCCCTGTATATGTTTACTGCTCCAAATATCTGTATTTAAGCTCAAGGTGGGTTTTTTTTTTTTTGCTTTGTTTTTAATTAAAAATGAACCTTAACACTGGAATGCTGTGAATTCTGGCTCTGATAGTTCCTTAACCTTAGCACAAGTTTATAACTGGTCTCAACTAGAGAGGTGCACACCTGACCATCACACCCATATGTGCTTGTTGAACATCCCATTCCAGATTTAGTCCCCCCTTTACTGTTATAATAACCTCCACGCTTCTGGGAAGGCTTTCCACTAGATTTTGGCATGTGGCTGTGGCGATTTGTGCATTCAGCCACAAGATCATTAGTGAGGTCAGGCACCGACATCGGGAGAGGAGGCCTACTAGTTCATCCTAAAGGTGATCAGTGGGGTTGAGGTCAGGGCTCTGTGCAGGCCACTCAAGTTCTTCCAAACCAACCTTGGCAAACCATGTCTTCATGGAGCTTGCTTTGTGCACAGGGGCACTGTCAGGTTTGAACAGGTTTGGGCCTCTTAGTTCCAGTGAAGGGAAATTATAATGTTTCAGCATACAAAGACATCCTATACAATTGTGTACTTCCAACTTTGTTTGGTTTGTCAAAATGCTCCAAACTTTGTTTGTCAGGTGTCCACAAATTTTTGTTCATATAGTGTATTTGTATTTGTATTCCTTTGTAATTCTATTTGCAGCCTTATCTGTTCAACAGTGTATTTGTATTTGGTTATAGACCTACCATACACATACTTGGCCACATCTACTGTTCTTATCAGTTTTACAGTATTAGCACAAACCAATTTCTTTATTACGTTTAGTGTTAAAGGGGTAGTGACAGCATCCCCTTCTCCACAATTGACTCCAGGTAGCACTGGACAGGATGCAGTGCACTAGCAGTAATCATTCCTCAGGTCTCTAAACTTCCTACCAGACACCGGAATCTTTGAGCAGTTTTGTGAGAGGTGATCAACCTGCAGATTCTGTGCCATGTGGGACCTACAAGTAAGCACAGAGGAGAAAGCAGGGCATCTGGCACTCAATGGGGTGAAGTAAACATTGGTTTCATCAGCGATAAGTGAAAGACTGAACAACCCTGGAGGGTTCACTATCAGACAAGGAAACAATTGTAGCAGACCATCTTCTGTAGTTCAAGTAGTTCAGTTTATATGTATAGCGCTTTTAACAATGAACATTGTCCCAAAGCAGCTTTACAGAAGTATATAAATTCAGGACATTCAGGATTTTAAATTTAGGAATTTATCCCCAATGAGCAAGCCAGCGGCGACGGTGGCAAGGAAAAACTCACAGAGATGATATGAGGAAGAAACCTTGAGAGGAAGCAGACTCAAAGGGGAACCCATCCTCATCTGGGTAACACCGGATAGTGCAATTATAAGTAAATAAATCTCTTCTATAAATGTACCAGGACCACACGGTCAAATAACAGTTGTGAGACCATGAAAAATTCATTACAGTTTTTATATGAAGTCTGTTTTGTTGAACTTCACCACTGTAATCTCAGTGATCTTTAGGCTGCACCGTGTGGGGCCATCCTCAGCATGTGACTTGATGAGATCTCCAACAAGAAGTAGGGCATCAGGATGGATCGGGCAGGTCCAGAGAGCAGAAGGGGTCGGGATCACTGGCATCTCAGGAGTATCATGTGAAGCTTGACAGAAGGGGAGAGGGAGAGAGAAGGAGAGAGAGAGAGGGAGAGGGAGAGGAAGAGAGAGATAATTAGGTATGCTTATTGTCCCATACTGGTTAAGGACAGTGTACTTTGCGTAAGTGAAAGCAGGGACTCCGGCAAGACTAGCTATGACAGCATAACTAAAAGGGAGAACCAGAAGGTAACACAGACATCCCTGGGACAAGGCGGGGTGACAGCATCCAGACATCCCGGTTCACCACAACACACTATGCCTGTGAGACCTCTAGATCTGCTCCTTTACCTAAGGAAAAAACTATTCCCGAAAGGCTTGACTAAACAAATATGTTTTCAGCCTGGACTTAAACACAGAGACTGTGTCTGAGTCCCGAACACTAATTGGAAGGCTGTTCCATAACTGTGGGGCTTTGTAAGAGAAAGCTCTTCCTCCTGCTGTAGCCTTCACTATTCGAGGTACCAACAAATAGCCTGCACCTTTTGATCGAACTAGGCGTGGCGGATCATATTTCTGAGGTGAAAGAAGGCTATCCTAGTAATACTACCTACGTGGGCGTCAAAGGAAAGACTGGAGTCAATAATCACACCAAGGTCTTTTACTGCTGCACATGATGAAACAGAAAGGCCATCCAGAGTTACTATGTAATCAGAAAACTTACTTCTAGCTGCATGTGGTCCTAGTATAAGTACTTCTGTCTTGTCAGAATTTAGTAAGAGGAAGTTAACAAGCATCCACTGTCTAATGTTCTTTACACATTCCTCGACTTTGCAACCTTTTCTAAGATCTTGGAGATAAAGGGGAGATTTGATATTGGCCTGTAGCTGGACAATTGACAGGAGTCGAGGTCAGGTTTTTTAATCAGGGATTTGATAACAACTAGTTTAAATGATTTAGGTACATAGCCAGTGCTAAGGGAAGAGTTGATTATTTTTAGAAGGGGTGTTAGGTCGCGCCACGAGCATGACTACAATTCCCAGCAGGCACAGCAGCCTACAAATATGGCCACCACGGACTACACTCCCCATAACACTCCCTCACTCCCACGCTCACAATCACCCGCCTTCTGATGACACACACCTGTAGGTAATCTCAATTTCAGTATATAAGGACTATAGTTTTAAACTTCCAACGCGAAGTATTTGTGCTATCTTTGTATCTGACATTTACCAAGCCTTTATTCTCTGACGGATTATCTCTGGTTTACGAACTTTGTTTGTGATTAACGGATTTTGGATTACTGTCTCTGCCCTTGGACTGTCTATTTTGGTTTATGGAACTTTTGCTACGTTTGTGGATTTTGTCTGTTGCTCTGCCTCTGATTACTCTGTTTGCCCGTGATACTGAATGCTGCCTGTTTTTTGACCATTCTTCTGCCTCACGTTTTGGAACTGTTTATATTTATCTTAATAATATAAATAAAGTGACGAAAATACTCTGCACCTGCATCCAGTCACCTGTGCATTACATAACAAGGGGTTTGATTATTTCTGGAGTAATCTGTTTGAAGAAACATGTAGGTAAGGGATCTAGTATGCAAGTTGATGGTTTTGAAGAAGAAATTAATGAAATTAGTTCGGTCTCTCTAAGGGGAGTAAAGCACTCTAATCGTTGATCTGATATTGCTATAGTATTGTCTACAGGGTTAGTTAGACTGTCTGGTTTTAAATTAATAGTCTGAATTTCTTGTCTAATATTTTAAATTTTGCCAATAAAAAAACTCATAAAATCATTGCTGCTATATAATGATGTGTGCCTGTTTCTGTGGCGGTTTTATTCCTAGTTAATTTTGCTATAGTATTAAATAAGAATCTAGGATTATTTTTTTATCTTCAATTAAGGTGGAGAGATAGACTGATCTAGCAGCACTAAGAGATTTCCTATAGTTCAGGAGGCTCTCCTTCCATGCTGTTTGAAATACTACCAATTTAGTTTGACACCATTTACATTCTAATTGTTGAGTGATCTGTTTTAAGGTGCGTGTCATTATACCAGGGTGCTAACTTTTTCTCTCTAATTATTTTTCTTTTAAGTGGAGCTACCTTATCTATCTTCTGTAGCACGCTGTTGGCCATCTCTTTACGGAAGGTCAGGCAGTGGTACAAAGTAAGGGTTCATAGGAAGACGTTGCCACGTTAACCTCCAGGTGGCGCTCCACTGGGGAGACCTCCTGCTGGGTCTCTGGCTGGAGCTCGGGGCTGAAGGTTGCCACATTAACCTCCAGGGGGAGCTCCGCTGAGGAGACCTCCTGCTGGATCTCCTGCTGGAGCTTGGGATTGGCATGCCGCAAGGGGTTCT
This sequence comes from Cranoglanis bouderius, assembly GCA_023630585.1. Taxonomy (NCBI): domain Eukaryota; kingdom Metazoa; phylum Chordata; class Actinopteri; order Siluriformes; family Cranoglanididae; genus Cranoglanis; species Cranoglanis bouderius. The sequence goes on along the minus strand of CM042558.1, from coordinate 7,317,513 downwards.
GCCCGATGCAGCCCCCGGTCATACACTCCTGCGACCGGGACTGAGAGGCGCCGGCCACCACGTTGGCCCGTTCCCTCCCATAGTGCTCCAGGGAAGACAGGCCGGGCTGATCGAGCAGGTGAACGGTGTGAAAAAGGGTGTTTAGGTCGGGATTAAATTCCTGGCTCCCGTATTCCTGGAGCAAGAGATCCACGAAACCCGAAAGAGTGTTGAGTTGAGTACCCACGGTCCAGGTGGATCTCCGCCACCAGCGGGCTAAGCCGACCAAACGGGATTGGAGGAACCTCACCCATTGTTCCTCGCTGGGTTTTGGATCCTCCAAACTTAAAAAATAACCCTGGGCCTGTAATAAGAAATACTGAGGGTACCATGACACGCCATCGTAGGCGGTAGGAGGAGGAAGACAGGCCCGAAAAGAAATAGAGTCCAAGTTAGGCGGAGTATTCTGTTATGTAAGCACAGGGAGGGCTGGGTGCAATCGCTGGAGAAATGGTAGTTTATTAAGAAAAGGGGGAAACACAAAAGAACAGGCAGGGTCCAAAAAACAAACAATAATCCACAGGAAACAGGAACATGAATAATCCAATACGAAGGGAGGCATAAATCCACAATGAGCAGGGCAGTAATCCAAAATGAAAAGAAACATGAAAACAAAATCAAACAAAGGAAGCACACGACACGAGGCTATGGTCTACAAAGAACTATGGGCTATGAGCTATGGTCAGTGGTCTAAGGGCGAGAGAGCGCGAGAAGGTAGCAGGTGTACAGCACATGCTAAAACAAACTCTAATACTTCGTGTCGGAGTGAACAAAAGAAATGGTATAAATAATCAAACATAAACAAGCACTAACACCAAACAGCTGAAACCATTAATGAGCAAGAGCGGAGACATGACGTAAACCAAAGTACAGAGAACCAGTGAACAAAAAGGAGGCGGAGACATGACGTGAACCAAAACAGAAGCACATGGCGAAGAAAACAAAACCAGAGTCTATGAATGAACCAGTCCGGCGGGTTTTTGTGAATGAGGAATGCGCTTCTCTTCGTAGCAGCGCGGAGCGTGGAATGCGGAAGTGAGTCGCTTCGCGAGCGACTCTGAGTGCACTGCTGGCTGTCCTCAATGGGGGCACGGAGAAGGGAATGCGGAAGTGAGTCGCGTCACGAGCAAGTCTGAGTGTGAGGGGTTCTCTAACACCCGGTAGTCACTGGGTCCCACTATGCTATTGGAATCACGATGTGAAAGAGATGCATAATAGAGCGTACAACTTCCCCGTGATAATAAATATCCCCTTTTGAATATGAGACGAAATATTTCCTCAGAAATATTCCGCGTTCATAACAGCCCAACAGACTCGACTGAAGGGAGGGGAATATGGATGTGAGAATGTGCGATTTTTAGATCTTATCATGACAAATCAATACTCAAACTGAATGTACAAACGATAAACTGAGTGTAACACACTGAAACTGCTTGTATAATGAGCACAGTTTCAAGTAACGCAGACCCAAACTCAGCTGCATTCCCGCACCCCAGCAGACTCTTTTTTTTGTTTCCCCCACAGCCCTGGTCACAACCTCTAGCAGCTCTCTGTAGGATTCAGAGAGCCACACGGGTTGTGTTTCCTCCTCCATCTCCTCAGAGGTGGAGGCGGCAGGCTGATCTACCAGTCCCAGGGGAGAAATCGTGCTGCAAGCTCCTGCTGGGACTGGAGACCTGGAACCAGAAGAAAGAGCAAGAAAAAGGGACTCGCCTGTCTCTTGCTCTTCCTCCAGATCCATCTGAGACCCCCATGATTTGAGCCAGCAGGCTGCCTCGACAGCGGCCGGTCCCAAACCACGAGGCGCAGACCATCACACAGACACAGACACAAACTTCCTGAAAACAAAGAAGCTGAATGACATAGTTTGTGGGTGCCTTATATACTCTTCGTGACGCGTTTCTACTTCGTCACCTGACTGAGGCAGGCCAACCTGATTGGCGTGATTTCACACATATTCAGACACCGTTTCCGCCAAGGGGTGTTCCCAAAGCGTCAAGCGTGACGCAACGTTGAGTTCCCTTAGAAAGGGAACTGTGTATTCTTTTTGTTTGTCTGCTTAATTGAGTTTAAATAACACCAGAAAATCTGCACCTGCATCTATCTGTCCACCTTCATGCCAAGTATCAAAACTCTGACAGAGCAAACAGAAAGGCTTTTCTTACTCCTCTGTATCATTGATGCAGAAAAATATGTGCAACTGTATTTATTTGTGGAAAATATAATGCAAAGAAGGAGATACAGATCTCCAGTGTTTTAGAACATCCACACATTAATTAATTGTATGAAATGACTACACCTGCCATCCAAGGCCTATGCTTCCTAACAGGAATACTACACATACTTAATATTGCATGGATGAAAACAGAAAGTTAGTAACTGCTGTATAGTACTGAAGGTTGGAAGAAACAACCTTGATCACCTTCTGTGGAATTGATTAAATTCACTTAAATATTCTTCTTAATGAGGAACACATGCTGTTTATCAGTACAGCAGTTTTGATGACAAGACTGACACGAGTCTTGGCAGCTCTTTGTTTATCCCCTGGGTGTAACAAATTGAGCTTCGGAGGGGAAAAGTGATGCTTTAAGAACTTAAAGTGAAAGTTAAATTAAAAAAGGAGGAGAGAGGATAATAGAAGAAAAAACTGAAAAATTTTTGATAGATGTGTTTATAAATGTTCTTATTAACTAAAATAACTAGTTATAAGGACAAGTATTCTTCTTATTTTTTATTTTTGTGAATGTGATGAAGAATGTGATGTTTAAATATCAATAGCATTCACTCTGTCAGATCATGTACATAGATCATAGACATTGATGCATTTTTGTACTACTGGGTGAGTTAAGGACTCTATGTGCTTACATTCTCCTTAACACTGTCAAGAAATCAATTAGTAAATCGATGATCCAACCCAGACAATGATCTTCCAACATCTCAGTATGGTTCCTGTTGCAGAGATGTTGCATCATTACATGTTCATCACTCAGAACACAATGTGCATGTATAACTGTGCTGTGGATGAGGCCAACCTGAAAATTATGATGAAAACATGAGGAGCTGTCAGACTAACCCATTTCCATCGCCTCTGAGACTTGATCAAGTGTCTTCATCTAAAGCCCCACATTTTGGAACTGAGCCCTTATGGTGAATTTTTCCAGAAGGCACCTGGGCTAAGTAGCACAAGAAACATCAATTCTGAAGTTATGTTAAGAAATGTTATGAACCAGTGCAGAAAACGTGACAGAACTTTAACATGTCAAACACTCACCACAAACACTCAGACTACTGATTCAAACTTATGTGAATCAGTTGGAAAATTTATTACAAATTGTGTATCCCTTACTTAGATATGACATAATAACTTACGTTAAGAATTCATAATTTATCACAATTCTGTGATAAATGGCACTGGAAATTCATCTTCAGCTATCTTTTTAATAGCAACAATAAACATATGAATGGACATTACACAAATATTTCTACCTCAATTCCTGCTGTGCATAACACACAAATGTTACAGGGCCACAGGATCTCCACTCCTTTCTACTATAATGTTGTACAATATAATGTATAATACTACAATGTAGTGTTATATCAGTAAATTTCAATTTCATACTTTAATTTGCAAATATGGTTGTCACAAACACTGACTGTCTAAACATAGTCTATTACACAAGAAACTTCTATTTAACTTGTTTACTAGTGTTTTTTTTAATTTTTATTTAGTTAGGCTGTACAGCCATGGCCAAAAGTTTTGAGAATGACACAAATATTAATTTTTACAAAGTCTGCTGCCTCAGTTTTTATGATGGCAATTTGCATATACTCCAGAATGTTATGAAGAGTGATCAGATGAATTGCAATTAATTTCAAAGTCCCTCTTTGCCATAAAAATGAACTTAATCCCAAAAAAACATGTCCACTGCATTTCAGCCCTTCCACAAAAGGACCAGCTGACATCATGCCAGTGATTCTCTCGTTAACACAGGTGAGAGTGTTAACGAGGACAAGGCTGGAGATCACTCTGTTATGATGATTGAGTTAGAATAACAGACTGGAAGATTTAAAAGGAGGGTGGTGCTTGAAATTATTGTTCTTCCTCTGTTAACTATGGTTACCTGCAAGGAAACACGTGCACCCATCATTGCTTTGCACAAAAAGGGATTCACAGGCAAGGATATTGCTGCTAGTAAGATTGCACCTAAATCAACCATTTATCGGATCATCAAGACCTTCAAGGAGAGAGGTTCAACTGTTGTGAAGAAGGCTTCAGGGTGCCCAAGAAAGTCCAGCAAGCGCCAGGACCGTCTCCTAAAGTTGATTCAGCTGCGGGATCGGGGCACCACCAGTGCAGAGCTTGCTCAGGAATGGCAGCAGGCAGGTGTGAGTGCGTCTGCACGCACAGTAAGGCGAAGACTTTTGGAGGATGGCCTGGTGTCAAGAAGGGCAGCAATGAAGCCACTTCTCTCCAGGAAAAACATCAGGGACAGACTGCTATTAAAGTATAGGGATTGGACTGCTGAGGACTGGGGTAATGTCATTTTCTCTGATGAATCCCCTTTCCGATTGTTTGGGGCATCTGGAAAAAAGCTTGTCTGGAGAAGAAAAGGTGAGCGCTACCATCAGTCCTGTGTCATGCCAACAGTAAAGCATCCTGAGACCACTCATGTGTGGGGTTGCTTCTCAGCCAAGGGAGTGGGCTCACTCACAATTTTGCCTAAGAACACAGCCATGAATAAAGAATGGTACAAAAACATCCACACTTATGAAATGCTTGTGATTATACTTCAGTAACAGTTAGTAACATCTGACAAAAAGATTTAAAAACACTGAAGCAGTAGACTTTGTGAAAATTAATATTTGTGTCATTCTCAAAACTTTTGGCCACGGCTGTAGGAAATGCATCTGTAATGAATGTAGATGTATACTGTATACTAAGAATTACACCGAATTTAAGCATATCAACATACTGCAACATTTTGTATGTATTGTATGTGGGGAGTGGGCAAATGTAAACATTATTTACAAAACTTACAAAACTCTCTCCTCACTGGCATCTAACATGTATAGTGGTCAGTGAAAACCAGTGCAGTCACCTAAATATGTCTAAAACCTTGCTAGCTATGTGTCCTTTCCTCACACATTCCAGGAAAACCTGTAGTTTTACCATATACTGTATGGTTAAAAAAAAAAAAAAAAAACAGCCAAAATTTGACCACATGAAGGATTTTCCCTGATCACCACATGTTTAATAAAAAAAATTCAGTTAAATTGGATGAATGCTTTAGTTCATATTTCAAAAGCTTTTAGTTGGACAAATGTGAGGAAACAGCATGTATATAAATGATTAATCTTGTGTAAGTGTGGTGTAATATTATGTACATTTAGACAAAAGTTATAGGCAAAAGAACCACCAATGACACTTGCCAGCAAATTTCACTTTGACATATCACGATTTCTTGTACAGGTCTTCCCTCTATCCAGTGCTGCGAAAAGATTCATCTGACTTTGTATGAATTAATTCATAAGAAAATCTACACCCATGTCTTTTCCAATTAAAAAAAATCACAGTTGGCCAATTGTGAAACTGCATTTGCACAGGAAAACTGATACAAATGTTTAAAATGCACTGACATGGCCAGACAGACCCTCTGTATGAATACACCCCACAGATGATAAGCTATGTACATGAGGCCACAGAGGAAGAGTATAAGGATATGGCAAGGTGCAGAATACTTTAGACACCAACACAAGTGGTTCTGAGATCTCAGCAGGACTGAACTAATGCATTTGATCCAGAAAGAGAATTTTACATGGTATAGACCCTTCAAGAGAGCCTGTACTTGGTCTATAAATAATGACTGTGTTTATGGAGGGTTTTACACAGTGTCCTTATTTGACCACTTGGCAAGAGCATCAAAATGTATTTTATTGTTACTGAAGGGAATTGTTGCCCCTGATTTTATAAGGTTGGAGTGATGGGAATATGCTGGCATTTACTTGTGGATGATGCTCAACAAAATAAGAACAATAATCAGAAAACTCAGCTCAACCCTCAGTACAACTTAATAAAATAGGGGAGGCTATCTAGCTGAGAATTACTTCGCAATAAAACATTATGAATTTATTAACATTTATTAACTTTTCAGCTTCCCTAATATTGTTACGTTACTTGGGTGAAGAGTCAGATAGGATGCACTCGCAGGGGAAAGTGGTCAGTTTATTAGGAACAAAAAACACCCGAACATCATTAAACAGGAATCGCAAGGTTTACAGGGCAAAACACCCGAACATCATTAAACAGGAATCGCAAGGTTTACAGGGCAAAAAACCCGAACATCATTAAATAGGAATCACAAGGTTTACAGGGCAAAAAACCCGAACATCATTAAATAGGAATCGCAAGGTTTACAGGGCAAAAAACCCGAACATCATTAAATAGGAATCGCAAGGTTTACAGGGCAAAATCCAGAGAGACAGGAAACATTACTCCAAAGGATAACAGGGCAAAAATCCAGGAAGTAGCGAGGAATCCATTCAGGAACGCGGGAGCGCCGGGTAAACAAAAACTCCAAAACTAGCGCAAGGACCAGGGAACACCTGGTAAACAAAAACCTAGGAAAAAACTACGAAGCTTGAGCTTCCTCGCTACCGATCATTATCATTAGCAACATATCGTTAAGTTTAACTATAACGAGTCCCTTTCAGTTATTCTAACTCATCACCATTATTCAATATCAATATACTTCAATTCATTTCATTCTAATTCAATCTACTTCAATATAGTTCACTACTCCGCAAAGACGTGGACAAAATTAGGGGTTTTAGTACCAAAGGAAATTAAGCACGAATGAGAAGAAACACACAACACCTGGAAATAATGATTAGAAAATAACAGTCGAACCAATGACAAAATATGGGAGGAAACATAACGTGAAGGACCAATGAGGAAACGGGGGCAGAGACATGACGTAAACAAAAACAAAGGAGCACATGGCAACGTAAACAAAACCAGAGACTTTGTTATAGGAATGTCCAGCGGAGAGTTCTTTTTAATACTAGCGCTAGAAAGCGCGTAGACATGCTGCTCCTTAGCGGGGCAGCAATTCATGCTGCTCCTTCCTGGAGCAGCGATTGGCGAGAGCTCTAACAAATATAAGGTATTTCAGAACTTTATTCATAAAAGTGAATGTGTTTCCCCCAGGGTTGGTAAATTGGTATTACACACTTGCTAAACTGTTAAGCCCTGATATATTCTATACATTTACTAACTGTATAATGGTAAGTAAAATACTGTACCCAGATAGCATGCACACATGGGGCACATTTGGCTGTAATCTAGTTCATTTGGTGCAAGATACAGCAAGGCTCACTAGCCATACCTTCAGAAATGGCAGGAATTTCCATTGCAGGATATAGCCCAGATGAGTACACATGAAGCGCGCAGATGCAGCGTGCACTTCTGCACTGACATGTCATTGTTTATATTACCACGTGTTTATCTTTTGGTTTTTGTCCTGTCTCCACCCCTTGTATAGTTATTGGTTGTTTCCATCATGTGTCATGTCTGTCTCACCTGTTCGTAGTTTCCCCTTGATTACTCTGTGTATTTAAACCTCATGTGTGTCTTCGTGTTTCGCACAGTATTGGTAGTGCTTTGCTGCCTAACTCTACAGAACCTTTTGTTTCTGTGCGTGCTTCCTCGTTTCTTGATTTTGTTTTGGTTTCTTGGTTTTTGCTTTTGGATTGTCCTTGCTATTGCTGTTTACATATCGCACATCACACATGATTTCTAAGTAGCTAGCTTAAGTTAGTCAAAATAATGGTGGTTCAGTCTGCTAATTTATGATTATGAATTTCTAATATTTGTGGAGGTATGTAGACTAAACCAGTGGCTCTTCATTGTGGAGTCCAGGGTCCTTAAACAAGATGTGTGTGAAGTGTGAGAAAAGAAATTAAAATCTTTCCTGAAAAAAAAACTTTGTGACTATGAAGAGCTGCGTTGAAAAAGCAGGTACACAGTGGCACAAATAACTAGCTAAATAACACTACCATCTGTCCCTCTGGCCTGTGGACCACCTCGAATTTGCATGGCTGGAGTGCCAGATATCAACGAGTGGTCCATGTGTTGGCATCCTTCATGCGGTCGAACCATTGGACCGGGGCGTGATCAGAACAGAGGGTAAAGGGGCACCCCAGTGGGTAGTACCGGAGGGTGAGGACTGCCCACTTGATGCCCAGACACTAATTCTTGATTGTGATGTACTTAGTCTCCCATATAGAATGCTTGCGGCTGTACAGCACGGGGTGCTCCTCGCCCTCCACTACCTGGGACAAAACAGCCCTGGTCTCAGCAGGGGGCCGCACTTTTTAGACACACCTTTAGTCATAGCTCCTCCCTCTCAGGAACCACCATCTCTCAAGAAACACTGCACGGCTCAAAGAGCTCCAGGACGGCCCTGAATTGTTCGTGGAGGCCATCTTGGTGAGCGTCATGTGTGGCACAGTGACAGGGGACACAGCTGGAGATGTGGTGGACTGCAGCATTTTCTGGAGTTCTTGAAATTCTTGAAATAAATAAATATATTTGCTGTATTCTAGCTTTAATTTTGGTAAATAAAGTGTTTAATCACTTTATTTATATGTACCAAGAAATACAGCAAACTAACTGCACTGTGTATGGACTAGTTAAAATTATGTGTTAACAACAATGTCACCAGTAAACTACTGTGAAAAAGCAGAGATATCTATAAAAAATGTATTGTAGAAATCATGATATAGTTTATACAAATTTTACTACATTATGTATCATGTATTAGACTTACTTCCTTTATTTACAGTAGGCTTTAATACATAATTTAAAGGTACAGCATAATCACATGTTTAATAGCCTTGCCTTAGCCATGGAACAAGCAACTAACAATGCATTGTTAATCCATGTGTTTTGAGATTGGATGCAACATTAAAAACTAAATGGGCATCAGCTGCATTAAGCCAAAGTAAAACCCTTCCTGTGTCTCTCTTGGGGGGAAGAAATTGATGTCTCAGAGGAATTAAGGTGCTCAGCAGGAACCTCCAGACTGGTAATTGGGATCAGTCAGTGAGTTTGCATTTAATAAACTTTCTGACCTTTGCATAAGGCAGAGATGTTCATTTTAAGGAACAACCGTGTTCAGATTTCAAATGATCAATCAAATGTCATTCAAGCAATATATGATGCAAATTCTGAAAGCTGTTATTTTATTATCTTAGATAACAAAAAGGCAGTTCTAATAGAAAAACATAAGACAATCATACACTAATGTACCTACTATATAATAAGAAACTAAAATGAATCTTTAGCAACATCATATCACTTGGTTTCATAGTAACTGTCTTTACCATATACCTGTTTGTTGGACACACAATTTCAACAAAAGTTTTGAAATTTGATTTGAGCTCCATATTATGTCTATGTCTTCAACTTCATGCAGTAACTAAACCAGAGACACTGACAAAAAGATAACCATGGATTGATGAAAAGTTCTTCTCTTTCATGCCTTTGGTCTCTGAGCTGATAAAGAATCAATACCCCCTAACCTTTCACAAGAAGTCCTGACTTACACCCATTCTGCTTGATCACAGAAGATAAACTCCTTTTATCATCTTCTTAATCTGATTCCATTCTGACCTCATGTCAGCTAATGGTGTTTTGCTTTGGATATTAGCACTGCTCATTCAGATGACCAGGCTTTGTAGTTGAGGTGCAAAGCCACTGTTACCAGTTTACAGTTTCCATTGTAAAAGGATATTAAGGGTCGGACTGTAATTTGGGCTGTTTCACACTGCATCCAACTGATTCCCACCCAATCCAACTGACCAGCTGAGTCAGGTGTGTTAGAACAGGAAAAAAAGAAAAAAAAAAAGAAAAGAAAAAAAAGAAAAACAAAGAGCAAAAATGTCTAGTCAATAAACCTCCAAAAGCTATTTTTATGGAGCACACACATGCAATAAATGTATCTTCATTTATTATTCATAAAAGGTCTAAGAAATGGCAAGCCAAACAGTAATAAGTGAGCTCAAGTTTGAAAGTGAAAGCAATGTCAGAAAAAAAATTGGAGCCTTTCCTTAATTGTCAGAGGGCTTTCATTGCAATTCTGTTCAACTGCAATGAAACTCTTTGTACTTTAAATCACTGCCACTATAAGTGAGAGAGTCAAGTGCTTAGCAACAGTGTGAGAAAAATTGAATAATTGTTTCCATAGGATCAGATTATGTCAGACAACAAAAATTCATTCTTTGAGAACATTTATGAACAGAGCACCTGAACATTTAACACTATGGTGGATTTGTTAAGATAACAAAAATCAAATAAAGCTGAAATGCCTTGAAGGTCGGTGTGTTTACATTTTCTCTACATTGATACTTCCTTGAAGTGTCATGTGGAACCATGGCCTTCACACCCATATGTAGGTCTTTCCCAAACTGTTGCAACAAAGTTGGGGGCACAGAATTGTCTATAATATAGTTGTATGCTATAGTTGTATGTAACAAGGTCAAAGAACAGGCAATGGTCAGGCGATGTGTAAACAGCATAAACTGGGCTAGGCAAAGAGCAAAAACAAGAAAACAAGAGCTAGATAAAAAAAGCAAAAAAAAAAAAACCAGGAAGATTATGACACAATAGAAGGCTTGTTAACAACTAGTATGCAAATACAGAGCATATACTTTGCATTGAGTGAGTGTAATGAGATCGTATTTACGAGTTGGACACACATGAATGCCACCACAAAGTTGTAATTACGAGAATTTTCTTTGAACTCTGGATTTTCTGTCCGAGTTGGGGCGTGTCAGTAAGAAAACATGGCAGAATCAATGGATGCAACGTCTGTAGTTGATGGTAAATTTGCTCAAATTGAATGTTTACTCATCTCAAAAGCTCATTACAGTTATTTTGTGTTTGGTATATGCAGCAAGTTATTGTTAGGCTTTTTTATTTACAATAAAACAAGCTAATTGCCTGCACAAAATACGATAGCATTGTACAATTCCGATATAATATGTAACAATAAAGTTTACAGTGGCTTCATAGCAAAGCAAAACACACCTGATGCGCAGTCTTTGTTTTTCATTTTGTAGAAGTAAATTTAAAAAACCTTGCTGTGTTTTTTGTAGTTGATTAAGAGAAGGTACACCGCCATCTTGCTTCAACCAAAGTGACTTGAACGCACCTGACATTGTAATTACTTCCCAACTCGTAAATACAAACTTCCCAGGAGGACTTAAACGCACAGAGAACTAAAGTACTGTGGCTGTGTAATTGAGTACATGTGATTGTGATCAGTAATCAGGTGTACTTGAAAGTGTGTGATGGGAGTTGGATTCCATGGCAGCCGTGTTTGCAGGCCATGTGGTGTTATGGATGTTGTAGTTGGACGCCGATTCTGGCATTGACACATATGCCACATATGCCACATATGCAGTATTTGTATTTTTGCACGTTTTTAGTTATTAAACTTTAATTACCACAGACATTTCACATGTGTGCACACTGAATTAAAATAAGCTTCTAATAAATATTCTGGTAATTAAATGTACATTTTACAATCCTCAAAACAAATGCAGAGTTCACTCCGAAGTTAACTCCAAGTGTGAATAACTTTGCTCATATCTGAATATATCAGTATATTATACGTAAGACAAAAGCAATTATATTTTAAATATAATGTGTACAAAACACTGAGACTTTCCACCATGAAATCAACTTTCACCCATACAAAAACAACAGAAAATATTAAAAATAGCAATGACAATATTAAAAAAATAGCAATATAATAACAATAAATAATAATAGAAGCAGAGATTTCAATAATAGCAATACTAATAGCAGTGGTCATAATTATAATAATGATAACAGAACAGTAAAAAAAAAAAAACAAAAAAAAAAAAAAAAACAGTTAGTTAGCATTTCCCATAGTATATAGCTGTTCATCATTCCAATATAATGTGTTACACTACATACCATATCATGGAAACTATGTTTCACTTTAGTTTATATGGTTTAGAATTATGCAGGTGCCAGTAAGGAAAAAATAAGGAAGTGGAGACAGATAAAGAACTGCTGTGGCTGCTCGTAGTTTGCTAATGAATAAATTATTGATGGATTGTTGAGCTGGAAAGGTCCATTGAAATCCAATGAAAGGTCAAACAACAGCCTTTTATCCTTTGGATAAATTTATTGATGCATCTAGAAGAACATTAAAATGTTATTTAGTCTGCAGTCTTACAGAAAATGCCCCAAAGAATCTGTGAAAAACAAACAAACAAAAAGACCCAGCACGTGCGAACTGGTTCTGCAGGTGGAAACACCTTGTTGAGAATGGCCACAGTGGTTTGAGCAATGAAACCATATTAACCAAGCATGATCATCATAGTGCTTGCAACCTAGTTTGAATCAGAGAGAGTGACAAATGCAAGATGTCTCAGTACAACCTCATGGCACTATAAATGTCCATTATATTCATATGGACTGGTCAATGCACCCCCTGGTTTATAGGCAGTCGTTTTGGAAAATTAGCACTGGAGAAATGATGACATCCGCTGGAGGGAGATGAATGCCTCTTTGAAGTCTACATCGATGAACTAACTCCAAGACAAGCAGGATGGGCTCTCCTCTTAACAAGATTAAATTTCACAATCACATATCGTCCAGGTTCCACAGAAGCAGACATCCTCTCACACATCCAACGGATCCAAAATGCCACACAAACAACACCTTTCCACATCTTTCTGGAGTTGTGCTTCATTGGTGATATAAGCTGGAATACTGAACAACAAATCACCTGGGCACTCCAGGATCACCCAGCTCCTGCCCAATGCCCTCCAAACCAGAGCTATGTCCCTCCCAATCTTTGTGATGCAATGATAACTTAGGCTTATACCTCCATTGCCACTGGTCACCTGTGTGTCACCAAGGCCCATCAACTTCTCACCACCAAATATTGGTGGGAAACCATACTGCAGTAAATATGATTTTTTTTTAAGTCATGCTCTTCATGCTAAGGTTCTATGCACTCTCCCAACATGCAAACTCCTGCCCTTACCAGCTCTGCAACACTCAACCCACATTGCTGCAGACTTTGTCATAGACCTCCTCTCAATGCCAAACAATCATATTAGTGGTTACAGATCTTATCAAAGTCTCTCAGGCTTATCCATGCCTTTGAATCCAACATTTAAAACAGCAGAACTTCTGCTTCAGCATGTTTTCAGATAATTTATTATCCTAGAGGACATTGTAATGAGGGCCGAGGGCCACAATTCAGATCTCAAATATGGAGTGCTATCGTTCCCAAGCTAGCAGACAACAGGAGAGAGTAAACTAAAAAAAATGTGTTGATTCCTTTGAAACTTCTGCAATGATTGCCTGAAGGAATGGTCATGTTTCCTCCCAGGCCCTATGTATACACAAAAATTCCTGCACCATTCAACCACCCACCTCATACGTGTCAAGTATGTATTGGGATACCAAATGCAAATATGATGTTTCGCTTGAAATCAAATACATGAACATTTTGCGATTCATATTTAAAATCTCTGGTTGTATACACCAAGGAATGCCTTATATATATTTGAACATCCCATACCAGAGTTAGTCCTCTTTTACTGTTATAATAACCTCTACACTTCTACGAAGACTTTCCACAAGATTTTGGAGCATGGCTGTCGGGATTTCCCCATTCAGCCACTAGAGAATGGTGTTGAGCGAGGAGGCTTGGGTTGAAGTCAGCATTCCAGTTCATCTCAAAGGTGCTCAGTTGGGTTGAACTCAGGGCTCTGTGCAGGCCACTTTATTTCTTTCACTTCAGCCTTGACAGACCTTGACTCCATGAACCAGAGGCATTGTTATGCTGAAACAGGTTTGGACCTCTTGTGTTCTTCCAACCTTTTGGCAACAGTTTGAATAAGGCCCACATACTGGGTGTGATGATTGGGTGTCCACAAACTTTGGGCCATGTAGTGTATATATCTTAGTGGTATATCAGTATCACGCATTAATTTTCAGTAACCACTTTATCTACATTGGAATCATGCTGGATCCAGGGCATATCCCAGGAACACTGGGTGCAAACCTTGGATGGGAGGCAGGGCACGATGCACCATACACACATTTGTATGCACATTTGCATCTGGAGGCAATTTAGACTAGCCAATCCACTTACTAACATGCTTTTGGGAAGTGAGAGGAACCCCAGGAACCCAATGGAAAACATGGAGAACATGCACTGATAACTCAAGCTCAGGAAACCAAGGACACAGGAGCTATGATTTGGCAACACTACCCACTGAACCATGACACCCTATCATAATGATGATAATATAAATATATCATAACATTTCTATTACATATAAAATAGAAAACAGTTTATGCCTGGAATAGTTGAATATTTGCCAAGAACATGAAACATAAGACATGATTTCTGCTTTTCCTACCAAAAAAATTAATTGTTTGGATCCTTTATCCTCAGCTTTTCAACAACACTGGGTAGGTCTTTTTCCCTTCGTGCACTGGCATAAAACTCTCCTATGAATACATTGCAGAAACTAAGTCAAAGACAATGAGAAAATTGTAATCAGAATAGGCAGCCAATCTATGAGAGATGTCCAAGAGATAATTGTTTGGATTTCCTCCCCTGTCCTGGTCCCTTCCACCACTGGATGTGGTTCAGGGTAAAAACAAGAACAACACACACACACACACACACACACACACACACACACACACACACACACACACACACACACACACACACACACACACACACACACACACCAAAATGATCTGGTGACAGGGGAAAAAGACTGCAGCACATTCATGACAGGCACTGAGTTTAAATCAATAGCATCAGCATCAAGAATCCGAAGCTAGGAAGAAAATTTGGCTTGTCTTGCTCAACAGTCTTCCATGCAGTGCCTATTGTTTCAGTTCCATTTATTCATTTTTCATTTATTCACTGGATCAGAAGCTGCCTTTGTGTTTGCTGCATTTGAAAATAATAGAAGATACAAAACATTGCATTTCGCCTGAAAATGAAAAAAACCCCCAAAATTTAATAGTTCTTTGCTGCATCTAAAATGAGTTGCAAAAAATCTAACCACTAGGGAAACAGGTGAAGTGCGAAAAGTTAAATATCCAGTGGCATGCATTTCCTCACATCGATTATGCTTTTAAAGCTCAGCTCTTATACTACAGGGAGAATGGCAATTCTATAAAATGTCTCCTACCTCAGGGACACTAGCTGGGTAGACCATCTTGTGACTGTTGGGTAAAATTCAGCTCAGCAAAGCTATGAAACTAAGACACTGCTCTGAACGTGCCTCCCTGTATGTGAAGATGGAGTAGCTGGGACTACATAAGCACACATTGGAAATAATGTTTTTTCTTGACTTAATACAAATGCGGATTAAGGCATGAATCCACACAATTATTTGTAAATTATAAAACTACTGAATGTCTAAGATGTTTCTATAGATATATTGATTATTAGGGACACTCTTGATCAAAGCACACAAAAAACACAAGGCATTAGACCTTGGCACTGTGACATACTGTACTATTCAATTTCACTTAGAGTTTTAATATTCATTCTTTTAATAGCATGGCGAAATATGAAACATGAAGCAAGGTAATGTGAGAAAGTGAAAGTGAAAGCATAAAGAGAATATTGATACTGAAGTAATTAAGAGAGTTATTTTAGAATGGTAATATTATTTCCTAATAAATTGAAGTGGCGATTATGCTTCTCAAATTTGGTAAATACCATCTCATTCCTGAGTCTGGGCTAAGTGTAATGCACACACTGTTTTAAAACCAAAAATGTGTTTGAATATGTGACTTCTTCAGTGATTTTTAAACATCACATTCCATTTTGTACTGTTACACATTTCTATTAACTTACAACCATAAAAAATGGTAACAGAGCACAAGCTTGAGCCCAGACAAAATAGCAACATGCCACATACATTGGCACATAAATATAGCCCTGCATGTAGTACAAGGCTGGAAGCTGATTTGTCACAGAGTGGACAGGCTGTAAGAATGAGCAGACAGGATATCCTTTGTGACTTAATAGAGTGAAACTTTGCCTTTGGGGATCAAAAATAAGCTTGGCAACACTGGAGGAGTTCATGTGGAATGTTTACAAAGGGGCAAGGTATAAGTCTCTGTTCAAGCTGTAGCTGTGCCGACAAGCTTGTGCTATGTGTCAGAAGCAGTAGGCGACTGGGTTTTATCAAATAAAGATACTGTGACAGTGTGAATTTATCTGTCTGCCTATTTTTATATCTCTGTGGTAACATGAAGTGCAAGATACAGTAACACACTTTTCTGCAGAAAAGAACTCGCTAAGCTTAAATCCATATGTTCTGGGGATGTCCTATTGTACGGACTCAGATCAGCTCTCTTGATTTTATAATACTATAATTTGAACACATACACACTATGGCCAAAAGTTTGTGGACACCTGACCATCATATTTTTGAACATCCCATTCAACATTTAGTCCCCCTTTTCTGTTACAATATCCTCGACTCTTCTTGGAGGGCTTTTCATGAGATTTTAGCTGTGGGGATTTGTGCTCATTCAGCCACGAAAGCATTACCAAGGTCAGGCACCGATGTTTGGTGAGGAGGCCTGGGGTGCAGTCGGTGTTCTAGTTCATCCCTAAGGTGTTCAGTGGGGTTGAGTTCAGGGATCTGTGCAGGCCACTCAAGTTCCTCCACACCACCCTTGGCACATCATGCCTTCATAGACTGTCGCTTGTGCACAGGGGCATCGTCATGCTGGAACAGGCTTTGATGCCTTAGTTCCAGTAAAGGGAAATTGTAATGCTACAGCATACAAAGACAAAAATAACTTTTAGCATAATTGGTGCAACCCATACACCAGGAGTCATCAATTTGATTTGATTTCATGGAGCAAAATACTGTGTTGGCCAGATACTAACCATCAACTCACCTAACTAAAGATCTCACCACACACACACACACACACACACCCTAATTCATACTCCCAACCACTGCTATTTATTGTATGGGAGGGCAAAAACTATTGCAGGTATAGAACTATAATGCATACACACAGGAACACACTCACTGAAAAACAGACAGACAGCACTATTTGTACTTTCTAATTTTTTAAGTCAAGTTTTTCAAGGCCATAGTTCTTTCAAATAACAAGCATGGTAAACAGAACAGCCTGCTCTTTTGTTCAACCTGAGGAACACAAAACTTACAGTTCTGCCAGGTCTTCCTCTGTATACTTTGTACTTTGTAACAAAGACTACACAGGAAGCCGGGCTTCTCCTAACATTTTATTAAAATGCGGCAAAAAATGTTTACCAAAGTGGATATATTATTTAGCAGTCTTGTGTAATTCAATATTTTAGCGAATCAAATGATCAAATATTTCACTGCAATATCACACTGCTCATTCATTAAACTCAAACTCTTTCCAGTGAACAGCACAGCACAGCGGAAAGCCTGTGTGTCAATTAGTGTCTATTAGCTGTTTTAACATGTTATTTAGAGTCCCATCCTGGATGCACGGCTTCACTGGTGGGTAAATGGAGTGTGGGTGGGTGCGATTTGCACAGAAAAAAATATATCAACAGTTATCAGACAGTGTGCTCTTCATTTGTCCTGCCTGGATGCACAGCTTCTCCTTATGATGATTGGCAGACCTCTCAAAGGGGCAGAACCTTGTAACCTTGTAAAGTTTGAAATCTCAAACTTGAAAATATTGACACCGGTCAGAATTGCTTGGAGCTTGCAGTGGTGGTGAAATTTGTAAATATTGTGAATAAACTGTAACTATAAAGTTCTGTTTGATTATTTGTATTCATTTCTGAAATTTGTTGTTTGTACAGTAATGTGTATGTATTATATACATACACATTACTCATATGCACTTATATGCAGTTATACATCACAGTAGGTCTTGATTGTAGGACTGTTTTCAATACTTTACTTGCCCTTTTACATATTAATTTTAATATAATTGGAAATAAATGTTTGGGCCAAGGGAAACCGGTATATGGCCTACTTATCTGAGCCATACACACATACACAGACTTGCCAGTTCATTAAGTATATGTACAGCCGTGGCCAAAAGTTTTGAGAATGACACAAATATTAATTTTCACAAAGTCTACTGCTTCAGTTTTTATGATGGCAATTTGCATATACTCCAGAATGTTATGAAGAGTGATCAGATGAATCGCAATTAACTTCAAAGTCCCTCTTTGCCATGAAAATGAACTTAATCCCATTGAGAATTTGTGGTCAATCCTAAAGAGGTGGGTGGACAAACAAAAACCCACAAACTCTGACAAACTCCAAGCATTGATTATGCAAGAATGGGCTGCCATCAGTCAGGATGTGGCCCAGAAGTTGATTGACAGCATGCCAGGGCGAATTGCAGAGGTCTTAAAAAAGAAGGGTCAACACTGCAAATATTGACTCTTTGCATAAACTTCATGTAATTGTCAATAAAAGCCATTGACACTTATGAAATGCTTGTGATTATACTTCAGTAACAGTTAGTAACATCTGACAAAAAGATCTAAAAACACTGAAGCAGTAGACTTTGTGAAAATTAATATTTGTGTCATTCTCAAAACTTTTGGCCACGGCTGTAGTACTACATCTACTAATGAAAGTGTTAACAGTCACAGTGAAAACACAATATTTGTGTTTTCTTATTTGTTTGTTTGTTTCTTACAAAGTTCCCTGCTATACTGTAAGCATGCTTTATTATATGTTATTTAAAGCAATTCCTTTGACTGTGGAACTGAGTGTGGGTTATGAAGCAGCAAAATTGAGCAACTGGTCAGTGAGTGTAATGCTCAATTCAGGTCACGATAATGGCAATGAATTAGTGCATTAGTAGCAGTCCCCCCTGTTGCTCTAGTCCTTGTCTGCCCTCTAGGGGCATGACATTGAGACATTGAGGAAGGCTAAAGTCATATGGAGCATTCAGAAGCTGCAGGCAATTTCAAACGTTTTAATCACATGTTCAGTCAAAACTTCAGCATACGGTTTGACTGCTCAGAGATATTGGAAAAGGTAACTGCGAAGACCAAGTAAACGTGGACCTAACATTACATCAGCTGTTAGTGGCTGTTTGGACTTGCTGTTGATGGAAGAATATTCATGCTTATTCTATAATGGAACTGAATTGAGTTTCTAGGAGTGATATTGTATTGCTCTTGAATTGTAAGGTTCTTTTATATGCACCAGGAAACTGGTTTACTCTGTGTCCTATTTCTCTGTCAGCGCTCTTACAGACTTAAGCTTGGGCGCTGGATTTCCTGGCCTTGGTCTTCTGGACCTGGCAGATGGAGGACAAGTGAAGTGCTTGGATGCTTTCTTTTTGTTTGTTCTGTGCTCTCAGGTGGCTCAGACATTAACAATCAATGTAAGTAGTGAGCCATAGGACCTAAGCAGATATCCTCCTTGCCTCCTGCAGCTGCAGCACAGCCTGCAGAGCCACATATTTGTGATGACTGGCACATCACAAGTATATGACTGCCACAACCTTATAGATTGGATCACAGCCACAGTTTTTTCATTGAACAGTTGACATTTTGTGTCTTCTCTTTTTGCTTTTGGCATAACGACTTAATGATTTAATTTAGATTTAATTTAGATTTAAATGTAGTAGGTAGGGGGGATGAGAACATCGCCTGTTCACTCTGGAAAAAAGTATAATTGTTATAAAATATTTAAAACGATTAATAGTTGGTGGCACAGTGGGTAGCATTGCTGCCTCACAGCTCCAGATTCATGGGTTCAATCCTGAGTTCAAGTTGCTATCTGTATGGAGTTTCCCCATGTTCATCTGGGTTTCCTCTGGGTTCTCCAGTTTCATCCCACTGTCAAAAAAAAATGCATGGAGATGGACCGGATATGCTAAATTGCTCCTCGGTGTGAATTTGTGTCTCCCTGGTGCGCTATGATGGACTGTGTCCCATCCTGGGTGAATACCTTAGATGCTTACTTCTATGATGAGGTCACTGGTAAGGTTTCCTTCTGATGACTCTTCCATGCAGATCATGTTTGCACTGCAAAAAAGTCATCTTAGCAAGTGAAAATATCTTGGATATAGTCAAATGTATCTAGTATTTCTTATTACAAGATTATAATAAACCAAATATAAGATCATTAAACCTATTTCTAGACATTATTACTCATTTCAAGCTTGTAGTTTTCTTATCCTTTTGGCAGATGATTTTGCTTCTTTCTAGAAATAAATGCTTAAAATAAGCAGAATAATCTGCCAATAGAACAAAACTATTCAAGCTTGACATGAGTACAAATGACTTGAAATAGATTTAATAGTCTTATATTTGGTAAATTGTAATCTTATAATAAGAAATACTAGTTAAATTTGACTATATTCATAGTATTTCCACTTAGCACCACCACTCCTGTGTTAGCTAAACCTTCCTGAAGGTTTTTTATGTCATTTGGGGGGTTTGCCTGTCTGGACAGCATATGGCCATTTCTATCTGAACGTTTTCTTGGTCTTCCAGATCTTACCTTGACTGTCACAGTTCCTCTTAACTGCCATTTCTTAATGACATTTCGCACAGTAGAAATTGCAAGCTGGAAACATTTTGATATCTTTTTTAGCCTTTTCCTGCTTTGTAGGCATCAATTCGCTTCATTTTCAGATTATCAGTCAGCTGCATAGTGCTGTAGTTGCAGAGTGTTAGCTTAAGTTTGAAGAGTCTGAGAATTTATTTGGCTCTGGAATTGTTATTAATAAATGATGATTCTTGACATGCCTAATGAAGTCCTAATGAGTCAAATAAGTCCTAAAAAGTTAAATAAGTTCTGGGACTTTATTGGAAGGGTATCCAAACTCTTGCACAGGCCACAATTACTATATATACAGTCATATGAAAAAATAAGTACACCCCATGGAAATTGTTTTTTTGACATATTTGGACAAGCAAACATTTGATCCTCTTTGAAACAGTGCCTATTAATAAAGGTGATACACTCTATCAAATGACACATAGAATTGACATTTTGTAGTAATTTTCCCAATTAAAATGAACAAAAACAGATCAGTCACATGGAAAAAAGATTCCATGTGACTGATTAGAACCTGTTTAGGGAGTGCAGGTGGAACCTGTCTTATATATACCCCTCTCATACAGTGGGGGAAAAAAGTATTTGATCCCCTGCTGATTCTGTACGTTTGCCCACTGACAAACGAATGATCAGTCTATAATTTTAATGATAGGTGTATTTTAACAGTGAGAGACAGAATAACAACAAAAAAATCCAGAAAAACGCATTTCAAAATAGTTATAAATTGATTTGCATTTTAATGAGGGAAATAAGTATTTGATCCCCTATCAATCAGCAAGATTTCTGGCTCACAGGTGTCTTTTACACAGGTAATGAGCTGAGATTAGGAGCACTCTCTTAAAGGGAGTGCTCCTAATCTCAGTTTGTTACCTGTAAAAAGATACCTGTCCACAGAAGCAATCAATCAATCAGATTCCAAAATCTCCACCATGGCCAAGACCAAAGAGCTGTCCAAGGATGTCAGGGACAAGATTATAGACCTACACAAGGCTAGAATGGGCTACAAGACCATCGCCAAGCAGCTTGGTGAGAAGGTGACAACAGTTGGTGCGATTATTCGCAAATGGAAGAAACTGTCAGTCTCCCTCGGTCTGGGGCTCCATGCAAGATCTCACCTCGTGGAGTTTCAATGATCATGAGAATGGTGAGGAATCAGCCCAGAACTACACGGGAGGATCTTGTTAATGATCTCAAGGCAGTCGGGGCCATAGTCACCAAGAAAACAATTGGTAACACACTACGCTGTGAAGGACTGAAATCCTGCAGCGCCTGCAAGGTCCCCCTGCTCAAGAAAGCACATGTGCAGGCCCCTCTGAAGTTTGCCTGAATGATTCAAAGGAGAACGGGGAGAAAGTGTTGTGGTCAAATGAGACCAAAATCGAGCTGCCTCTGCCATACTGCCTATGACCCCAAGTCATAACACCATCCCCACCATCAAACATGGAGGTGGGAACATTATGCTTTGGAGGTATTTTTCTGCTAAGGGGACAGGACAACTGCACCGCATCAAAGGGACGACGGACGGAGCCATGTACCGTCAAATCTTGGGTGAGAACCTCCTTCCCTCAGCCAGGGCATTGAAAATGGGTTGTGGATGGGTATTCCAGCATGACAGTGACCCAAAACACACAGTCAAGGCAACAAAGGAGTGGCTCAAGAAGAAGCACATTAAGGTCCTGGAGTGGCCTAGCCAGTCTCCAGACCGTAATCCCATAGAAAATCTGTGGAGGGAGCTGAAGGTTCGAGTTGCCAAATGTCAGCCTCGGACCTTAATGACTTGGAGAGGATCTGCAAAGAGGAGTGGGATAAAATCCCTCCTGAGATGTGTGCAAACCTGGTGGCCAACTATATGAAACATCTGACCTCTGTGATTGCCAACAAGGGTTTTGCCACCAAGTACTAAGTCGAAGGGGTCAAATACTTATTTCCCTCATTAAAATGCAAATCAATTTATATCTTTTTTGAAATGTGTTTTTCTGGATTTTTTTTGTTGTTATTTTGTCTCTCACTGTTAAAATACACCTACCATTAAAATTATAGACTGATCATTTCTTTGTCAGTGGGCAAACGTACAAAATCAGCAGGGGATCAAATACTTTTTTCCCCCACTGTATCTAGTGTCTAGTGTTCCCTTTGTTATTGAGGTGTGTGTTGTCATCATGCCAAGAGCTAAAGCATTCTATAAGGCCTTCAGAAAAAGGGTTGTGGATGCCTATGAGTCTTGCAAGGGATTTAAAAAGATCTCCAAATTATTTGAAATACATTATTCCACTGTACGGGAAATCAGCTACAAGTGGTGCAGATTTCAAACAACTGGCAATTTGTCCAGGACTGGCCATCCCAGCAAATTAAGCCCAAGAGCAGATAGTCTGATGCAAAAGATGTCGCCACGAACCCCAACTTTTTTTCACAGGATCTGTTAGTAAGTCTTGCAACTGTTTGTGTCAAAGTTCATGCTTCTACAATCAGAAAAGAGATTGCACAAATTTGACCTGCAAAGCAGGCATGCCAGGAAAAAGCCTTTGCTATCTAAAAAGAACATTAGAGCAAGACTACAGTTTTCCAATGAGCATATAGGCAAAGACCAGGCCTTTTGGAATGATGTGCTCTGGACAGACGAATCAGTGATAGAGTTGTTTGGCCACAGTAACAGCAGCTATGTTTGGCGCAGACCAAAGACAGCTTTTCAGGAGAAGCACCTCATACCAACTGTGAAGCATGGTGGTGGAAATGTTATGGCTTGGGATTGGTTCGCTGCCTCAAGGACTGGACAGCTTGCATTCATTGATTCAACTATAAATTCTGCATAATATCAAAGAGTGCTTGAAAATTATGTGAGGCCACCTGTCCAAAAGTTGAAGCTGAACCAATAGTGAACCTTTCAAGAGGATAATAATCCTAAGCAAACTAGCAAATCCACCAAGGAATGGCTCAGAAAGAAGAAATGGAGGGTTATGGAATGGCCTAGTCAAAACCCGGATTTGAATCCCACTGAAATGTTGTGGGGGGATTTGAAACGGGCAGTACATGCAAGAAAACCCTCAAACATCTTGCAACTGAAGGAATATTACATGGAAGAGTGGTAAAAAATTCCAGGAAGCCGATGTCAAAGACTGGTGGACAACTATGCAAGACACCTACAAGAAGTTATTTTTGCTAAAGGGGGCAATACTAGCTTCTGAGGCCAAGGGTGTACTTACTTTTTCCACTTAAGAATATCACATCTATTGATATTTCTCTTGAATAAATGATTGAAAAAGCTAATTTTCCTTGTGGTTCTGTTCATGTATATCAAATTTATTAATAGGTACTGTTTCAATGATGATCATATGTTTGCTTGTCCAAATATATCACATAACACTAGTTTTGCTAGATTAATAATCTTATATTTGTTTTAATGTAATCTTGTAATAAGAAATACTAGATAAATTTGACTATATCCAAGGTATTTCCACTTGATGTCATTTAAGATGCCATTTTTTGCAGTGAAAGTATTACATTTGCCATAACTCTCTATGCCCATGAACCCTAAGAGCTACACTTTCAGTTAAGAGAAGTCCAGTTCTGGACTATCCTGGCACCACTATTCAAGAGATTAGTATCTGAAATTAAACAGAATATGACACTACCGACAGAAATGAATACCGCCACTATATCACTTCACCTAAAACCCAATAAAGACCCCATTTTACCCTCTAGTTACCACCCTCTATCACTGATCAACACAGACAAAAATAATAAGCAAGACCCTAGCTAATAGAATTGAAACAATTATCCCTTTAATAATCAACCCAGATCAAATTGGATTTTTTTAAAAACAGTCAACCACTAACATGCGCAGACTCCTTAACTTGATACATTACACGTCACATAAAAATCTAGAATCAGCAATAGTAACACTTGACACAGAGAAAGCCTTTGACAAAGTGATCTGGAAATTTATACTCACCACACTTCATAAATTAGGTTTCGGTGAATCATTTATTCATTGGATAAAAATACATCACCAAAGGCCACAGTTATCACTAACAGACTTGTATCACAAAGTTTCACACTGCAGAGAGGCACTAGACAAGGATGCCACTCTCTCCATCCCTATTTGCCCCCTTTATAGAACCATTAGCCGCAGCAATTAGACAAAATGTAAATATTAATGGTATCCAGACAGCAAACACAGAACACAAAATCAGCTTATATGCTGATGATATTGTACTCTTCTTACAAAAGCCTATGAAATCAATAGAAGAAACTATTCACGCAATCGAAAAATATTCCAAACTTTCCAATTATTCAATTAACTGGAACAAATCATCTATGCTCCCTCTCAACAGGAAACTCCCAGAAACTACAGTACAATCACTGCCTATCCCCATAAGCACTGACTACATCACCTATCTTGGTGTCAAAATCTCCACCAAGCTGTCAGACCTGCATAAACTCAATTTTATCCCTTTATTGAATACCATAAATGATATCCAACGCTGGATAAATCTCCCCCTCTCTCTCATTGGCAGAATAGCATCCACAAAAATGACGATACTACCCAAAATTAATTACCTATTTTCAATTATCCCAGTTCAACCTCCCCCTTCTTGGTTCAAATCACTCAACTCCTGAATTTCTAAATTTTACTGGAAAAACAAACCTCCAAGAATCAAACTAACCACTTTACAAAGATCCAAATATAAGGGAGGACTTGATGCCCCGAACTTTGAACAATATTACTTCAGTAACCAACTCCAATATATAATCAAATGGATAAAGCCCAGTCAGATAAATGAGATTTGGCTGGATACAGAACAGGCACTATGCAATAAAATCAGTATCTCAGACCTACCCTTTATAAGTACAGCTGTTAAACGCCACCCCTGCTTCAAAAGTCCAATAATCGCATCAACTTTAACAGCTTGGTGGAAATTTTATAAAATTATTTATTCACCACTCCAACTAACTGAACACACTCCCATATGGCATAACCCTGACTTCACAAACACAGCGAAGATAAACATCTCCACATGGGTAGAAAAAGGCATTACGCATCTCAAACACATATGTTAAAACAACCCCTTTCATCATTTCCATACAATATCTAACCAAAACTCATGGACTAGAAAATAAACATTTCCTTGAAGAGAAGAGCTATTTAACAAAATGGCTGATTAATCAAAATGGTTTTCATCCAGGCTTTAGTTACTATAAATACTGAGACTAGGTCTGGGTTCAGAATACTAAATTGGAAGCTGGGGATTTTGTGATAAAAAAGAGATCTGTCCCAGCTAAGAATCATCTTCAAACATCTCAAATGGCACAAATTCAAATTCACAATCACGAATTCAAATTCACACAGTGCCACAGTTTTCAAACTCAAGGCCTGCTTGCCAAATATGCAAACTTGTTTAAATATGAACACCCAATATTTTTAAGCTGAAGCTGTTTTCACATACAGTATGCATACACACCCCATCCTTCCAATCCACATCTTACATGTTCCATCCACCCCACCAGAGTGACCCTGCATTTCATTTTTATAATGTACAATATCAGCAGTGGGGAAAGATGTGCCAGCTACATTTATGACATTGTTTACTTAATCACCAGTCACCGCAGGGCTAAGCAATAGGGTGGCTTTGTGGGCTAGTGCGAGACCTAAGCCTGACCGTATTGCTATAGTATATTTATTAAAACAAAAATAAACATGGTAAACTGACCATAATGAAGTCAGAGAATAGATGCATTTATTATAATGTGTTACATAGCACAATAGCCTTATTTTTGCCCTATCAAGGGCCCACTATTGTGGATGTGGTTCAGGCTACAATCGAGTTTGATTTGTGCCATGACATCCTCACCTGGCCACACCCAGCTTGCTCCACAAATGCGTGCTTCTGAAAATAAAGAGATATGAATATGTAAACTATGTGACCAATTATTCTGATGAGGGAAGACAGGGTCAGATACCTCTACTTCTGATTTCTCCATGTGAATAAGAATTTTGGTTCATCTCACTATGATGACAAAATAACAAGGTTACCTTCTCCTTGTTGCTAAATGTGATGAAAAAGCAAACCTAGATTTACCTAGATAACTTATATACTAATATCCTGGATATGACAATCGGATAAAAATTTTTTTGATGTATGTATGTATGTAATGGTGGTCTCAAGGAAACAGTGGACTGGGTAAACTCATTCTGTTTTACCATATTAATATACTACTTTTATTTATTTATTTTTTGTTTCTATGTTTAGTTGCTTATTTATATCTATGTATACAACACATATACAGCACCTTCCACTAATATTGTCATCCTTGGTAAAAATGAGCAAAGAAGGCCATGTCTTTATTTTTTAACCTTTTGATCTTTTGTTCAAAATATTCACAAAAATACTCTGCTCTCAATGGATATCAAACAATTGCAAACACAACACAGGTTTATAAAAAAAAAAGTTAATTATAACTGTGCAACAATTATTGGCACCCCTATGAATTCATATGAGAAAAATATATTTGACGTATATTCCCATTGATGTTTTACTTTTTTTTTTAGTACACCTTGGTCACTAGGAACAGGAAATTGTTCAACCATGATTTCCTGTTTCACAGGGGTATAAATATGAGGTATCACATAGGCCAAATTCCCTTAGTCATTCATCACAATGGGTAAGACCAAGGAATACAGCTGTGATGTGCGGCAAAAGATTGTTGAGCTTCACAAAATGGGAAGTGGTTATAAGAAAATAGCACAAGCATTGTGCCAATTTCCACCATCAGGGCAATAATTAAGAAGTTCCAGTCAACTGAATGTTATGAATCAACCTGGAATTGGACGTGCATCTATATTGTCTCAATGCACTGTGAAAAAGATGGTTCGAGTGGCCAAAAAATCCAAAAGGATCACAGTGGAGAATTGCAGAAGTTAGTTGTGTCTTGGGGTCAGAAAGTCTCCAAAACCACAATCCGAAGTCATCTACATCACCACAAGTTGTTTGGAAGGGTTTCAAGAAAAAAGCCTCTACTCTCATCCAAAAACAAACTCAAGCATCTTCAGTTTGCCAGACACTACTGGAATTTCAAATGGGATCGGGTTCTATGGTCAGATGAAACCAAAATAGAGCTTTTTGGCAATAAACACCAGAGGTGGTTTTGGTGCACACAGAGAGGTAGCCATATGGAAAAGTTCCTCATGCCCATGGTTAAATATGGTGGTGGCTCTTTAATGTTTGGGGGCTGTTTTTCTGCCAGAGGACATGGATGAAAACCGGACTGCCTCTGCCAGAAAGCTTAAAATGGGCCACGGCTGGATCTTCCAGCAGGACAAAGATCCAAAACATACATCAATATAAACAAAAAATGGTTTACTGACCACAGAATCAAGGTCCTGCCATGGCCATCCCAGTCCCCTGACTTGAAACCCATAGAAAACCTGTGGGGTGAACTGAAGAGGAGAGTCCTCCAGCATGGACCTTGAAATTTGAAGGCTCTGGAGAGATTCTGTAAGGAGGAATTGTCTCAGATCCCTTGTATCCCTTGTAGCCATGTATTCTCCAACCACATCAGACATTATATGAGAAGACTCAGAGCTGTTATCTTGGCAAAGGGAGGTAGCACAAAGTATCGACTTAAAGGGTGCCAGTAATTGTTGCACACCTATATTTAACAAAGATTTTTTTTTTTTTTGATAAACCTGTGTTTTGTTTGCAATTGTTTGATATCCATGAGAGCAGAGTATTTTTGTGAATTATTTGAACAAAAGATCAAAAGGTTAAACAATAAAGACAATTTTTCACAGCCTTCTCTGCTCATATTTACCAAGGGTGCCAATATTAGTGGAGGGCACTATACATTAAAATATAAAATGTATTACATTTTATGTCATGTGTTTCCCTGTGTTCCCAGCTGGTACGTGGCACTTAATTTAAACTACCATAGCATCATAGAATATTAAAAATAAATAATTAATTAGCCTTTTCAATAAATTCAATAAATAAAAACCCTTTCAAAGAATTTTCATTTTTCATGCATATATAGTTTTCTAGTTATTTTATTTGTTTATTTTTGTCTGTTTGTTTACTTCCCACCATTCAACATTTGTACTTTTGCTTTAAGAAATTAACTTAGCCTACAATCACATTGCATTAACCAATTGAGATTGTCGAATTGAATCCAGTTATCAATTAATTTAGGTTAATTGGTTGATTGAGTAACTAATTGTTTTTTTTTCACATGAGGCCAGTTGGTGTCGGATAACTTTTTTCCTTCAGTAAATGATAAAGTCATTTAAAAACTGTTATGTGTTTTCTCTGATTGTCTTTGTCTTATATTACTTTTTGTTTGAAGATCTGAAACATTCAAGTGTGAGAAACATGCAAAATTAGAAGAAGTCAGGAAGGGGGCAAATTCATGACACTACATCTCTAAGAACTCCACCGACAAATGCCAAAAAAACATAAGGGCCATTAGGTGCATCATATGGCATACTAAGATATACATAGTGCACCCTAGTGGTGCTTAATGAAGGTACTAGTAGTGATGTGTACGCAATGATGGAGAAGGTGAAGAAGTTTCTCTCACACTCCTTACCCTGAATTGGCCAATAAAATGTTTATATGAGTTAGTCTTCCTTTCCCCATGTTCCTACACTTTAGCGCTTGTCCAGAGTAGTTGTGAGAAGACAGTGGCCCTTTTAGTTAAATATGAAAGGGGACTGACAGACTGGTGGGTTAAATGAAGTAAGCACTGCAGGAGGTAGCCTTTGTACTTGGAAGGGGAACAATAAAAATAAGAAACACCAGTCGTGCTTAAGAGGTTAGGCACAGAAGTGGTTATAGCCTGTGTTTGCATCACAGCTATCATAAATTTGATCACATAACTCCTAGGTCCTGCTGTCAGTATTTTTAGTCATATTAACACTTTTATCATGTATTAGTAGTAATAATTCGGAAAAGCTCGATTATAAAGGGTTCAGTGCAGTAGGAATGAAGAAACAATAAAGTGTGTTCGTTTATATGCATAGCAGTGCCTCCTGAAAAATTACTCTTTCAGGTCCTTCTTCCATTCTCTGATTGCAGCCATTCCCCTAAGTCCAACGTAGCCCTGTGATCAGACAGTGATTGCTTTTCAGGGTGGCACTGCAGTGCCCTCCACTAATATTGGCACCCTTGGTAAATATGAGCCGTGGGCATTAGGTACTTTTCCATATGGCTACCTCTCTGTGTGCGCCAAAACCACCTCTGGTGTTTATTCACAAAAAACTCTATTTTGGTTTCATCTGACCATAGATCCTGATCCCATTTGAAGTTCCAGTAGTGTCTGGCAAACTGAAGACGCTTGAGTTTGTTTTTGGATGAGAGTAGAGGCTTTTTTCTTGAAACCCTTCCAAACAACTTGTGGTGATGTAGGTGAATTCGGATTGTAGTTTTGGAGATTTTCTGACCTCAAGACGCAACTAACTTCTGCAATTCTCCAGGTGTGATCCTTGGAGATTTTTTGTCCACTCAAACCATCCTCTTCACAGCATGTTGAGAAAATATAGACCCACGTCCAATTCCAGGTTGATTCATAACATTCAGTTGACTGGAACTTCTTAATTATTGCCCTGATGGTGGAAATGGGCATTTTCAATGCTTTTGCTATTTTCTTATAGCCACTTCCCATTTTGTGAAGCTCAACAACCTTTTGCCGCACATCACAGCTATATTCCTAGGTCTTACCCATTGTTATGAATGACTAAGGGAATTTGGCTTATGTGTTACCTCATATTTATACTCCTATGAAACAGGAAGTCATGGTTGAACAATTTGCGATTAAACATGCAAGTACATTCACTTCTGATGCATTAAAGTCAGCATTAAATTCTTTCTCAGCATGAAATTAAATTCTTGCATCTCTTTATTTTAAGAGTAATGCAATGATGGTTTTACTTTTCAGTGTGACACGTTGTCCTCATATCACAAATGAAATGCCATACCATCTGTGTATTGAGTTTCACGCTTTTATCCAGTGTGATTGCTTTTTTATCTGAAATGGAATCTTCTGCATAATATATCAGCCAGTGTATCCACATGTACCCAAATGTACGTATGTGAATTGACGCAACACAGACTACGACATGCTGTAGTTTCATTATGCACTCACAATGCACCTAACTTTAGAATTCAATTTACCCATTTATTTCTCATCACGCTAACTGCACTTGAGACTGCTTACTAAATGCACTCTGTTTGAGGCATAAATTACATGTTAAAAAGCACTGTGAAATTGTGGACATGGTCAACCAAAGAGACGCCAAAAAGCTCAAGACTACATGAAATGAACTTTCATTTATTCCATTTATTTCATCTATTCCATTTTCCCAGTTGTGGTTGAACGTGAATATACCCAACAATTCGAAAATTAAGAATGTCAAAAAAAGTTCTGATTAGAGAATTGTATTTCTTTGGTAGATATGAGAGAAAAAAATTATGTAAATGTGTGATGACAAAGGTTGACAGACCTGTGTGACAAAAGCAGTCCAATGTAGAAACAGCATTAAAATGTGATTTTCCTGAAAATCTGTTTTACCCAGGACCTATATATTATAAATCATGTTATAAATCATATTATAAATCATAAATCATCATAAATAAAGAATGTATTTCTTTATTTACAGATTTAAAAAAAAACCTGAAACAGCACTTCAAAGTAGTGGAGATTGGACAGAAGGAGATTAATAAGCCTCTCATTTTTATACTAACAGCACAGTTTCAGGGATGCTTTAGATTATTTAAAAGGTGTCTAAGGTTAAATGATTATTTCTATCAATGCATGTAATGTTATCTCTGTGGCTAGACAACATAATGACTGTTACAGTATAGACCTTACCTGCAACATTATGTTCTGGATTAAGGCTTGTTGCTTTTCCATATACAGGCCACATTTAGAAATTTGTTAGACCAAAGACAGATACCTTTTTAAAATTTTACTAAAGATGTACTGTAAATGTTATAAGGTTGACATTTTCTCTCAGTTTACTTTTCTCAGTTTTCTCTTCTGCTCTGTGGGCCTACTGTTACCATTAACAACAACAACAACAACAACACAAACACAAAATAAAAATTAGTAGTACCACTCTTGTTCAACTCTTCTTTAGTCATGAGTGACATGTCTTGAGACCATAATGGACGTGAGTAACATCACATTATGCACACAAGTCAAGCAATTTTACTGACCACTAATTAGGATTTCCTTTTCCCGTCCTGATGCCGCACTCAAAGACAGAGACTGCCTAGCTTCAAACTCCATACCTTTGAATATGTAATATGAGAAATGAGATTTTAGAGCCTTTAGCAACAGAGTAGTTGTCACATATTGTTTTTGCATACATCTTTCTACACATTTACACATTCTGTAATTCCATCAAGCTTGTTTCACTTTTTAGTGGTCCTAGCTTGTTGCAGCAAGTTTATTGTAATTGTATCTAATTTCTTGTTCTAGTCTTACTTCAAGTTGGTTATTATTGTTAGTATTAATATTATTAGTATTAATATATTAGTCAAGATTGCATTTGATAATATATAGTTTGTCAGCCTCCATGAGAAAGAGCCTTTTACTCACATGATAACACACCCTACTTTTTTAACGTTATGACCAGTGTGTATACACAGGTGCATTATGGATATAATGACAATGATAATGATACTGATAATGATAATGAGAAGTATGTAATGCTCATATTATGAAAAATAAATGCCTGTGAACGGAAGGGCAAGACACGCTTTACTGCCAAGTTATTGCAGCCAAGCAGAATCATTTACATAAGCAGTTGCGTATGTAGCCATATTGTAGTCATTATTTAGATCTGTCTTTGGCTGATTCTTAACCTCCTGGAAGAAGCAACTAGATGTCTGGACCATTAGTGACAAAGCAGTTAAAAGATCATCAACGATCTATAACTATATTTTACAGTTTTGTTTGTTGTTTGTTTGCATTAATGCAACAAAAACATCCCTTTAATTAGTTAATTAATAAGTAACACATACTATGTTTTAAAAGAGCAACTTCTATAGTATACATTTGCCACAATAATTGAGTGTGTTCTGTGTGATATCATGTTGTTAATACCTAATATAAAAATATCTGGATGCTGCTGTTATTATAATTAAATGCATCAATCAACTTAAGAAAAAAAGGTGTCTGGAATCTGAAGAATATTACATTCTTTTGTCTGTTCAAACATATTTTGTAAAAAAAAAAAAAAAAAATCTAAGAATCTTCAGGTTTGGTAGATCATTGTGTTTGTATCAAAATGAGAATGAAAGCATTAAGAGACTTTATTACTTAAGAAGAAGATTAAATTGAAATACATGAATACTGTCCTAAACAGTTTGCAAATATTTCCAAAAAACAAAAACCAAAAAAACAGGACAGTAATGTTTCAGAATACTAATGTGTGTTTGCATTGATTTCATGCATTTAAACCTGGAGGTAACAGCAAATTATTTGCATAAGGTGATGAAAAAGCTGAAAGACAAACATTCATAAGGAGACTGTTTCTTTCTTAGCTGTAGAGCTCATTCACTTGAGCACTGTAGTGGTCCAGAGCCAAAGTTTTTTTCTGGCAATCTTACATTTACATTTACAGTATTTAGCATACACTTTTTTCAGAGTTACTTACAGAAGTGCATTACAGTTTCTGTCGAAAACATGTCCTTATACTATTGCAAATAGTTTAAGAGTACCATAATGCTAAATCCAGGAAGTAAATGTGAGAATTAAAACAGCAAAGAAGAAGAAATAATAATAAAAAAAGAACAGCAATGAAGAGAGTACATGATGAAAATTGTTTACATGCTCTTACTAGCAACTTAATAAAAATTAATCAAAAACACACATCAAATTAATAAAAAATACACATTCTTTGCTGAGAAATGAACAAAACTAAGCTAAATGGTGTGATCATATTTTTCATTAACAGTAGTAGAATTAAAAAGTAGTAGTAGTCATAGTATAATAAAAGAAAACATTGCCAACTTTCAACTATCTATTTGACTGATGGTTGTTTTTATAGAGTTTCTTTTCATTTTAATGAGAATCATTTTATGTACACAAAACTGAATCCGTTATCCTCTTCTTGACTTCAATTTTAAGCTCTTGTTCAACTTTCAAGGTTGCTTGCATTTGATCATTGGGAAAATTCTGCCATTTTTATCATGATACCAGACCTGGACAATCATTCTTTGACTTATTTCCCTTAATTGTCACATCTGCCAATCCAGTTCTTCTTCCAGTGTTTTTAATAACAATTTAACATCTTAAATTTCAGCGTTTTCTCCCCATACCCCAGTCCTTCCTTCTGCTAGACAGGGATGCTTACTGATCAGTGCAGAGACTACTGCTATGAAATGTTCAACTTGGGTGCATACCAGTAGCATAGCAGTAGATTCTGCACTGATTAGTAAGCATCCCTGTCTAGCAGAAGGAAGGAACTGTACATGGTGTTTCAAGTGTTTCATGTCCTGTGAAGTCTGCATCCAAGTTTCATTCTTTATGTATGTCTCTATGTCAGTCGGTAATTTATGTTTGCAGAGGATTCTGGGATTTTAAAATGAAAAGACCAAGGATTCTGCTTCATTTCTGGAGAACTTTCTTAATTCTTCTAATGGCATCATCATGGCATCAGCACAATGCATTAAATCATACAGATATCCATCTCATGGTTGTCATCCTGTCTCATATTTCTTGGGTCCAAATAAGCTGATTTAAGTATTTCAGAAACTGCTGATCTCCTCAGATTTTTTTTATCCACAACAGTCTCTAGAGTTCACAAAGAATGGTGTGAAAAACAAATAACATCCAGCAAATAGCAGTTCTGCAGGCCTGACATACCTTGTTGATGAGAGAGTTCAGAGGAGAATGGCCAGACTGGTTTGAGCTGAGAGGAAGGATACAGTGATTCAAATAACCACTCTTTGCTGAGCAGAAAAGCATCTAAGAATGCACAACATATTCAGCCTTGAGGAGAATGTGCTCCAGTTGTAGAAAACCACATCAGGCTCCATGCCTGTCAGCCAAGTACAGGTATTTGAAGCTACAGTGGGCACAGGTTTACTGAAACTGGACAGTTGAAGACTGGAAAAATGTTTCCTGGTCTGATGAATCTACAAGCAGATGATAAGGTCAAAAATTGGCACTAACAGCATGAATCCATGCACCCAACCTGCCTTGTGGTGGTATAATGGTGTGGGGAATGTTTTCTTGGAACACATTGGGCCCCTTAATACCAATCAAGCATTGTTTATATGCTGCAGAGTACCTGAGTATTGTTGCTGACCATGCCCATCCATTAATGGCTACACTTTACCCATCTTATAAAGGCTACTTCCAGCATGGTAATGAACCTTGTCTCAAGGTTAAGGCTGTTCTGAGAGCCAAGCGGGATCCTTCCCAGTATTAGTAATTAGTTTATTAGTATTCCTAATAAGCTGGCCAAGCCTCTCACCTGACATGCTGAGAAACAAAATTCATCACTCTAAGAGCAACCAACTCCAGGGTGCTTCTGGGAGCCCTAATCCACTGTATCAGTATTATCCTTAATTCCATCAAATTTGACATAATCTTGACAGGATTATACCACATAGCTACTGCACAAATGTTCACTGGGAGACGGGAGATCTTGACAATCTTTACTTTTTGTGCTTGCATATAAAAGGAGTCCAAAAAGTATATGTTCATCACCTGGTGTTCACTGGATAATTTTAGTGTAACATTTTATTTATTTATTTATTTTATTTTAAGTTCCACTGAGTTTCATTCATTCATGTCTTTTTGAGATTTTCCTGCCAAATATAATTTTCCGCATCTTTATTAGAGATCCAAAGATTTTTATCAGCTGGGGATTTGGTGATGCTTTTGACAGAATTTGCAGCGTGGAAAGCATTCCGAGGTAATTGTCTATGCTCTGACTCCAAAAAGAACATACACTCACCAGTGCATCTCAGAGAGACAACTAATTCGAGCATGTCTTATAAAACCATTACCACCTCTCATGCCTTATCTTTCTTAGCTACATGGTGGCCATTCATTAACAGAAGCAGTCTAATGTGACACCAATTTTTGCAAGACATTTCACCAATGGCTACAAATATTTTTGTATTGGTTTATCTGTCTTGTCAGGGGGATGACCCTTGATAGGTTGAGTTAATGTCTCAGAAAATGTTCTTTGTATCAGATTTTGAATAGAGAGCCAAAAACTATCTAGTTTGCATGTTCTCCCTGTGCTTCAGGGGTTTCCTCCAGGCATTAATCCCCCAGTCCAAAGACATGCATTGTACGCTAACTGGCATTTCCAAATTTTCTGTATGCGTGCAGGTGTGCCCCAAGTTCCCTGGGATAGGCTCCAGGTCCCCCACAACCCCATGTAGGATAAGTGATACAGAAAATGGACAGGGAATACAATACATTTTATTGTTTTATTAATATCAGAAAGGGACTTGCATGAATTAGCTTCGCCCATCAGTCATATTAACTCATATACACAATTGCTACCATTGGCATTAAATTTCAGGCTTGGTAAGTAGTGGGTGTTAAATCAATTTATTTGCCTTGACACCATCCTGTTTTTCTGATTTTGCTGAACCATGACAAATGCATTCTTTATGCTGCATTTACAATTACAGTGCCCTTCTCCTGGTTACCAATGCACTGATGGTCAAGAGAATACTACAATGATATCTGCCATATTTGCACTGTGATTTTGCATTTATGTCATCATTACAAAAATAGGGCAGTATTTCCTACAAACTACTGTACATAAACAAAATACTGTAAGTTGGCATGTTAAATAACATAACTAAGGAGAAATGTGCAAGCAATCTGTTTTGCCTTTTAGTTATTTTCATTGGGACTTGTTTCATTTCACAGATTTTTATGAGCCACTGGAAAATTTTGAGAAGCTAGTGCTATTCAGTATAAAGCCTGTGAGAAATACATTGGATTTCCACATTAATGGCTTAACAGCAGCAGAACCTTTGGGACCAGCTGGCCTGCAGGTAGACCTGACACTGTGAGTGTGTGTTAAGTGATTGGAATTGTCTTTATTGATAAAACACCAAAACACTGCCGTTTGGTTACAGCCAGTGACCATGAACACATAACCAAAAATTAAACTTATAGTAATATGGAATATTGACCAAATTTGAGCAAATTTCATTCCAATATTAAGTAAGTTTTTAGTGATTTTTTCTTGTTTATGAAGTTGAGCTTATTCTGAGATTTTGTCTGGTGCTTGCCATGTAAGAGATGTGTGTATCTGCAAAGATGTTTACAACTGAACCTTGTGAGTTTCAAATATACTTTGGTTTTTATTTCTGTTACCTAGCTACCAAGATGGGCTAATTAAAAAAACAGCGATGTACTATTTTAATCTTTTCATACACTTCAGCCAAGCGCATTGACAATTTGGAAAGCCTCCTATCTGAGGACTTGTTTTGTTTTATCTACACAATCGTGTAGATTGGAGCCATTACAGCAGACTGAGATACTGCTATAAATACATTTTTGTGTATGATTTTTTTGTGAGAGAAAGTAGAGATGGAATTATGGACTTTGCTGACCATTAGTATTTGCAACTGGAAAATAGCCCCTTGGTTCCCTAGTCACAGTTGGTCAGTATCATGTTGCTGCTTCTAAATTGCATAAAGTTATATCCATCTCAACTTTTTTTTGGCATGCTGTGAGTTTCTCCCTGTTCACCATCCCACAATTCTTTTTCGCGACTCCCAGTTGAAAATGAATCATACTCAGATGGCAAATTCTCACTCATGTTCCAGAAGCCATCCACTGGAACTTTATTTCTATATGTTTTAGCACTCACTGCTATGGCACACACCCTTTATTTTACTGGGGAAAAAATGTATGAGTCAGTGTTGTATTATATTAGGAGTGCAATGCAGGCACCACAAGTTGTTAAAGCATAACAAACCAGTCCTGGTGTCCAGACTTCATTTCTTCATGTCACTTGTTGGGTCAAAGTCATTTGCATTAAAAATCTGACCAGGTGAATCTGGGTTCATTGAGGGAGAAGCAATTAAAATCATCACACTTGAAAATGCACTCACATCCCATATGTCTCGCATTTGTGTATTGGAGACAAGGAGTTGGAAAGGTCAGAGAGTTCTACCACTTTAACATCAACACTGTTTGGCTCCTTTGGACAGAGCGCACATTTTCCCGAGTACTCAACAATAATCTGTGATATGCATATATAATGGTTAAACTGTGGGCAATTTTGAACCTGTTTATTGATTTATTTTGTTCAGTGTTTCTCTTTCTTTCTCTTTCCAACTGACATAAAAAGGGTCAATAATAATAAAGGCATAAATGAATGCTAAATCTAATATGAATTGTTGAATGAAATGTTTGTTTCTCTTGAGATATTGGTTTGATAATATCAGCCTCACAATTCAAGAGTCATTACAGCTCAAAATAAATGAGGTTACATGAGGAGAGGTTTTCTGAGAAATTATGTTCCCAATATGCTGTTTTAATTAGCCCCATTGACCTCATCTTTGGGATTTTATAATAATAGTTCATGTAAGTCTCTTTTGGTTTATGTGAACAGCAAAGAAAGATGAACTCTGGTAAATCATAGTGCTATATAATGGTGAAATTAATAATGATAATATAGATGCACATTGATTTATAAAGGAAATGCTTTTATAACATCACAGTGTTTTCTTTCAGCCAAGGCACTTGCTAACTGCTGTGTATATACATATACTCAGTCAAATGTGTTCATTCTGCTAGTTTAAAGGATCTCCTGAATCATGTGTTATTTCCCAAAAATAAATCAAAGGAATTTTTGATAGCATTTTAATGCCAAAGCTGACAAACAAAGAATACTGACAACCTCACCTCCTAAATCATCCTAAAAAACCCTTGACTCTCTGTAATAAACCACCTTCTTTGACGTTTGCTCAAAAAAAAAATTCTGGTAGAAAAGTTGACAAAGATCCTACTTATTTCCTCCAACATAAAATATATATTAATAATTAACAAAAAAACAACTAAACAATATGCCTAAAGTTAACAATTTATTGCTCCAGAAACATGACAGCATTTTCATTTATTATTTTTTTTAAAGACTAATTTAAATATTCTTTCTATACTGTGTAACTTTTAGTGTTTCAGTCTGAAAAGGGCAATCATAAGCAAAATAGCTTTTCTAAAGGCTTTTTTTTTTTTTTTTTTTTCCCACTGTGAACAAGTTGGAAAAGCTGTTAAAAGTGAAAACTGTTGCAGCCCCTCCACCTCAAGGTTCGATGTGTTGTGTGTTCTGAGGTGCGTTTCTGCTCACCAAAGTTGTAATGAGTGGTTGACTTACTGTAGCCTTCCTGTCTGGCCATTCTCCTCTGACCTCTCTCATCAACAATGCATTTCCACCCACAGAACTGACCATTTCTGGACCATTCTGTGTAAATTCTAGGGGGATGAAAATCTCAGGGAATCAGCAGTTTCTGCAATTCTCAAACCAGTTCAACTGGCACCAACAACCATGCCAAGGTCAAAGTAACTGAGATCACCTTTTCCCCCCATTCTGATGTTTGATGTGAACATTAACTGAATCTCTTGACCTGTATCTGCATGACCTGTTTATGCATTGCTCTGTTACCAGCTGATTTGTATTTAGTTACGCCGACAAAACTGAATAAAAGGCAATAAGATTTCAAAGCCGACAAAACTGAATAAAAGGCAATAAGATTTCAAAGACAGGCTACTCAAGAAACCAGCTAAAACCCAGGTGAACTCACTCATAAGCTTATTTATTTTTCTTCACAAAAAAAAAGAAAGAAAAGAAAAAAACCTTGTAAACCCAAGTGAAGTTTTTCTTCTTTTCAGCTGGCTCAGGCTTATCTCAGTTCATGTCCACACACACCCATCTTACTGCTCAGAGCAAGAACGAGCAACAGACAGCTTATTAATAACCCTAGAGCAAATAGGGGTCAGGTGTGATGTGTTAATCAACTCATCCCCAAACACCACCCTCCTGCCAAACTACGCCCACACCTGCCTTAAAGGCAAAGCTTACAGAGAGCTTAAAATGACAAAATGATGACTAAATATTGAAAGAGTGCCTCCTAAGGTCAGAATGTGCTAAATCTTCCAGTAATACAGCTCAGCCACTGCAGCAAGTTGGCTACCATAAACACACAAACTCTTCCTCCTTTTATATGCCAGCATTTCTTTGGCCCTAATTGAATGCAGTCTTATTTGTCTTAATTTATAGATTTGTTATGCTTAGATATTGCTTTCTTGTTTCATTAATATGAAACAAATGAGTTTCATTAAATTGAAATAAAAAGCTATTTAAACCTGATAATGTGATCTGTATATAAAATTACACCCCAATTATATACCAACATTACTTGATGTTTACATATTGAGTCTCCTTATATGTAAATTTACAAACTCAGGATCTCTCGTAGGATATGAACGTTTTCCTGAACTAAGTGGATTTTTATGAAGCCCACATTTCTTGTGTAAATGCTCCTGCAAATGATTTATGAATAAATTTGTTTGTATCCAGCTTGATAAATGAGCTGAAATGTGAGAAGAACAGTAGAGTCTCTTCTCTGTCATTACTTAATGAAGCTTCTTAAATGCTTCTGCAAAGCTTCAGAGACAAAAAGAGAAAGCCACATTAGCTCTAGTTTTCACATGTTGATAAATTTATGGTAGGGGAGTTACCTTTAACATGTATAGGCTACAGCTGGTAGACAAAAGAAATACATGCTTTTTCTTGTATTTTTCTTGCAGGAGAAATGCTCTGTTCCTTTCCTACTCCTGTAGATTTCTCAGTTTCTCTGCTCTGGCTTGTCTGACTTGCTTATGAAATGTTTGGCAGTTGCGCACAGGAACCAAAATTGGAAAAAGATAGATCAGTCTGATTTAATGCAAGATGATCCAGAGCAAAGGTTTGATTTCTTTTTGCAACAATCAAAGTCTCCATAAGAACTGTGGCTGGTTCTGCAAGATTACTGTAAAGCATACTGTAATTAGGTGGTGTCCTCAAAATATCAAAAGATTTTGGCCTTTTCAGTTTAGGTTACAATAGATTATAGATAAAGATTATTCTAAAAAATAAAGTCATTTCTTACTCTTCTCAATTCACTATATGTTTAATAAACGTTTCTTGATTCACATATACCTATTCCTTGGTTAGAATGTCTAATTTCAGAGTATTTAAATTGACATCTCTTAAACCAAAAGATGGACTTAAGGTGCTTAAAAGTTTTAATCCAGCAAAATAAATGCCCCTCACCACCACCCCAACCCCTCAGCATAACAGACCAACTATTTTGTTTTTTTTCCCCTTATCTTTAATTTGTCCTCCATCTGTACTGTAAATGTACAGATTTTTTTTTTTTTTTTTACTCTTACTTAACCAATTAAAACTGTCTACATATGTCTGCAGCTGTGGAAGTGTGTTCCAGGATGCAAGTACATACCCAAAAAGTTTATTAAGTTTATTTCAAGGGTATAAATGCAGTATAAGGCTAATAAGGAGTAACAAGAAACAGTTGAGTGCAATTAGCAACCCTCACAGCAGGTCAAAAAGGGCAGGTGGGCAGAATCATGGTGGACTTGAGCATATGGTTGTGCTGAATAATTGTAAATGAAAAAAAAAAAAAAGAAAAAACATTCCTGATGTGTGAAACTCCTTCATTATAATACAGGATAAAGCAGCTTGCAATAGTAGACCTTTTAAAAGTTTACTTATTTATTTATTGAAAGCGCATCTACCACCTTTCCGTCAATTTTGATGTTTCCATCAATTTGGCAAAGGCTTCTCATGATATTTATTGGGAGAGCTAAAAATAAATAAATAAAATAAAATCCACTACTAATCTTTAACCTGTCATTGCTATTATGAAAATATTATGTGACTATGAAAATGCATTTCAACAGTATGATGTGCAGTTTGGGTTAGAAAGAAATCAGCCTCAGCCTCTCATTCACAAATGTATTTTTAGTCAAGACTGCTTGTGTTATTATTATTATTATTATTATTATTATTATTATTATTATTATTATTATTATTATTATTATTATTATTATTATGGTTCCACAAAAGTTCCACTTTGTGCCGTTTGTTTACAGCAAATAAGATGATGTTGATGCCAAAAACTGAGCTTCATTTTTATTTATTTTTTCCTTGATAGAGAGTCAAGGCTTGGCTGTGCCAGCCGATTTATATGAGTCACCCCTGTGTG
Source organism: Cranoglanis bouderius (assembly GCA_023630585.1). NCBI lineage: Eukaryota > Metazoa > Chordata > Actinopteri > Siluriformes > Cranoglanididae > Cranoglanis > Cranoglanis bouderius. The sequence goes on along the minus strand of CM042558.1, from coordinate 7,275,583 downwards.
AATTATTTGCTATAAGCTAGTGAAATGGCATTTTACCTGGATTTTACTTTCGAGTATCAATTTTCACATTGCATTACAGATTTCGAAATGGAGTTCAGGCTAGAAGGACAAAGCAACAAAGCTTTTTCCAAGAGTATGGGCTCTCTGCACTTCTGATAATTATCAGATTTAAAGAGGTTCTTTTTAAATGTGCATGTAATTTACTCTCTGCTTTAGTGTGGAATAGATTTCCAGTCTGCGTGGAGACGTGAAGAGACAGCCCAATTACATGCAGCTACATGACATTGCTCTTACCACACTGAACATCACACACTTACACTAAGAACATAAAGGAATATCCTTTTTATTTACCTTAATAAAATATTAATCCAATAAATCTGTGCCTTAAAGTTTCTTAGTCATGTCATTTAAGCACAATTTTTCAAAGTTATCTGGATGTTAATGATTTTTAACAAACCTAACCATGTGTTTAACAAAGATCTAGAGAACTTAGAACTAGGAAAGAAGGTGCACAGGACCCAAATTCTCTCCCAAACAAAATTTTGTATTCTTACCAGAATCCATTTTAAGAAATGTCCCTCGTCAAGTGTTCAAAAGGCATAGCAGTCATAGTAGTCCAAGGTAACATGCCCAGAATGCACTGCAAGCATTAGTTTTAACAGTGAGAAATAGCTACATGAAGAAATTTGGTTTGGAATTATATATATAATGTAAAACTGCCCATGTTAACTATAACATAAAACTAGAGACAATGTTTGTTTAGAATTCATGTGTTTAGATGAGTGTGTTCATTTTTGGAGTGTGCTATCTTTCTAACTAGGAATTTGCCCATTAACTAGCAGGTTGTTAGCTAGCTGCTGAATTATGCTACATCAATACAAGTTATATTGTGACTCATTAAAATAAATTTATAATAAATAACCTTCAGCCAAACACTAGCATGTCTAATACCCCAAGTACTATAAGATTCTGTCTGACTTAAGAAAGAAAGGGAGATCAGACCTTTATAATGTTAAGGGCACGAAATGCAAACCTTTTCCAAGATAAATCTTAAATAATAGAGTAGGCTGTATAACAATATAACAATGTATAGTAATGGTAACAAGACACATATAAAAACAAGGCTGAGGTGAGTAATGAGCAGGGCTAGAGGCAGGGCCACAGGAATTGGAAACCATCAGAAAGTTTTCTCATTTTCATTTTTATTTTGGTTTTTTGGGGAGTTAAAATAGCAGTACATCAATATTTACGATGTTTGTTCACATCAAACATCAGAATGGGGAAAAATGTGATCTCAGTGACTTTTGACTATGGTGTGGTTGTTGCTGCTAGAATGGGTGGTTTGGGGATTTCAGTTATTGCTGATCTCTTGGGATTTTTACACACAAAACAACATCTCTAGAGTTACACAGAATGGTGCAAGGAACAAAACATTTCCAGTGAAAGGCAGAACCACCTTGTTGCTAAGAGAGGTCAGATGCGAATAGCCAGGCTGGTTTGAGTTAACAAGTAGACATAACTCACAAATAAACACTCTTTATTTGAGTTATAGTGACTACATCGGGTTTCACTCCTGTCAGCCAAGAACAGTATTTTGAACTTACAGTTGGCATAGGCTCACGGAAACTGGACAGCTGAAGCTTGGAAAAATGTTGTCTGGTCTGGAATGTTGATTTCTGCTGTGACATGCAGGTGGTTTTGTCAGAATTTGCCATCAACAGCATGAGTTCATGGATCAACCTGTTTGTGTCAACAGTCCAGGCTGGTGGAGGTAGTGTAATGGTGTGTGCTCCTACCAGCATTATAATAAGCCATGTCAAAACGCACAAGTTATCTGAGAGTAGTTTCATGAACATGAGAGTCCACTTTAATGTACTTTTATGTTGGGGTTATACGTTTCAATCCGTTTGTTCACACTGTGAGCCTATATTAACTTACGCATTTACGCAATCAGCTTTGGAAGCTGCAATGGTGTTGTGTTTTGCGGTTAGTGTAGGTTTAAATTCCTCATATTTCCACATAATAATTTCTTACTCTTCAACTGAAAAGTATGCACAGCTGCTTTTTTCCATGCTGAACGCTACTGTCTGTTTGCTGCAAATGCCTGGCTTTTATGTGCACATGCATGCTGAGTAAACATTGATTCATGGTTAAAAACTTGGTTAAAACAAGACAGTTGATAACCAGCATCATGAAACCTATTAACCTTAATTAACCCGGGTTGGATTTGTTTGGTTTTGTCAACTCAAAACATACTCTGCAACGCTATTTGTTCAACTTGCTTTGTGCAACAGGTCTCTGGGGGAAACTTAGATTAGCCAATCTACCTACCTGTTTTTGGGAGGTGGCAGGAAATGAGAGTACCAAAGTGGAAACCCATGAAGACCTGTGAAGAACATGTTTAATAATGGTAAATACCATAACAGCAAACATAGTATACTAGTTTTGGAAAAGATAAATATTTTTATCAGTGTTGGCCACTCATTAACCTCATGTAAAATCAGCCAAAAGTGTTCATGCTTGTCAGTGCACTTGAGCAACTGTAATGAAAAGCTGCCTCAGCTAGTCAATGAATAAACCAGTTTATTGAGTCTTGAATTACAATCATGGTGTTTATTTTGCATAATGTTGACATTGTATTTATTGATTATGTCTAAAAGTGTAGTCCAGCATGATTCTGTTATTGTTTTGAGAAGTGATGTAATGTTAAGAGCTGCAAAAAGTCCTGCGTGGCCATGTCAGATTACATACAGATTGACAGTGGCATCCCCCCGGCAATATACAACTCCTGATCGGTGCTAGTGCTAGAAAGATGGGAAGGAATGACAGCTCAGCAGTTCCACATGTCGCTAGTCATTATGTGATGAATTGGTGTATTTTGGAAATATTTTTTAGCAGCATGAAACATGTAGAATGCAGCAAAATAAGGCAAGATTACAGTTTGAATTTGCTATTTCCCCCCTTTCAGTTAGTTTAAAAAGTTACAGTGAATATACAGTACATACCTATGTTTTATCCTGTGCTGTGTTCAGGGGTTGGAAGGCACTTCGACACCAAATTCTCACAGGATATGGAATCAGTGGTGGACTAATCTCATTTAATAACTGATAGGTGGAACATAATTTAGCCAACTGATTCAGTCCTCCAGATGAATTTACATGAACCTCATGAGTCCTGCATCAGATCTACGGTATTTTTTTGTTTGGTTGGCTTTTAATAACAAAAATAATTCTTCATATGCTGAAAATGGAATAAACCTGTATATACATAAAATCAATGTAAATAAAATTGAAAACTTTAAATCACATTATGGCTTTAGTTTCTAATTTCTAGAAAGGAATTATGACAACTGAAATGGAAAACAGCACTGACCTTACCAAAGTGTTCAATATTGTAAAGAAGGAATCCATCCCTGAAGACAAAAAATTTGCACACTTAACCTTTTGTCTGACTTTTATTCCCATTACAGGATTTTAATGAATGATAATAAAGACAAATCTCACAATTCTCTTTTATTGGTTTCTATGGCCAACTTTAAAGTGATGACTAAAACCATTAGCGCATAAATTAAATGACTAATTGTAACTGTTTAAAGAAAATAATGTAATAATTGAACACAGATTTCAGAGTGTGAATTTCCATATTTCATCTGTTTCATCCCTTTGTAGCTAAGGAAAGATAATGTATGTGTGTGTGTGAGGACTAAAGTCATCAAGTCTGCTCCAACTGTGGAAAATTGAAGATATAAATGATGTTTGGAAAGTACATAAAAAGCTGCACCTGAGTGGAGCCAGTTCTTTCTACCAAAATGAAAATCCATATAGCAGAGAGCACTTTAATCTTGCTACTACTGTGTATTCCCCCATACTTGTCTGATTCTCTCCTTGAATTGTACTTGAATAGAATCAAGAAATGAACAGTCCAGTCAGCAGGATTGCCATTATATCCACTCACCAGATATGATTGTTTATAGTAACTGCTGTTTCTACACAAATAACATTTAACCCTCGTCCAGCCCTCAGGTCAAATTGACCTGTGTATTACAAAAGATACAATATAGAACAAATAATTTCCTCTACCTGAATCTCAGTGGCCTTGGCTTATTTTCTGTGAGGAACATGTACAACAACAACAAAAAAATTTTGAACACACATCCTACATCCCCTAAACATTTACATCCCTTATAAGGTTACCAATAAATAATGGTAACGGTAATGAATGGTTAAAAAGAGTACTTGAAAACAGATGGGTCATGGTAAATATGAAATTAAAACAAAAGTTCATGTGAAAGGCACAAGGTAAGGCACTTGTTACCCCTCATATCCATAGAAGAGAACAAGTCCTGAGGTCCTGAGTATCTGCAATCATGGTAAGACGGATTTAGGTGGAGCCTCCTGTTTCCCCAAACTTCTCGTCCAAGACAGCGACCACTTCCAGTGCCTACATTCAAAAAAATGAAAAGTTGGATTTACTTAACAGGTTCCATGTCAATCGGTTTATTTGCATATAAGTAACATTATTTATTTCAGTTAATTCCATAAGGTTAATCCAACGCTGTTTAGTTGAATCAGGTTAACTGTCTAAATCTTGTCCAAAACTATTAGGTTAATTAAGTTCAGTTATCCTAAAATTTATATTTTTACCTTCAACCAAAACAAATAATCCAGTTTCATTGATGAGAGCTTATTCAACGAATAATGCATTCAACGAACAATTGCATTCACCTAGTATGACATGTACAGTTTGAGTAGGTTTAACATCATTGGAGTCACTTTGTTTTGAAAAGTGTTGGGGACAAAAATGGGTGGTGGTCACTAACCATTCTACCTTACCACACTACTCGTTTTGCTCTTTTTTTAAATAAATTAATATGGGACTGTGATTAGAATTGGAAATACACTTAATTTCTGCTTTTCAGCAATACATTGATGTACACATGCATCACAAATAGAAATCAGATTGACCAAAACATTATATAAAATATTTTCACATACAGCAGACCAATCAATACACTCAAGAAAAATAGCGAACTTACCTTTTCATTGTCAGCTCAGCTACAATGTACCCATTAATTGCACAATTCTTGTGTGTGTATTAAGATTCTACTTCTAATTACTTGCATGTATTTTTTAGTACCAGGGCAACTTGCTAGCTAAAGCAGGTGTGATGCTGAACTTGGAAGAATTACGTCCGTCAGACTCACACCCACATCAATTTCCCCCATCCAATCAAATAATAGAGCGAAAACCTGCCTGCCTGCCTAGTGGATCAAGAACTCAGTCGAGTTCAACCAATCATGAACTACGCAAAACCTACTATAAAATTTGAATGAAAGCCAATTCATATTTAAATTGTTTTAAATATCTTTATTCAATAAATTAAAAAATGAAATTGTGTGATGTGTCTTTATTATATTTTTTTTTGTGTTTTATAAAATCTCCCTCTTGTGTTACCATCACCCACCCCACATGTAAATGCCATGAATCATTGTGTACTGGTGTGGCTAGATCTCGTGAAACCCTAGCCACTCCCTAGTAGCAGTTAATACGCTCTCGTGAGAGTTTTGCAACATGCTTTACTATTCATCGTTTATCCCGTTGTAAAGAGCTGATGTTCTGGCCGCCGCAAATCAAGTTTATGTTACATGTATTAATTATATTATGAAGAATGATGGTTTGTAGATGGTTTTCCTTTTATACATGCTTTCTGCAAACTATTTTTCAGTGGCTTTTAAAAAGTGGTGGGGACACAATCGACTCTGGCAAAAAGTAGTGGGGACATGTCCCACCCGCAAATGATGCCTATGTTTAACATGCATTTAGGGCAAATAGTTTTACAAAAGTCTTTACTCTGTAAAGACTGCCTTCACATTTAAAAATAAAAAAAGTTATCTCTCCTTATTACAATAAAAAATTTCCTTGATTCCTAGGGTGGTTTTGTGCATAGAGGTCAGGGCTTCATCATGTGAAACATCCTAAAAAAAAAAAAAAAGTCAAATACAAAAAGAAAAAATTAACAACAGATCAGTGATGAAAGAGGGAGTTTGTTTTAGGGAAACATGCAATAGGTTTAAAACTAATTAAATAACTTATCAGTAAATGCTCTCAGGATGCATTCACTTTTTATTCTAGACAATGTGACAAAGGAGCAGTGTTCAGCAGAATTAACACACATGTTAACATTTTGCTTATCTGAATTATTCCTGTACCTCTAACACTTTATTTAAATAGCATCATACAATTCCCACTGTGTTATTTCTACAACAGTCATGTTTGTCAATGTATTCATTGGTGAAATTAATTATCTGCAACAGCATCTGTGAGGGCCCCAAAATTCCAGGAACCAGTACACAAAAACTAACAAATGGTCCTAAACCAGAAGCTTTGCTACAGGATAATCTTGGATGTAAAAACAAAAAAACAAACAATCAAAAAAAAAAAAAAAAAAGCTTCTGCAAAATGTGATAAAGCTATGAACAAGCCCTGAAATTAAAACAGTATGAATCATGTGCATATTAACATTCCGGAGCATATAAACCAAGCTTTAAAGGGATACTTCACCAAAAATTTTTAATTCAGTCATCATTTATTCACTCTCATGTCATTCAAACCACTTATATCTTTTTTTTTTTTTTTTTTAAACTCAAAATAACAGAATTCAGCAGAACATACCTGATCCATAACTGACCGGATGCTTGTGATCTTCTGTGCCCCTGTTCCTCCTTTCTTTTTGAAAATTCTGTGGAGCTGGCTTGAGATACCTAATAAAATTTTTAAATGACAAATCAGGTTGGTTGCTGATAATTTTGTGACAATCCTTACAATATTGTCATATACCTTAATGACAATATACATAGGTATATGATGATGCTTAATAATGCTTACAGTATTTCTTTACCAGATGCAATATTTGCTTTGAGAATGTTGATGGAGAAGTACAGAGAGGGTCAGAAAGAGCTGCATTGTGTCTTTGTAGATTTAGAGAAAGCGTATGACAGGGTGCCAAGAGAGGAGCTGTGGTATTGTATGAGGAGGTCTGAAGTGGCAGAGAAGTATGTTAGAGTGGTGCAGGATATGTATGAGAGCAGTAGGACAATGGTAAGGTGTGCGGTAGGTGTGACAGAGGAGTTCACGGTGAAGGTGGGACTGCATCAAGGATCAGCTCTGAGCCCCTTCTTGTTTGCGGTGGTGATGGACAGGCTGACAGATGAGGTCAGACAGGAATCTCCATGGACTATGATGTTTGCGGATGACATTGTGATCTGTAGTGAGAGCAGGGAGCAGGTGGAGGAAACTCTAGAGAGGTGGAGGTTTGCTCTGGAGAGAAGAGGAATGAAGGTTAGTCGCAGCAAGACAGAATACATGTGTATGAATGAGAGGGATCCAAGTGGAACAGTGAGGTTACAGGGAGAAGAGATAAAGAAGGTGCAGGATTTTAAGTACTTAGGGTCAACAGTCCAGAGCAACGGGGAGTGTGGAAAAGAGGTGAAGAAGCGTGTGCAGGCAGGTTGGAATGGGTGGAGAAAAGTGTCAGGTCTGTTGTGTGATAAAAGAGTACCAGCAAGAATGAAAGGAAAGGTGTACAGGACAGTAGTGAGACCAGCGATGTTGTATGGTTTGGAGACAGTTGCACTGAGGAAAATACAGGAGGAAGAGTTAGAGGTAGCAGAGCTGAAGATGTTGAGGTTCTCTTTGGGAGTGACGAGGATGGATAGGATCAGGAATGAGTACATCAGTGGGACAGCACATGTGAGATGTTTTGGAGACAAAGTTAGAGAGGCCAGGTTGAGATGGTTTGGACATGTTCAGAGGAGGGAGAGCGAATATATCGGTAAAAGGATGCTGAGGTTAGAGCTACCAGGCAGGAGGCTGAGAGGAAGACCAAAGAGGAGGTTTATGGCTGTAGTGAAGAAGGACATGAAGGTAGTCGGTCTGAGAGAAGAGGATGCAGGGGATAGGGCTAGATGGAGGCAGATGATTCACTGTGGCGACCCCTGAAGGGACCAGCCGAAAGGAAAAGAAGATTTCTTTACCAGCATTTATACACAGATGAACATAAACCTGAATTACATCTAAAGGATGTCCGTTCATAATTTGGATTTCATACAATAACCATCCAAGTACTCCAAGTTTTAAAAGTGCATGGACAGTAAGAATACGCACATGGATATGCATGTCTGTTGCCATAGTGTGCATGTACCAACCTGAAGTGTTTTAAAAGTTTTTATCTGGACATCTGTGAAGATCCACAATCTCTGCACAGCCACATGTAAGGCAGGACTCCAAAACTCTGTTATAAAAAAAAAATGAAGATGTGATTCAGCTACACCAAAGAATAATAATAAATAAATAAAAACGTCTCAGACTGCCAACTATAGTACTGTGCAAAAGTGTTTGCACATGCAAAGAAATGCTGTAGAGCAAAGATGCCTTCAAAATTAAATGTTTCTACATTTAAGAAAAGAGTTCAGTAAAGAGCAGTAAAAAGTAGTAAATGAAACAAAGCCAATATTTGGTGTGACAAAAAAATAAAAATAAAAATAATAGTCTCCGGTACAATTTGTGCAGTTTTATAAGGAAATGAGCTGGTAAGTTTTATTGAGCATCTTGCAGAACCAGCCACAGTTCTTCTGGAGACTTCGACTTTCACACTCGCTTCTTATTTTTGCAGCAAAACCCAGCAGCCTTCATTGTGTTTTTTGTCTGAAAAGTGTCTCTTACATAATATGCTGCTTTCTTTAATCACATACAAACATTTTTCTGTAACATTTAATTTTGTGCTAGAAAACTAATGTTTGGGAATCTAAAATGTTTTTTGTACTGACTTGATCATGTATAAATCATAAAATAAAAAATCTATAACAAAGTCTGTACTAAAACAAATAGGGTACCTAAGACTTTACTGTATACAATGTGTACAGTACTGTACACCATACACACCGATAACAAAAAAGTCACTCACACTTACTTTACTCTCAAAAAATGAAATATGGCTGCTGTTGGTCCAAAGAATGTAAACTAAGTTTAAATTAAATAATGCACTTATGTTTGTGCATTAAAATTAAAACAGTTGTGTTGAACAAAAACTTTTGCACAGTACATACGTTTGTGCATCTGTGAATATTTTAGGAGTATTAGATGTCTAACAAAGACTTTTCACCATTGCACCATAGTAGGTTGCAGCTGCTGGTGAAAATAGAAAGCGTTGGCAGGATTTCGTTCCAACAAAGGACACTGAAACACCTTCGGCATGCACCAAATACATTTGTAACGCACACGCTGTAAGATTTTACTCATCATGTGATGTGTATACAGACAAGCACATTCGAATGGTGTTTGTTTTTCCACCACTCAAGTTCATTGTTCTAGTTACTAGAATCTAGCTCATCTATTTTAGCTATTATGTTTTATCCAATGTTATTTCAGAAGGATGTGAATTCATTTTTTGTAAGTGTAAATGAAAAAAATAGATTTGTTTATTTAGATGCTGTTTATTCTTTATAGATGGCATTTGTTTTTTTCATAGCCAATACTACTTTGAATATAACAAGATAAACAGTTAATAGTAAACAGTTAAAATGCAACAGTTATGAAAACCTTGTTTGACTTAAGTTTTACAAGAAAAACTTATGCTAAAAATGTTTTGATTATGTTGATTCATTCCTTATATCGCACAAAAACGGATGACATTTTCATTGTTAAAAGTGATAAATTTCAAAGATTTAACATCAATATTGTTTGGAAGGGAGTTAGAGACCATATACAGTATACACTGGAATTATGTAACTTTTTCATGTCTGTGGTGTTGTTACGAAACACAGACGTGTTGGTCGGAAGAGGGAGTCAGGATGCATGCGCTGGGGAGACGTCAGTAAATGTAGAAGAGTTTATTTTAAACAAAAGAATCCATATTATGAGCAAAGCAAACTGTAATCCAGGCTGTAGTAAACAAGATTAGTGATCTGGGAAACACCGGAACAAAGCGCACGGTTAAACACATCTAAATTCTAACAAACTGAACTATGAATAACAATACTATGAAAAACCAAGACTATGATTAACTATGACATACTAATACTAACTAAATACTCCACGTTGAAGCGGACACAAACAGGGTTTTTAAACACACACCAAATAATACCCACAATCAAAGACACCTGGACATGATAATCACATTAGACAGAGAACCAATGAGGAAACGGGGCAGAGACATGACGCAATACAATAACAAACACACATGGGGAAACACAGGAGGCGGAGACATGACGTGAACGAAAACAAAACACACATGGCATAGGTAAACAACACGAGAGTCTTTATGAATGGAATGTCTATCGGAGAGTTTTTGAATAGCGCTAGAAAGCGCGCAGTGGAATGCGGAAGTGTTCGAGTCCACCGCTCAAGCGACTCGGAGAACGAGGGGAAACTTCTAACAGGTGTTTTAAACCCCCAGATATGTCCTGGGTTAATTTGACCCTCGAAGACCCCCAATGGGAGCAAAAACTGAGAGCCGCATAAAGGTTAAGAACATTATAGAATTAAATGTACTTATTGGGAAAACCTTTATATTAAACAATTTGACCAAGTAAGACAGAAGCAAATCCAAGTATACTGTAGCTGAGGAGTTAAAGGTTAAGGGCAATGCTTAATGCCCCCTGGCTTTTTAACACTCTTGGGATTTAAACACACAACCTTATGGTCACTGGTTTAAAACTGCTGAGCTGCTACTTAATTGTATACATATCTTTCAGTAATACAGATAACACAGGGTTCAAGATTCATCTCAAAGCAGATGTGTGTTCCCGGGTTAATGAAAGATCTCTTGAAGCTTGCCCTGAAATGTCTTCCTGGAACCTGTTCATTGGGAAATCATCAAGTATATAATGAGTGCATAACAAAACGAACCTATAGCCTTCATTGTCCCCCAATTAAGACGTTTCTACCTTTAGACATAAGTGATCATCTCATTCAATGGGACCATACATAACCCAGCTCAGGACATCCAGGTATACAACAAACCATCACACTTTTAATAATAAATTCTGGTGGCTCTCACCTAACCGAGAAGTAATGTAATAAGTACAATCATGCTCAGTCTAGAACGTTCTTTCACCTAACCACTGGCATGAAAGATCTACTCATACCTCGTCATCCTTGGTCCCATACTGTCCTTGATTTCATCACCAATCTACTCATCTCATACCTATCTCATACATCTGTTATAATGGTCATCATTAACTTGTCATCATCAACTGATTATTTTTTTAAAGCATGTCATCTGGTACCTCTTTCCAAAATTATCCACAGCCAAGGAAAGTCCAGAATCCTCAGTCTTTCACTGTTCCAGGGGCTGCTGTGGCTCCTGTGGTAGAGCGGGTTGTCCACTAATTGTAGGGTTGGTGGTTTGATTCCTGGCACACATGATGCCATGTGCTGAAGCGTCAAGCTGAAGAAGTGATGCAATGTGTATTATGCTGCTGGTAGATCAGCTGGTTTAATCATGAGATGAGATTCCATACTGAATATATCAAGAACCACTGTCTGAAAATACTTTCATTCATCTGTTAACATATGGGAAGGAAAGTTTTTTTCAGGATCCGTCCTGGAAGATCTTTATACACTGAATTTTCCTTCTAATGCTCATTGTCTGACACATCTGATTAACATAAATGCCAAATTTCCCAGAGTTATTTATTATTGCATTGTCACCTTCATGTCTGAAACTCCCATGATCCTCAGCCCATGACTTCCAGTAATGCACTTATCCCCATTTACAGTCTCTTGATTAAGATACAAATTCAAATTTGTTTGCAATCATATTAAATAACATTTGAATAACCCAGTCTCTGGATGTAAATGATTTACACCAGCAAGAGATTGCTTAAAAGTACATTTTACACATGCTAACAAGTTTGACAAATTTCAGTCACATTAGTGTTAACATTAATAAGGTTTAATGCTGGATGTTAAGTTCCTGAATTTAAATATATTACTACTAATTATTTATATTTTTTATAAAAAATAAATAAAAAAAAAATAGGCAGAAAGTTACTTGATTATAGTGCAGTGCCATTTTCTCATTTGGTTTCAACGAGGCAGAAGCCCCCTAGCCTTATCTCAATTTCCTCCATTTCCATACTTTTTACCTTATTTACTCACTGGATGTGTTTTGCCTATGGCAAAAACACAACAAAGAAATTGTTGCCTATAGCTGTTATGTTAGAAAGTAAGCACTTGTTCAAATTATGAAATACCATTTTTGCAGGCAATGAAAAAAGATGACATTTCTGGGCAACATCTTTGCACTGCCAAATGAATACCTATCTGGTTCATAAGGAAATGTTTTGTCTTCTTTTTCATTATTAAGCAACTGCTTTATGTTTATGGCATTTGTCAGACTTACATTTTTATTTCATTTATACATCTGAGCAATTGAGGGTTAAGGGCCTTGCTCAAGGGCTTGACAGTGGTGGCTTGGTGGTGCTGGGATTTGAACTCCTGACCTTCCGATCAGTAGCCCAACGTCTTAACCACTGAGCTACCACTGCCCCTACAAGAGCCTGCTGCTTTACAGGCAGCGGGCTCTGGAAAGAGAGACCGATCACTTGAATTTTTATCTTGGGTTTCTTGGATCTCATGGAGAGGAGTGAGAATCTTCAGAGCCATAACAGATTGTTTTATTCCCTTGAATTTGGTATTGCTGGACAGCTGTTAGTACATTTTTAGAATGCTGTATGTCTTGGACCCAGTCCTAAAATGTTAATTGAATGTGCTTGTGTGCACTTAACAACAAATCTGTGCTCATTTAGGTTTAGTGAGCTGATGCAGGTTTCAGCAAACACAGCCATCTGCTGTGCAAAAGCCAACATGTGATAAAAGCAGAGGAAGTTATTTCTAGAATTTTCTTAACAACCAGTTAATTAAATATCAAGGTTGGTATGCACTGATGCACCAATTGTCCTTGGAGGCAACATCCTAATAGAGAAGGTAAGCAGAAAGAAGTAAGTCAGCAATGCTGGCTGGAGGGACTGGAACCCAGGAACTCAGTCTGATGTTAAAGTATTTGTATAATTGTATTAGAGAGCTGTGGAGTAACATACCCCATGGAACACATCCAGGTTGCACCTTGTTTACATCAAAAAATTTTTTTAAATGGTTGAGATTAAATATGATATTACATTGCAGTGCCATTTACATTTTCACATTTACGGCATTTGGCAGACCCCTTATCCAGAGCGACTTACATTTATCTCATTTATACAACTGAGCAGTCAAGGGCCCAACAGTGGCAGCTTGGCCAGGGCAAGGATTAAATTATGCAGTTATGTCATCAATTTGGTAGCATGGAATGAAACCCTATGAAGAAGGTGGACATTGAAGGAGGTAGCACAGTGGCTTAGTGGTTAGCATGTTTGCCTCATACCTCTGGGCTTGGGGGCTCGATTCCCACTCTCGCCCTGTGTGTGTGGAATTTGCATGTTCTCCTCAGAGGGTATTCTGCTTTCCTCCCAAAGACCTGCATTGTAGGCTGATTGGCATCTGTAAATTTTCCGTGGTGTGTGCGATTGTGCCCTGCGATGGGTTGGTCCCCCGGCTTGTGCCCAGAGTCCCCTGGAATAAGCTCCAGGTTCCCCCGTGACCCTTTGTAGGTACAGAAAATGTGGTGGAGAAAAAGGATGGATGATTCAGCCTGCAGGATCTCCCTTTTCTCAATGATCTTATTTTCTTTCTCCTCCTGAATATGCTTCCCCAGGTAGCGTGTATAATTGAGGTTTTAGCACCCAGACCAAGTATATGCTTGAGTGCCTCTTCTAATGCATCCATTTTTCATTTTGCAATTCAAAAAGTGTTTAATGTCTGGGGGGGGAAAGTCACTGATATGCACGCTGCGAGCTAAAATACATCAAGTAGCAGCAGTCAAACTTCTTTTTGTCCAACACTTGGAAACATCTGCATAGAAAATCATGGACGTGTATGCGGACGAGACTAAAATGATCAGAGTTTGGTGAAAAATAGTGGGTAATTTGGACTGCAATTTTCCCAGAGAAGGATGGAGAAAAACACTGACATGGGTGATTTGGGTGGAAATAATATCACAGATTAGCACCTGTAAAATAGAAAATTACCCAGGGACCATGTCAATTGAATGCTGTCCGGATAGGGCTTGTGACGTGTACACTCACCCACATAAACAAATCTGCTGTACTGACCTCCTCCTAGCTTGATTTTAGTTTGATGGCATTTTTAGACCCGGACTTATTGAACTAACATGAGGATATTTTTTTAACTGAGACTGCAAAGCATTTTTGTAAGTCACTCTCTATAAAGGCATTTTAATCAGAGCCAATGTAAATGCCAATGTAAACTTTAATAGCTCCTAAATAGATTTTTCATGTGACTAATGATGTCACACAAGTATTCAGATCTCCTCTCATTCCATTATCTGCAGGATTAATTAGCATGAGCATCATGCATCAGTATGGTGTTAGCTAGTCTTTTAGCTAGTAGCTTAGACTAAATATCAGTTGCTTAACCAAAATGAGTGTAAAGGGCATGTTTAACCCATAAAGGTTGGGGAAAAAATGTCTACAAATGATTACTTGGCTGCAGCAAGTAAATAAGCATATGTCAATAATGCATGCGCATACACCAGAGAGATGTTTGACTGCAAAAGCTAGTGGATTAGCCACCAGTATTAGCGCTATGGGCAAACGAGGGCTCAGAGGTACTGCTATCATGTCAGCACCACCTTCGATGTCTTCGATGTCTCACTACATGACAAAGCAACTGTCTTAAATCCAAACTCTTCTGGGATGAACAAGACTTATCCATATAAGTCATGATAAGGCAAACTTTTCCAGAAATGTTTCATGATAGTGAGATAGTCACGTTATTATCATGCGAGGAATGTAAATACGACTACTCATCTTGCTATGTACTTGCATTGGATTGTAAGTCAATGGTCATTTGACAGGTTTCGAAAGCTAATGAGTGTGTGCTTTTTAATGAAAGCCTAAACCACAAATTGCAGCAGAGGGAAATGGATGTGTTGGAAGGTGCTAGAACTGTGTTGACATATTTTAAAGCCACAAAGACTTTGGGGTCTTTGCAAGCAGTCGGTAATTCAAGTCACATCATGTAAGAGTTTAATGTGTATGAACTCTGTGGAACAAACCCATACACACCACTTGAATCCTACTTTCAGTACATTCTTTTTTTTTTTTTTTTGGGTCCAATTTGTCGCCACTCTTCTAGATTGGTGTTATACGCCTTTGGCTCCAGATGTCAGGAAAACAGCCTGAACTGAGGACAAGGTTAAATAACTTGCAACTCAGGTGTGCTGTGTTCAAGCATTTCAATCGTGATACTGTCAGGACCACAAGCAGTGTTGGATTTCAGATTTCAGTTTTTGGGGCAGTGGTTCTAGAGCAGGGGTGTCAAACCCAAATTATGCACAGGCCATATCAGCATTTTTTGTGAGCCCATGAAGGACCATAAATTAAATCTATTAATTTCCATGTCCTTAGCCTCCCATCTCTCGCTGTTGTTGCGCTCCAGCAACTTCCTTTTTCAGTATGTTTAATGGACTCTTCTCTGGCTGATACAATTTGGGATTTGGAGTCGATCAATGAATCACACTAAAGGACAACACCTGATGTGTTTCTGAATAGTTTTAGATGCTGGTCTGTCTTCTGTCATACTATGTGTTGATAAGAGTTTCATCCATGTGCCCTGTACAGTCGCTATACTATGGGTCTAGTGTGAATTAGAAACATTGCTGCTCTACTGTGAAGATGTTCAGAAGTTGGTGCTATGGGCAATTTCAATATTATTTTTTGCAAGTTCAAACAGGCTGAATAAAAAGAGGCAGCAAGCTGTATTTGGCCCACAAGCCTTGAGTTATTGTTTTTTCAAGTGTTTTTTCATTCCCTTTAATTGTACTCAAATTGATAACATTTCTCTTTATGCTATGATTGATATTTGGAGGGACCTCTTTGTAAAGAATAAGATTTTTTCCATATTTAACCATTTTGCAATGATAAAGTTATTCTCCCTCTCCCAGAATTGACTTGTACAATAGAATCTTCAGTTTCAATGGGTTTGATTTTATTTCTTTTTATTTTATTATTATTTTTTTACATGTACTAAGCATTTATACATAGTGTTTCCAAGACTCACAGTTTTTTGATTTTCTTATTGACTGTGTTTTTTTACTTGACAATTTTCTTAAGCCCGTTTTTTTTAAGATGCTGTTTATTTCCTGTTGATCAATGTTTTTCATGTTTTCCTCCAATCAAGTGTTAATGAAATGACTCATTTTGTTAGTTATAGAGGCTGAATTTTGAACCTGCATGAGTGTGTAGACCTTACTCTGCTTCCGTTGGTGTATGTTTGGATTTTTTTGACTATTTCAGGCACACAATAATGTGTCAGTGGTCTGAGAGAGGAGTTTACTGCCTGACAGTGAAAGCCTCCCTGATGAAGGTGGTGTGCATGTCAGTGATTACTTAGCTGACTACACCAGCTTCAAGAGCTGAGCAGTATGTAAGCCTCTAAAGAATCCTCTCTAATACTACAGTACCATTAATAATGTACAGAACTAAGGCTTGACAGAAATGCACTAGCACTTTTGCTCTCTCATTTATCATACACTTGAAGTTATTGCTGTTTTTGAGGATTGGTGTGAGGTTCAGATGACCTGGACTCAACACGTAACAGTTGGGTCAACACGTAACAGTGGGTCTGACTCAACACGTAACAGTGGGTCTATACAATCAGGTTTTGTTCCAGTCCTTGGATTAAAGCCTTCACATACTATAGCAGCACATTTCCCTGGAAGGCTGATATCCCAAACTGACTCCATTACTGAGCGCCAAAATAAAGCCATATTTTTATACAAACTGGCCTGAAATTCACAAAAGAAATATGCTTTTATTTATACAGCCACTGCTCCATGTAGCTTATCTATGCGGTGTTGGGGTCTCCAAAAATAGTAAGTTTTTAATTGATATTAAATGAAAATCTTATGAAAAGCATTATAAAGAAAATGCCACTGAAACGATTAGCAGCAGCACTGCATCCCAGCTTTGTAGTAGATTCTGATCTAGCAAACATTCCTAAGATTTATGGAAAGTAACAAACCCAAAAACTGAAGTAAATCTGATAGAGTAAATACTATAAATAACAGTTCTCTAATTTTGGAAAGACATTGCTGTTTTAAAAAAAGAGCTAGTGTACTCAGTCACAGTAGAATGAAAGCTTGCCAGAACGCTCCACAGGGAATCTGGCTGAGACCAATAATGAACTTGAGTGAAGTAGCTTAGCAAGTGAAAATGTTTGGGTTGAATAAAGCAAATTGGTATTTGGTGTTACATTTTGTCAATGAAAATGACTTCTTTTTTTCCTGTAGCCAAGGGTTTTTTTTTAATGGTTTGCAAGTTTTACTTCTTTTATAATACTTTATATTTTTTATATTATTTATATTATTTTAAAAAAGAGGTTCCAAGCTGTCAGCATCAAAAAACACATATTAAAATTATGCATAGAAATTGTGTATTAACAATGTTCCTGTTGCATGTTTACACTGAATTGTTATTTAGGTGATAATGTATTCACTAATGATAATTAATGTATAGTAATGTTAAGTTAAATGATCAATAATAGATATAATAGATGAGTATTGATAAGCTATGTAATGTGTTAGTAAACAGATTATTACCAAACCTTAATGCATTAATTAACGCAAACACCCACATTAACTCTGAATAACTATGTACTACTTGTTTATTATCAAAGATTACATTAAAGGATGACATCAAGAGAAGGCAACTAAAATGAAACTTTAAAAGTTGTCACAGATATCACAGAATCACTGGAGGTGATTCTTTTTTGCCCCCTCCTCACACAGTGGGGGGAAAAAACAGAAGATAAACATGCTCATGCTTAAGCTCCTCCGGTGCCTCCTGGCTTTATTCAAAATAGACAGATCAATGGGATTATCCACTGGAAGACAGCTAAGCTGACCTTACCTTTCAACTGATCATCAAATCCATCTATGTAAATTGAGCTGTTATTGGGATTTTAAGGCTGCCTGTCTTGGAATTATATTAATCATATCTGTAAATGTCACCAAGTCAGAGCATTGTCAGTGAAGGACAACAGCACGCTGCCATAGATGTAGTCTATCATTTCTTCCCTTGAGTTTTGTGTTGACTGTCAGAAATTCAATCCTTGGTATAATTCCTGTCTGTTTGACCCTGGCTTACTGAGTGCAAGGGCTCAGTGCTCCTGATCTGTGGCAGCTCGCTTTCTTCAGTGCAACGGATGAATTGAAGTATAGGGTGTCAGATGGGCAGATAAGAACAGGCATGAACAGCATTTCAGCGTGAAGAGGGGTGGAATATATAAAATAAGACCAAGATTGGGGAAAGTGTGTAATGTAGCCTTCCACAGTCAAGGTAAAAAGAAAACATACACCCATTATACACTATGTCATTAAAGCAAATTCATTTAAATGTTAAATGCTTCAAAATGAATATACTGTGTGTGTGTATATATGTATGTATTAGTGTGTATCAGGACTGGGATCCATCAGCAGGAACGAGATATATCTTATAATAATTAGCATTATTATTATTATTATATTTTAATTAATGTATTTGTTTCATTCATGAGAAAGAATAGAACTATAGTCCCAGTTTGTTTTACTGTAAAATTTCCCACCTAGATGAACCTGATCAGCACAAAGTGAAATTAACTGCTAATGGAAGAGAATTCCATTTTCACATTCCCACATCGTGAGTGGGTGTGATTTAGATGCTGGTTTAAATGGACTTTTATTTTTTCTTTAAAACACACAATGTGTGGTACATTTGGAGTAAATTAATGTTGCATGCATGACTTTTTTTTTTTTTAATTTTCATTATTTCTGTATTTAACACACTACAGCTAAATTCTTTGTTTTGGTACACTGTAGTTGCACTGTTTCCTACACCGTAATAAAATCACTCAATTATAACTGCATACGTTTTCATGATAATGTTTAATGATAAATGTTAATGTTGCTGAAGTCCTTAAAAACTTTTAGATGCAATTTATACTCAGGTTATCAATTACTTACCCATTTCCTGAAGATTTCATAATCTGGAACAGATGAGCTGGATTACAACTGATGATTTATTCTCTAAGGAAGATCTCCAGAAACACTGAAAACAGGGATCATGGCCCTAAGTACAGAATTCCTTATTAACTTGATTTAGTAAGCATGTGAGAAACAGATTTTAGTGTCAAGAAAAATAAAATCTCAGTTCCTTCAGAGAATTTGCAGGATGTTTTTCTGAAATTAGAAAATTAGTGAAATGTAGTGAAAATGTTAAAAAAAATTAGTGAAATGTAGTTATTTTTCATGAGAAACTGTCCCACCAGCTTTTCTAAATAGGTCACATCATGTGCTATGTTGTACATATTATAATAAACATATAAGTATGTAAAACATATATACAGTATATATGGTCATTACATGTCTAGATGACCCAATCAAAGTCTGCTGTTGCATAACTGCTTTACAGATCTGCTTTTTGTTATCCATCCTGCTACCAGGAAATTAAGAATACAGCAAACATGGTCATATATCCAATAATTCTCCATTATCTTATAAAAGCAGACATTAGCTCATGAAAAAGCTCACAGAAATCTATTTTAGAGAGAAAAAGTTAGGCATTAGTCATTAAAATATTAAAATAAAATGGAAAGTCTTTGATTTGCTTTGTTCTGTACGATCTCACAAGTACAGTTTCAGCCATGTAGTGAACGTGTTAAGCTGTCATCACCCGTACATATGGAAATCCATCATGTCAGCTTCTTAGCTTTAAATGCCAGACTGCCACTAAATGCACATTTAAGAAAATGACTGCAATTTCCTGTGTTTCTTTTAAAGGACATTAACAGGATATTCAGTCTATGTTATGTCTGGAATAGTTTGTTTGAGGACTAGCCAGAAACTGAAAGAACACTTTATATGAAGGCAAGCTTTTGAGGTTAAGATCAATTAAGTTATGATAAAATAAATGCTCTTTCCATTGTTCCTTCAAATATTTGTTAAATTCAGAATTTAATTAATTCAGAATTTAATTATATTGAATAATACAATGAAAACTTGACAATCCTATTACATTGAACATAATCTTAGAATTTTCTGTTACAGAAATAAGACAGAAGCGAGTAAAGTCCCGGTGTCACAGCAATAAATGCAGTCATGTGTGTATGATAGGGACAGTGTTGTTCATTGCACGCCTTAATGGAGCCAGGCACGGAAGAGAATGTAATCAGGGTGGAGAGATTAGGAGGCAGCCAGACCCCAAATTTTTTCATTTCCATAATAACACATTTTGCTCTCCAAAGTTACATTTGTTCATAAAGCCTGTTTGCAAACTGGAACAATGAAACACAGAGCCTCATATTCAAAGCTCATGCATTTTCATGTGTCATTTCAAAATGTTTTAATGCTTCTGGTGTTTTGTTGATTACAATGACCAATGACAGGCAGTTAATTCAAGGCATTCAATACATTCACATGCATTACTACTACTTGGGAATGCTCTCAAATGCAGATGTAGGGGTATTTTCCTAACCTGAAAATAAGTCTTGTCCTACTGCATATAACCTACAGTACTGTGCAAAGGTTTTAGGCACACACAAAGAAATGCTGTAGAGCAAAGATGCCTTCAAAATAATGAAATTAAATGTTTCTACATTTTAAAAAAATGCTGTAAAGAGTAGTAAACAGTAGTAAATGAAACAAAGCCAATATTTGGTGTGACAAAAAAAAAATAAAAATAAAAATAAAAATGTAATGAGCTGGTAAGTTTTATTGAGCATCTTGCAGAACCAGCCACAGTTCTTCTGGAGACTTTGACTTTTGCACATGCTTCTTATTTTTGAAACAAAACCCAACAGCCTTCATTGTGTTTTTTGTCTGAAAAGTGTCTCTTATGTAATATGCTGCTTTCTTTAATGACATACAAACATTTTTCTGTAACATTTAATTTTGTGCTAGAAAACTAATGTTTGGGAATCTAAAATGTTTTTGTAATGACCTGATAATGTAGATGTCATTAAATAAAAAATCAATAAATCTATTTTTTAGTTTGTACTAAAAAAAAACAAGGTTCCTAAAACTTTTGCACAGTACTGTAGATGTACAGTCGCTATTTACTGGGGATGTAACCAAATACAAATGCATATATTGTGTTCTAAACAGATACAAATACAGATATGAATACTGCACTTATGAAGCACATTATTATTATTATTATTATTATTATTATTATTATTATTATTATTATTATTATTATTATTATTTTAGAACACTTGTCAGAAAGGTTCAAAGGATTGAGACAAAAAAAAACCTGCATGAACAGGATTTAAAAAGAAAGGAAGAAAGAAAAAACAGACCTGTGAACATCTCTTGTTGAACTAATTATGAACTGGAGTGATGTAGCTGTAACTGCTGGAGCCAGAATTCACACACAATGCTCACAGTGCTGCAGTGTTTACAAGGGCATAACAGTGGGGTTCATGTTTAATTAAAAAATTTAGACCATGCCCACATTCCAAATACACTAAACAGACACTTATACTGTAGTGGAATTGCTTTTTAACCCAACAATTTATGTCCCATATTTCAACATAAATAGGTCAATTGAAGACATTAAGTCTCAACAGACATAATTATTTTACCACAATAAATAAGATCAGACAGACAGTTGTTGCTGCTAAGTGCCAAATCCAACCAAAAACTTTTATGACTTTTATTTCACTCTCCTCTCCTCTCCACCAATAGCTGGTGTGTGGTGGGTGTTCTGGCGCACTATGGCTGCCATCGCATCATCCAGGTGGATGATCCACACTGGTGGTGGTTGAGGAGATCTCCCCCCCATACTATGTAAAGCGCTTTGAGCGTCTAGAAAAGTGCCATATAAATGTAACAAATTATTATTATTATTATTATTATTATTATTATTATTATTATTATTATGAAGAATAATCTTTTAGTCATGCATAAGCTTGTACCAGCGTTTAACACACCAGATCTCAGATTGACATACTTTAGCAGCTCAAACAAAATTTGTAATGTATATGTATAAAAGAAATAAATAACCATTCCATAGTCACTTATGGACATGTATGAATGGTTTATATGTTAATTAGTATTTATTTTAAATGAAGTCTTAATTATTTGCAAATACTTAATAAAATGGAAATATTAGTTAACAATTTGAATAAACAGTAAAATAAATATAAAAAAAATAAATAAAGAATTAAAATAAATTAGTTTTAAAAGAATTAAGTAACCATTATCTTGTCACTTATTCACACACACGCACACACACACACACACACACACACACACACACACACACACACACACACACACACACACAAACACACACACACACACATATATCACACATATATATCTTCACATATAGCTGCATGTCTGCATGTTTCTGTATTTTTGATTTATTGTTTTGAATATAGACACTAAACAGAAACTGTAAAAGACAGACAATCAGAATGTGTCTGGGTTTATTTCAAGGATTTTGGGAAACTGCAAACAGGTTTTCATGATCCAACGTCTTGCAAATTAGATACTATGGATCTTGTGACCGGTTGTTAGCTGATATGAATTTGATATTGATATTGTCTTTTCAAGAGTAGGCAGAGATGCTGAGGTGGCACCGCTCACCAGACAAGTTCCTCATTGATGTAACATACCTGGCAAGGCTGTGAAAATGTCTTTACTAATGATGTATTCTAGGACAGGTCACAGGAGATTTTTTTTTTTTCTTAAAACAGAGCCTGTTATTCACAGTGGAACATTATTTCTGCTGTTTTGAATAAATAACAAGGAAATTAACAGCAGGGACCCTGTAGCCTGTCATGACCAGACTGTAATTCCTTCATGGATATTTGTTGTACAAGCCATATAATTAAATCTTCTAATGTTGTCCATTCTTTTCTGTTTACCTCAGTGTCAATTAATACAACACAGAGCCTTAAGCAGATTTCAGAACTGAGTTTCACTTGAATAGTAAGACAGTATAAATTTGCATTTTGAAGCTTGCTGAAAACATTTTATTCATATGCCTTGCCAAGCCAAAAGCTAACAACTTGCCCAAAGATGTTGATAGCTTAAGTGTGTTCTTTAAAGGCTGGGAATGTTTAGAAATTTCCAAGGTAAGAATATAAACTACAAACTATGATATACTCTAATAGTTATTCTACATGTAGGTTGGCCAAATATGAAATAGGATTACAGAGACATGGCCTTAAAGAGAAGAAGTGCAGCCAGCGATAATAAATCCCTCATATATAGCAATGGCTTTGACATTTTCGAGCACATCTTCTGTGTGTTTAGCCAGCTATCACAATGCTTATGCCAGGACCTGCACTCTCCAGGACAATTAGTATCATAATGATGTACTACTCTGCTCGCTCACATTTCTTCGCAGAAGTCATCAGACAGGCTTCGCTAGATACTGAGATGAAGAATTTCACCTTCATCTTCGATGTTGACCTTCACATTTCATATCAGTTAGATTTGGTGTCATGGGGAGTGGGGGGTGGAGTATTCATAGGTCAGACTATGTAAGTGGTGTCAGAATCCTATCACCAGGTTGCCTCATTCATAAAACTCTGTGTGGATTCCAGATGAAAAAAATATGTGTGTCCAATTTAAAGATCAAGGCAAGGCGATGGTTTGTTTTATAAAAGCAAATTGGAACAGAAGCCTGCACTTTCCCCTTCACCCTTTGATGTCAGAAGGGTCACGATAATTGGGAAACTCTCTTATGTGGAGTGGTTAGTGAGATAGAAAGAGACATGGCTGATGAGCCCAGAACAAAAGAACCAGGAAAACTGGTTATTTATTCATTCTTCTTCAGTAACCACTTTATCATGGTCAGGGTTTAAGTAGATCTTGGGAGCCTGGAGCTGTGAGACAGCAGTGCTACCCACTGCGGCAACTGATTTAGGGTTTTTAAGTGACAATGGTTAATCTGAACATTAAAACCCATATTTCTAGGGAGTGTGTTGATGGAGTAGCATGATCTCCAATTTGCCTCCAGCAGTGGCAGTGTTCTCACAGATACTGTGTTATAAACACAATACAACAGCAGTTGAAACAAATGACAGGTGAGTAAAAGGAGTATTGATGGAAACATCAACTGCATTAAAACTGTTGTTAAACACTATACCAATGTATTGGCCTCCCCAGTCCCACAGCATTAGGAGTGTGCTGATGTAGTTGATAGTGATGCAGCTCTTGGTCAGGGTTTTCACAATTAAGGTCACGGGTTAAGGAGAGAGGAGACCATTCTCCTGTGGAACCTTGTGCATCACATTACACGCCCTTACAGTGCAGTATAACAGACAGTAAATAAAGGCTACAAATGAAAACAATGAATGTAAGTGAAAAGTGTTTTAAGTTCCATTAAACCAGGAGATGTGAGAAGTAACTTGATGGGTGGTAAAACAGTCTCTTACAGGAGGAGTCAGAACAATGCCATGTTCCTTTTAGCAGACCAATTGTGATCCAGAGTGTAGGACTGATGCAATGTTTAAAGCTGTCATGATATTAAGGCATAGATTTGAAAGCTCCAAGCCAGGAAATTGGAGCACAACACTTCACTACATGATGTCCAAAAAGTCAGGAATCATTCCATCCATTTTCCATACCACTTATCCTACACAGGGTTGCAGGGGAGCCTGGAGCCTTTCCCAGGGGACTTGTCATAAGTCACAAGACAGGGGGTATGTTGGACGTGGTGCCAACCCGTCACAGGGCATGATCACACACACATTGACACACTACAGACAATTTGGAAATGCCAATCAGCCTACAACACATGTCTTTGGACTGGGGGAGGTAAGAAACCTCCCACGTATCCAGAAGAAACCCCCCAAGCATGGGGAGAACACACACACAGGGCACACTGTGGCTCAGGTGGTAGAGTGGGTTGTCCACTAATTGTAGGGTTGTTGGTCCAATTCCCGGCCCACATGACTCCATGTGCCGAAGTGTGGTAAGTGTGCATGGTAGCTCTGAGTGTGTGTGAATGAGACACAGTGTAAAGCGCTTTTTTGTAGAACTGCAAAGGTTAAAAGGTGCTATATAAGTCCAGACTATTTACTTGAACCCCCAACCCTGTACTGTGAGACAAATGTGCTAACTACTAAGCCAACATGCCCTCCAGTCAGGAACCAATTAAAGTAAAGCAACATATAGTTAATTTTGTTTTTATTATTTACAACATATGCTCTACATGTTCACCATTATGCTCTACTTATTTTCTTAGCTGCTCTATAACATTTTTGCAGATTTTGCTCAACATATTCAGATTGACATATTTGCTAAACATATCCACATTGGTTCCTGACTTTTCGGGCACCCTGTATTAGTGTTAGTTGTATATATTAGTGTTAAGCCACCTATCCCATATAGCACCAGCCTCAAGTTTGTTTTCCACGCTGCTCTCTTTCAGCATAAATGAATCATTGGTTGAGCCAGAACAATAAGCTACTACACTGGTTACAGTCATCATAGCATCACAGATGACTTAAATATTTATGGGAAGGAGGGAAATCATTTTCGATTGACAAAAGCAACTCTATTCTGACTAGGCAAACTTATTGCAATAGGAGTGCAGTTCATTTTCCTGGTTACATTTGGCAAATTGTAAATTGTGCTTGATGTTAACCTGTTCCACCACCACAAAAGGAAACTTGATATCAGTTTAGTTAGACTATCTATGATGGAGCTTATGGATGGATGGGATATCTCTGACCTGTCACCAAATTCCAAGGTGCCAGGAATCTGCAGGTCCTGTTTTCTAAAAAATGGGCCAAATTCAGCACGTAGTTCCAAGAGAATAGCTTTTCAAAATCTTAGAATTATTAGCCACTCATTATTATGGTCAAGGAAAGACTCATGACAAAATAGGTAATCAAGCTCATTGACCAACACAAATAAAGGAATAAACATGTCAAGCAAAATGCTATTTGAGTTTGAATTTTTTAATAACACACTACCTTACATAATTATTGCAAGGCTGCATAATTTGATGTGAAATGATGTGAAAATGTGTGCACTGGCATATGTGTTCAGTTATAATTGATTATTTTACCATGGGTGTCATTAATTCTCTCTCCAAAATGCAGTGGGTCACAATTTGCATAAATATACAGTATTCACAATTTTGTGTTAAGTATTTATTTGTACAATCATATATGTATATAATTATTCCTATGAATCTCTATTTCTGATGAACTTACCCCTCAGTAATGCCTGCTATGCCCAAAACCACAACTACAAACACTCTTACAACCACCATCGAGCTTTTAAATTGGACTCCTCTCATCATTCCCAGAATATTAACTTCACCTCTTGTTATCCCTGCCTATTTAAGTAAATACCTTGCCAAAGGCTCTTCGTGAGATGTTGAGTTTAATGGGTTCGTCTTAATATTCTAATTGGCGCCTCATCAGCTCCTCGATCCTATGTTCTTCAGACTGTGACACAGAAATCAATTAAAATTCCTCATCATTAAGGACATATCAATTCTTTAAACTTAGGAGTGAGGAGAAAGGAGGCTTTTAGAGAGAGAGAATACATGGGTGCTTCCTATGTTGATGTCTTTTTTAATGTAATTAAAAATAATGGCTACAAATGAAAACATTAGAGGTGAGTCAAAAGTGCTTTAGTTTTCATTAAACCTGTCGATATGAAAGGTCAGTTGATATATCTTGTTAAGGCTTTCAGAGTCAGGATACGCAGGTGCTTCCTAAGACTTTTATTTTTTTATTGTAACAATATTGTAAGCAAATAGTATTAATTGATAAACAAAACAACAAATATACAATTTTGTATATTACTACTATTATTGCTACTACTACACTATATGGCCTAAAGTTTGTGGACACCTGGCCATCACACCCATATGTGGTTCTTCCCCAAACTGTTGCCACAAAGTTGGAAGCACACAACTGTATAGAATGTCTTGTATGCTGTAGCAGTACAATTTCACTGCTTGTTCATCACTAAAAGATAAAGCTTTTGGGTTGAATTGGCCTTTAGTAGCCACAACTGAGATAACATTATTAAGTCTGTTGTATTTAGGTAGTATTTTGGCAAAGAAGACTATTTAGGTTGAAGTGTGATGATATAAATAGTGAACATCCACAAAATCAGGGTTGTAAGAAATGGGACAAGAGTTTCTTAGGGCTGTTGGGAGATGTTAGCACAAAAGTATTTTTGAACCAAAATGAGTTTGAAAATCCCACTGTTTGTGTGCCTTTTGAATGTCACAACCCCCTTTTGCACTTTTCTCCCCATGTCAGCACAGCACATTTGTTGAGGACCACAAAAGTAGCAGCAATGCAAACATGCATTTTCTGGGTCTTGCGCCAAACCAAAAAGCAAAATAATAACACACAAACAATAATCCATGTTGTTAAAGAAATTGGGTAACACTTTACAATAACAGTACATGAATAATCATGCACTAATACCTGAATTAATACTTAAATATGAGCTAATGATGAGTTAAGGTATGTATTAATCATGAACTAATGAAGAGCTAACACTAATTACGACATGAGTCTTATGCATTCAAATGCTGTAATTTCATTAGTTAAGTCAACTTTGCTAATACACCTTGTTAATTTTGTAACCAAAAAGAATACAGCGTTACTATGTCTTCTTATCGTTCTGAAGGTAAATAATAAACTACATCATAAAATGTCTGTTACTTTACTCTTTACTGTTGATACTGTATATACACTCCCAATTTAAAGAATGCGGGAGTGATTCCAGGCTGTATCCTTTGCATACACATCAGCGGAGATCAAGTGCATCTGCCTTTGGTGCCATCTGTTTAAGGGGTTTGGTGGTATTTACAGATTGACAATTTAAAATGCAACACAACAGTGCAGCAGTGGTGCAAGCATTAAATTAGTTGGTAAGGAAAAGTGCTAGAATATGTTAATAATGAACCTGTAAGTAGTAAGTCATAGAAACATCACTGAAGTTGAAGTGTCCTGTATTCTGATTTCCCCTTGTTTACAAAATAGGCAACTATGAATTGCACTCAATCTGTTTTATGGAAACATTCTTTTAACCCTCCTGTTGTGTTCTGGTCAAATTTGGTCAATTTGCTTTTTT
Organism: Cranoglanis bouderius; assembly: GCA_023630585.1. Taxonomy (NCBI): domain Eukaryota; kingdom Metazoa; phylum Chordata; class Actinopteri; order Siluriformes; family Cranoglanididae; genus Cranoglanis; species Cranoglanis bouderius. The sequence goes on along the minus strand of CM042558.1, from coordinate 7,247,362 downwards.
ACCTCTATCATGACTAACAGTTCATCTGAGTGGCATAAAGCTTAATGACTGGACCAGAACACAAGAATAATATATACAGAATAAAAAAAAATCTCAGTCCATCTCTCTCACACACCCACACTCACACCCACTAATTTAGTGTTGCCAACTAATTTTCAGGGGAAGTTGAGAAGGCAGGTCGATTTGCTGCTAAAAGTTTCTAAATGACATTGTGATGTCATTGCGCAATGACGTTATTACATAACAACAACAACACAAAATGTCATTACGTAGAGGTTACTCAAATTGACGACTGGCCATCTCAGCAAAAATGATTATTTCAAATATGTTAATTTAGATTTGTTCGTAAAATTAATATAAACACTAAAATATAATACAACACTAATATTTAGCACTAAAATACCGAATCACCAAACCCAGGTATTTTGAGACACTGACATCAGTGAACTCATCGAAAAGGAGACTGAACTTCTCATCCCTCACATCTGATGTTATCCTTTTCAGAAAATAAGGAGTCAATACTCCCCTAATCATCTCTGTGCACTTGGTGTGATGCATTTGTTGCTGTTGCTGCCACAGAATCTGAAAAGGCAGCTTTGCAAGCCATACCTAAATGGTCACATGCTAGCAGTGAACAATGCTCCGCAATGGCCATTGCCATAGTAGCTTCTGCACTTTTGCAATTATCCACTTTCTTAACTAGCTGTGGTAAAGTAGACTGCTTTGCAGGGTTGTATGGTTTTGATTTATTTATATGCTTTACTGTAGTTTTTTGTTGTCATACATTTTTGCAAGCATATCTGATTTGCAGTACGCACAGTATGCCCGACAGTCATCCCCAATTACCGGCTTCAGCCACCCTTTAAATTCAGGTAGAGACTCCCACTCTTTTCTGACTGTACAGTCTTGATTGAGACATGTTGATTGATGTTGTAAAGTCTCTTCAAGATCTGCTGCTGCTATAGTCTGTGCCTGGCTAGCTATTGAGCTCGCTGAGACGTCACTACTGCTGTCGTCATTCACAATGTACTTTTGCAGCCAGGCAGACAGACTATGTGTTGTGACTGAATGTGTGACAGAGAAAACCGTTTTTGTGTAATTTAGAGGGGAAGTGCGTGCCTTTTTTAATAGTTTGAGTCACTTTTCAAAAGTTGCTAAAAGTTGCCAAATAAATTTTAAAAATAGCTAAATTTGTTGATAGGTGCTTTGGCAACACTGCACTTATTCCAATGTAATTACACACTCATGGCTACCCTTTATTTGGAAATAAAGTGTTGCGTTGATTATATTTTACTCTGTGGCACTGTTCATATAGAATCTGTGCCGTTTGTAAAGATTAAATCTGTAATACCTAAAACGCAAGTATCTTGGGTAATATTTTTTTCTGGTTTGTGGTCTACAGTACCTAAAATAAAACATAATTTGTGCTCATGTTAGTCCAAAAAGAGTGGTATAATTTTATTTATACAGCAGTTAGTTCCGGTCCACTACACTGATTGATGAGTGGTGTTATAAGAGTGCTTATATTTCCTATAACCGCACTGGGACATTTCACTGTGTGTATCACTCCGCTTGTCTATGTTCACTGTTTAAAATTCCACTTCCTAGTTCAAAACATTTACTACAGTAGTGTTAGCGACATCATCAGCGGGCATGGCAAACGATACTTTTGACTTAAAATATGAAAGCTCAGCAGATGAAGATGAAAAGGAAGAAGAGGCTGCCAATTTTGCCTGAAGCACCTTTAATTATTATTATTATTTATTTATTTATTTTTAATTTTTATTTTTTTACCTTTCATATTGATTACAGGGTGCAAAGCTACAGAATATACAGTATATGCAAATCCTACAAACGTAAAATTTTACTCAGTATTTTACTTAATCTTCTCTCAAGTCAAGTGGGTTTTTAGTGTCATTCCTCTATATAGCTTGTATACATTGGAATGAAATATGGTTTCTCCAGGACCATGGTGCAACACATAATAGTATGCAAGACTAAATAAAGTGCAAAAACACAACAGTGTAAGATGAGTGCAGGAGAATAAATATACAGAACAAGGGCTGTAAACTGTAAACTATTTGGTAGTGTAGCAGTAATAGGTATATCTATAGCAGAAATAAGTATAGCGTTCCATAAAGTGTCTGATGCAACTTTGTAGTGCGGTTTGTAGTGGTAATTCTCCAAGCCATAACTACTGATTAGCATGATAAAATATTAATGGTATGAAGTTAAAATAAAATCCATGATGAATTACTACTTCGAAGAAATCAAGCACACCTGAACTGGTTAAAATTCTAAAGAAAATTCCGGACATGAGCGCTTTTTACGGTTTGTGTCAACGTCAGGAATTTCACCAACACAAAGTAAAAGCCAAATTAGAGAAGCAGACTGAACTGATACCCTGGAAGAATGAGTAGTTACGGTCTCTCAAAAGAGACTGCTGAAGAGCAGAAAGAATATGAAGGTAAACTAAACTAACCTTTCACCTTGAAATCTTCATAGACTCTATAGACAGTGTATATAACAAAGTAATAGGTTCTGAGAAGTAACAGTACTCATTCAAAATGATCACTGACAATAGGAATTACCCTTGAATATTATTTTCAACTATTGATATTATTTTAAACATTCCACTGGCTGTGGGTCCAGAATTGCATTCCTTAATGTGGTAACTATACATCTTTCCTGATTTGCTACTGGAAAGCAAAATATTTGTTCAGCAAATCTCACACACACATTTTCCCACCTCTGTTTTCTCCACAGTGCGAACAGGTGCCAATATTTGTTCAATAAATATTGTATTATAGTTTGAACACTGTTTTATTATTGGAAAGAGATGAAACAAAGTTCTGATAGACATCAAATGAATTAATAAAACATGTTCAAACAATAAGCCCCATCAGAATATTCAGAATATATGTTTCTATTGCTCTATTCTGTTGTCTGTTGATGATGCATACAAATCAAATTAGTACTGTTGATTGCCTGATCAACTTCCTATCCAGTAGTTTGATTTGGATTCAGCAATTTCTTAAAAATGAATGAGGACAAAACTTAAAATTCTCTCAACAGCTCTAGACAGTCTGGCAAGTCACATTAAATCTGAGCTGCGTGTCCTGAGTGTTATCCTTAGCTTTAATTCTTATATCTATAATTATATCAAAGTAGCTTTCATCTCAGAAACATTCTCTAATTTGGGCCACACTTCACACTGATGGATGTATCACACTGGGGAAATGTTTGTTTTCTCATGCTTTTACAATTATTGCAATGCTTTTATGCTGTATTTTTCACCACACAGATTTTTGATTGGATTTAGGTCTGGACACTGGCTGGGCCAGTCCAAAACCTTGATCTTGTTCTGGTGAAGCCATTCCTTTGTTGATCTGGAGGTTTGCTTTGGGTCACTGTCATGCTGAAATGTGAAATTTCTCGTCATCTTAAGTGTTTCAGCAGAAGCCTTAAGTTTTTGTGCCAAAATTGACTGGTATTTGGAGCTATTCATTATTCCCTCCACCCTGATTAAAACCCCAGTTCCAGCTGAAGAAAAACAGCCCTAAAGAACGATGCTGCCACCACCATGCTTCCACATGGGGATGGTATTCTTTTGGTGACGTGCTGTTTTTTTGTTTTTTTTTGTACCAAACATATCTTTCGGTACTATGGCCAAAAGTTAAACTTTGGTCTCATCAGATCATAACACATTTTTCCACATGGTTTTGGGATTTTTATTTGTTTGTTTATTTTTTGGTTAAAAAAGGCTTCCAGCTTGCCACCCTACCCCACAGCCCAGAGATATGAAGAATTCAGGAGATTGTTGTCACATGTAGGGAGCAACTAGTACTTGCCAGAAATTGCTGCAATTCTTTTAATGTTGCTGTAGGCCACTTGGCAGCCTCCCTGACCAGTTTTCTCCTGATCTTCACATCAATCTTAGAGGGACATCCTGTTCTTAATAGTGTGACTGTCGTGTCATATTTTCTCCACTTGTTGATTATTGTCTTTACAGTCTTCCATGGTATATCCAATGCCTTGGAAAATTTTTTGTAACCCTCTCCTGATTGAAATTTTCCAAGAGTGTGATTCCATACCTGCTTTGTAAGCTCTTTGTGGCCAATGGCTTTTCCAGTTGGATGTTACCAAGAAGATGTCAGGAGAAATCTATAGGAACAGCTGTACTTTATTTGGGGGTAATCAGTCACTTTAATTGATGGCAGGTGTATACTAATTAGTATTTAACATGAGCTTGAATGTGATTGGTTGATTCTGAACACTGCCGCATTCCCAATCATGAAAAGTGTGCACACTTATGCAAGTCCCCCCCCCCCCCCCCCAAAAAAAAAAAAAAAAAAAAAAAAAAAAACATTTCTGGGTTTTTGTCACTTGATATTTATATGTTGCAATTCCAAAATAATCATGAAAAAGGTCATCTGACATCATCTGACATGATATCTTGGTTGAATTTTTTTACATCACAAAAACCTGCCATTTTAACAGGGGTTTGTAGACTTTATATATCCACTGTATGTACAATAAAACTTGTAGAGCTTGGTGATATTTGTTTCAACGCTCAGTGCTCGCACAAGTGAACTGATTTCATGACAGTTTCTCTGCTTGCTTGCTTCACTGCTCCATGCTACTGCATAACTTTGTGTCTATGCAGTTCACAGCGTCAGGCTCTCATGACCATCAAGAAGATACTAGTGCTGTAGGAAGATACTGTAGTGCCTCCTCTTGCAAAGCACAATTTGCACTTTGCCATCAGGAATGGTGAAATACAACCAGTTGCTGTCATTCTGTGTCATCTGTTCATTAGGGAAACAGCATACAGTACACTAGCACACCAGAAGTCACGACATGGAAATCCCAGCCCTAAAATTTCCCTAAAATTTCAACAAAATACATCAGTGAAATGTTGTTATATTAAATGTACTGTGTCTACATTATTACTCACTCTTGCTGAATTTCAATATTTTGAATTTCAATTTGCAATACTGGATGGTTGCTAACTGCATTCCACTGTCTCTACTTGTACTCTGACGATGACAATAAAGTTGAACCTAACCTAACCTTATTAGTGGAGACTGAGAATTAAACAGAAGGCCAGACCAACAAATGAAACAGATGAAGCAGGCCACACACAGATGCGTGTATACTTTGATAACAGACATCTGCGCTTCCCCTATTTTATACCCACCAGCTGCCACTGTAGCACACTGAGTATCACGTGGTATGGAAGCATTTTTAATGAGTATGTTGTATCAGACTGATACACGATCCCAGTATTGCTACTGATATATCCCTAGTTTTAACATAATTCCTTCTCATCCCGCATTCACTTTCTAGCTTGATCCTGCATTTATACAGTATATTAGAACTTGTGCTGTAAACCAGCAGTTCTCAAAGTAAGGCTTGGGAGTCCGTGAAGCATAGTCAGGGGGTTGGTGAATTATTATTTTTATTTATACTAATTGCAGTGAAAAACTGCAACTGGTCTCTTAAACTGAATGAGTTTAATCCAAGCTTCAATAACTCTAAAACAAGTAGGCCTAAACCTAATATCAACGTGGACCTAAAGTGTTCTGCCAGTGGGAAGTTCAGGAAAGCTATATAGCTCTAATAAAGAAAGAAAAAAAAAAAAAAAAAAAAAAATATATATATATATATATATATATATATATATATATATATATATATATATATATATATATAGTACATATTTAAATCATTTTCAAAATCATAGACCTATATTTCACAGTTAAACGGCTGCCTGGCTACAAAAGTTTGAAAAATCCTGCTTTAAACGAGCTACCCAGGTCACGTGACTTTAATTCGGCAGTTCCGATTGGCTATGTAAATTTGTTGTGACTCCGGATTTGCTGATTGGTCCGTGATCTCATGCGCACGTTCACCTGAAACAAACCGCAGGCGCGTGCAGAACTGGACAGCTCCGTGTCTTATTCAGAATTACACACACACACAAACACACACATACACACACGCACGTACACACACACACCGGTGTGTGTCTCCTCCGTAATGCGATTACTCTCGTGTCGTGGGGATTTAAGGGTCATTTCGGAAAATCGTTGCCAGCGGCCTTGGAGGTAGAATAGGACATTTGGACAACACTTTTTTGTTGTTGTTTTTTTTTGTTTTGCTGGACTGAAATTAGCTGGAGACTTTGAGCGTGTAAACCCGCCTATGGTGGTGTTTACTGATGTAGCGGAGAGTAGCGCGCGCACACACGCACGCACGAACACACACACGCACACGCACGCACGCACGCACACACGCGCAGAGGGCGCTAGTGTGTGGCGGAGGAGCATTTCTACATTTCTACAGGATGTGCTCGCTTCTCAGGCACTTTCACGCCGTGTCTGAGGGGGATTACCTGCCTTTCCAAACTAGCATGGTAAGACTTTTCCTGTGCGTTATACAGATCCTGTATTAATTCCTGTGTTTAAAGCGCGACACTAACAGAAAGTGAGGCTGAATTTGGTAGCAGGTTGATCTGGCACTGGCTCGCGCCTTGTTCCGCTGACAAGCTGACATCATGTCCGTGGCTGGATCGGATCATGAACCTAAGCTCCTCTCGTGTGATACTTGTGTCTAGTCTATCTATGCAGTATTAAAATTGCTGCTTATTATATTGCATCGTATTGCATAGACCTAGTATCTTGCATGATACCCGAAAGTAAAATCCTAATTTATACCTTAAGATATTCACTTTTGGAATGTTTGAAATTGGGATATTTGGGAAATTATATATATATATATATATATATATATATATATATATATATATATATATATATATATATATATATATATATACTATGAATCAAACAAATCAGTTTGCATGTGGGCATGAGGAATTGAAGGATTATGGAGCAGTTCATCCAATTAGCTCGAACATCCTCCACCAATCTGTTGCCTTCCTACAGTAAAAGTAGTATTGATTGAGATGAAAGTGCGCATTGAGGGTGAAATCCAGTGTCACTGGATTGTAGATGGATGGAGTGCCACTGCTCACTGCACACTGCTCAATGTAGCTTATAAACCTTATTTATTTCATCATTTGGTTTTCCTGGAGCATGCAGGTTGGGGTTGGTGTGAGGGAGTACAGCTTATAGGAAAGGAGGTTAATCTTCAAGGCAAAACACCATGATAAACCACCTGCTTGCACTTTGAAGTGTTGCTTGTCTGAGTATTGTTTATTTCCTCTCATGGTCAGTGTCACCTCGTTTTTAAGCATATTTATTGATTCTAAACTTTGACACTATACTATACTGTACTATATTATACTATACTATACTATACTATACTATACTATACCATGCTTTCATTGCTGTTTTTGCACTCTTACAAAGCTGATGAATACATTTCAACGCTCTTACCCTGTTATATCCTGAGACTTGCAGACTATAAGAGGATGTAGGGAAGCTATTCGTTTTCTAACAAACTACCCAGGCGACTTTAATAAAATGGACAGCCGGCAGGGCAACAGAATGTAATTATCCCACCACATGCTGTGGCTGTTCCCTGAATAGGGTAAAAACCTTTTCTGCTAAAGGACCCATGGGTCCCTTATACTCTCCCCTCTTCTGGTCATCAATTATTGACTCACACCACATGCGAATACTAGCTTCTGTCATGACGAGTCATTTGATTCTTTCAACCAAGCCTGTTCAAGTGAATCGAATGACCATGTACAAGTCTTTTGATTCACTGTTCAGACATGAATCTAGAAATATTGATATACAAATAATGGTGAACACTCAGAAAAAAAAGAACTAATACATGCTCAATTGTACGTTCCCTTGTTGCTGGGGTGTTACCCTTATCTTTTGTACCTTTATTTTGGATATTTCACCTGGAAATATTCAGTCCATACAGGACAGTTTTTTTTTTGTTTTTTGTTTTTTGTTATTGTTGCGGCCAAAAATGGTTGATTTTGCTACAGCTTTTTCAAAATTTCTGATGCAATTTGTGGAGTTTTTTGTGCTTTTTTTGCATAAAACTACTTGAATTGGTGAAATTGCAATTGCAAAAAATTGTTTTGCAGGTTGTTTACAGTGATGTTTGTTGGTAAATAAGACCTTTTAGCTGTACTCATGATTGAAGCACATGACTCGAAGAGGGCTTTGGCTGAATGCATGTTGTGATGGTATCCCATGACCTGTCTTGGCCCAAATATGCAGAAAATCTGTGGTAATTTTTAAAGATTGCAAGCTCCTCTGAATATTGTGGTGTTTGCTTGATTTTGTGATATTTCACAATTTTGGGAATTGGGATATTCAGTCCCTGGAGGGACTGAATATCGATGTAGTGTACCTTTAGAAAGATATAACTCTCTCATGCATAAATTATTTATAAACATATCCAGAGTCTTCAGATTTTAAATGTAAAATTACATGATACAATTTTGAATTTGGACTAAATCCAAATCCAAAACATCAAATATGAAAAAGTAAATTGATGGTCCTTTTGTATTAAAAAAATGCTAAAACAGTATGCCTAAAATTTAAATAATAATTAAAATCTATTTAAAGTAGTCTAATGGAAAATATAATGCTGAAGACAAATTTAGACAATATTATTTCTGAACAAAATTTACGCATGACAGAAAGAGGTAAAACAAATAAACAAACAAACAAACAAACAAACAAAAAACAAATGAAAAACTTAATTTTTATAAGTCTAAGGCGTTCAGAGGAGACTGGCACAAAAACACTTCTTTTCCCATTCTTTTTCTTTTGTTGTTATTTTTATTATTTTATATAAAAAGTTAATTATATAGATTGAGAATGACAAATAGTCTAGAGAACTACAGAATATTACATTAATCGCTGGGGTGTTACCCTTATCTTTAGTATCTTTAATATATACACCCCTCACATTTTTGTAAATATTTTATTATATCTTTTCATGGGACAACACTGACGAAATGGCACTTTGCTACAATGTGCTGTCCCCTCAAAATAACTCAACACACAGCCATTAATGTCTAAACTGCTGGCAACAAAAGTGAGTACACCCCTAAGTGAAAATGTCCAAATTGGGCCCAAAGTGTCAATATTTTGTGTGGCCACCATTATTTTCCAGCACTGCCTTAACCCTGTTGGGCATGGAGTTCACCAGAGCTTCACAGGCTGCCACTGGAGTCCTCTTCCACTCCTCCATGATGACATCACAGAGCTGGTGGATGTTAGAGACCTTGCGCTCCTCCACCTTCCGTTTGAGGATGCCCCACAGATGCTCAATAGGGTTTAGGTCTGGAGACATGCTTGGCCAGTCCATCACCTTTGATCATACTGCCCTGCGGCTCAGTTTCCGAAGGGAGGGGATCATGCTCTGCTTCAGTATGTCACAGTACATGTTGGCATTAGCTCCCCAGTGCCGGCAGCACTCATGCAGCCCCAGACCATGACACTCCCACCACCATGCTTGACTGTAGGCAAGACACACTTGTCTTTGTACTCACCTGGTTGCCGCCACACACGCTTGACACCATCTGAACCAAATAAGTTTATCTTGGTCTCATCAGACCACAGGACATGGTTCCAGTAATCCATGTCCTTACTCTGCTTGTCTTCAGCAAACTGTTTGGGGGCTTTCTTGTGCATCATCTTTAGAAGAGGCTTCCTTCTGGGATGACAGCCATGCAGACCAATTTGATGCAGTGTGCGTTATTTTGAGGGGACAGCAAATTTACACTGTTATACAAGCTGTACACTCACTACTTTACATTGTAGCAAAGTGTCATTTCTTCAGTGCTGTCCCATGAAAAGATGTAATAAAATATTTACAAAAATGTGAGGTCTATTACTTCACTGTGTGAAGTAATATTAAAAAAAAAAAAAAAAAAGCCAAGTTGGTACCTAATTACATTTCATTGTGTTAAAAAATTCATGTGCTACCTAAGTCACTAAACTCAAGTAGTACACTAGTTCAAATCAAATTCACATATTCACAGGTCTTCCTAAGACAACTGGAAATGGTTATGAGCTGCAGCAATCAGTTTTTAATCTAAATAGCCTGATTACAAGGGCAAAGGCAACTAGTTATCTTATATCTTATCAGAATACAGTGGCGAACATATTAAACACTAACCAGAACTATTCCGAGAGCATGCTATCACATGGCCAAATATCTGTGGTAAAATGTTTAAAAAAAAACAACAATGCAGTCATCACAAAAAACTTCCCTTAGCAGCAATAACCGCAGCCCAGTTTTTATTTTGGTCAAACCATCAGTGTTTTCTGGCATTTTTTTCAGAGATGTACTGCACTGTGTGTTGTAAGACCTCCAGGAGGTTTGTGGAGATTATTTGACACCTTACTTGAACTTTCGATCCGACTCCTCCCTGAGCGTCTTGATTGGGTTAGGACCGGGTGACTGAGCAGGCCATTCCATTACAGACAGCTCTTCTCCAAATCTCTTTTACATCTCCTACACACTCTGAGTTGTGTTTTAGGTTCGCCAACATTATTCAAAAGTTCAAAAATGCAAGTCATCCCAAACTTTTCATAGAAGTGTATAAATCAGTGACTTAAATATGATTGTTAAATGCTCTGTTCGGAGAGCAGTTTTGTGCATGAGAACTGCAGTGTTTTCAAATTCTACAGTAGTGTAGTAGTGAAGTAGTGTACAGTAGAACAAGATGTCTCAGATTGTCCAGGTATACATCCTGTTTTTGTGACATAAAAAAAGTTGGGTACACACCCTTTTATAGCAGGGTGTGTGATTGTGCTCAGAATGAACCAATCACATTCAAACTCATGCTCAAAAGTAATTATCGTACACTTGTCATCAATGAATTGAGTCTGATTAACCCCAAATAAAGATCAGCTGTTTCTGCAGGATATTGTTTGCATTTTCTTGTTTTTATCCGACTGCTGAGAGCTTACAAAGCATGTATAGGATCTCATTGAAAGGTATCAATCAGGAGAGGGGCACAAAAGAATTTCCAAAACATTAGATGTACCATGCAACACTGTGAAGGTATCACAACAAGTGAAGAAAACTTATCAGGGAGGCTGCCAAGAAACCTACAGCAACACTACATAACATAAAAGTGCTGGTTACTCCCTGCAAATGACAACAATCTACCGTATTCTTCACATGTCTGGGCTACAAGGTAGGGTGGCTAGATGGAAGCCCTTTCTCACCCACACTCTCAAGAAAAAAAAACAAAAAAAACAAGCCTGCCTAAATCACCCCAAACCATGTAGCCAAAAATGTGTTATGGTACACGAGACCATGGTAGAACTTTTTTTTGGCAGAATTCTAAAATATATGAATATATGTTTGGCGCAAAAACAAAACCAGCTTATCACCCAAAGAACACTATACCCATGGTGAAGCATGGTGGTGGCAGCATCATACTATGGGGCTGCTTCTCTTCAGATGGAACTGGCGCTCTAGTCAAGATAGAGTGAATTATGGATACTGATCTTACTGAAAAGTTCATACTGAACTTTAGGCACAAAACCTGCAGGAATCTCTTAGTCAGCTAAAGATGAAGAAAAATTTCAATCTTCAAGCATGATAAGGACCCAAAGCACAAATCCAAGTCAACTAAGAAATGGCTTCAGAAGAAGAAGATCAACTTTTGGAATGTCCCAGTCAGAGCCCAGATCTAAATCTTATTTTTTTTTAAAAACCCTGTGGAATGTCTTGAAGACAGCTGTGCACAGGAGATTCCGTGAAATTGATCTGGAGCATTTTAGCAAGGAATAGTTTAATAAAAATGCCAATTCAAGATACCCACAAGTGCAAGATGTTGGCAGACTCTTACTCAGAAAGACTGAGTGCTGTATTACAAGCAAAAGGTGCATTAAGAAAGTATTAGTTAAGTTGTGTGCGCCAGTTGATTGTACGTTTTTTTTTCTTCTTTTTTTTTACCCTAAAACATTTCTATTTGTTTTACACTTGATTTTTGTTGTTGCAATATCACATTTAAGGTGGAAAAAGATCTGACATGATTTATCTTGGTGGAATTTTCTACATCACAAAACTTGCAATTTTAAAAGGGGTGTATAGACTTTTTATTTTTATTAAGGTTTGATCGGTTTTGCTGATTAATCGTCACCGACAACCGATTGCTGGAACTATCAGTTATCGGCAAAAATCTGTACTGATAGTTTTTCCCGGTTGCGTACAGTACAGTATGAGAGCGGCCTCTAGAGGTGAAATTAAAGCTATCGCTGACAAATTTTGTTGTGTTATTTGAAGTGTTTTTTATTCATTCTGGATGTCTCTATTTTTATTTGTTATTGTTTATTAATTTGTTATGTGTTACTTTTTGGTTCAGTTTGGATATATATCTTTTATTTAATTGGATACTTGGATACTATATATATATATATATATATATATATAAACAGTAAGTACTGTTTATTATTATCAATTTTGGTTTGGTTTATTATCAAAATTGGTTGATTAATCGGTTATCGGCAGGTACTGCGCAACTTAGTTATCAGTATCTGTAAAATCCACTTTTGGTCGACCTCTATTGTGCACTGGTGTATCTGCTATCATACTTGCATGTAAGGTGAATGTGGCCATTAGGAGGCAGAAAAAAACAACTACATGAAAGTCCTGAAAGTTTCATTTCACTGCAGAAAGAATGCAGGTCAATCAAATGTGGATGACATTGAGATAACACTGAGAATCACTACTTACCTCCAGTTTCTACATCATCAATTCTGTGCTGTGAGGTATTTAATGTGGATTTGTTCCACAGAAAAAAAGACGAGCCAAAGATGCTCAGGGATTTTGCATATTAAAACAGAACAAAGTGTCAACTTGAATCATATTCAATTTCAGCCCTTATATTACTAATAATGCAAAGTATTGTTGAATTAGATAATATTAAGCTGTAGCCCCACACACCAAAACTTCACCCTACCAAATAAACCAATATGCTGCAGGCTTGCAATCCCAGACGAATAAATTTTCACCTAACAGTCATATTAACCATCCCTGGTTCCCTGGTGGACTAGTGGCTAGCATGCGGTGCTCGCACTGTCGTGGCCTGGGTTTGATTCCCGATCAGGGAGCCAACCTCAGCAACTAGAGGATTGCATGAGCCAGTGCACTCTCAGTGCTGGTCCCAAGCCTGGAAAATGCGGAAGGGAAATGTGTCAGGAAGGGCATCCAGTGTAAAACACCATATCCACTCTGAAGAACACCATAACCACTTCAGCTAGGACTGGGGCTCTAGTAAAGATAGAGTGAATTATGGATAGCTCCAAATACCAATCCATTTTGCCACAAAACCTGCAGGCATCTCTTAGTCAGCTAAAGATGAAGAAAAAAATTCACCTTCTAGCCACTGGGGGGAAAATATAGTAAATATTTACTTATAGTGTGCCCACGCTGATTAGCAGAGCTACAGCTCTCTCTCTCTCTCTCTCTCTATCTCTCTCTCTCTCTCTCTCTCTCGCTATCTCATGCAGATTAGCACTTTCTCTCTGCTGTGCACATTAGCACTTTCTGGATGATTGGTGATCATTATGAGGAGTTGCAATGAGAATAAGTAATTTTATTACATGGAAAAGCAGTCTGTGTTGTCTTTGAGTGTGCGACCACAAGGGATGATGGAAAATTTGTGAATTTTGTTTTTCCCACCGCTTTAAAAAAATTATATTTATATCTTTACACTGTCTTTTTTTTTGTTGTTGGCATGACTGATAAATGATGAACAACAAATGGCTATAATCAATAAACAATGCTCATATTTTTAGCACAGTGTCTTAGACACTGTTAGCGAGAAGACTGGCGCAGTATAGGAAACTTACTGGGATTGCACCTGACGTTAAGCCTCTTACTGTCACCTTGGATTAGATGTCTCGAACATACTTAAAAATATGCTCAGGTTCTAGAGGTGAGACTACAGGTGAGAAGCCTGAAACAGCCCAATTTCAAAGAAAAATACTTTCACACGGTCACTTTAATGCCAGTTAAACAATGAGTTTTATGTCAGGTTTAAAAACTTGACTGATTGAAGTGACTTTTCAGGAGGTTCTCATGTGATTCAACACTTGAATGGCTTCTCAGTAAGAGGCATGCTGTATTTTTGTCAGATTTACCAGTTTATTGTTATTATTTTTTTAATATTCATATTATTTACAAATGAGTACTTTGGCAAGCCAAGACTCTACAGTTTTGTTTACACATTTGCATGATAAATTTCCATGAAAAAAAAGATGGTAAAGTTAATCTCGTCATGCTGAGCTTCACCATCAAAACAGCCCAAACACAAACAGTTAAAACAGCATGAGGAATTAAAGCCTAAAGTCAGTGGAAAGGACTAAGAGCATAAACATGTTGAGAAAGTCAGAATGAAGGAGCTGTTGTCCATTCATGCCAATGACAATATTTTTTTTTAATGAATGGTGCAGCCCTGTATGCGTCAAGACTGCACAAGCAAATCTGTAGCAGGCACCAAGAAATAAGGATGAACTTTGCATCTGTGCGTGTATGTTTTTATTTATTTATTTATTTTTAAATGAAACAGAGCATGTCAGTGAAAAATAAAATGTTGTGGGATGTAATATTGATGTTCAGGATAGGAACTATTGCTATACACACACACACACACACACACACACACACACACACACACACACACACAGAGAGAGAGCGAGAGAGAGAGAGAGAGAGAGAGAGAGTGTGATATTGTATGTGTGGCATTTTTTAATGAAACAGATCATTTCTATAAATAAATTGATAAATCTATTAGATAAAGTATCAGTGTCAGCATACAAGTTTTGGTATTACTTGATATTGGCTCAAAAAGAAAATCACTGGTTTCATGCATCTCTAATGAGAACATGGCATAAGCAAAGAGAAGACACAGGTGATAAACAAGCTCTAACTTAATTAGTTATTAAAACAGTTTTGAAATGTGACAAGCTAAGTTTCAACAGAGGCTTTGTGCCTCAACTAATGCTTTGAAATTTGTAATAATAATATATTATCAGACCTGCCAAGCATTACGCATTTTGCGTCAAAGCTCCACAAAAACAGTGGAGTACGCTTCTACGAGTTACCATTCAAATCTACGCCAAAAGAGCAGTCTTTTCCCCCCAATAAAATGAAAGATGAGCCAGTTGACATTTGAACCTGGAATGATCTGCACAGGTGTTTTAAACGCTCCAATATTAACAGGCACTTTCTGGAAACCCCCTTCTCATTGATATGAAATAAAACCTATGATTCAATGGATGTGCGACTTAGTTAACATTAGACAAGTATATTTATCATCATAACAGTCCCCTCTGAAAGTATTGGAACAACAAGGCCAATACTATTGTTTTCGCTATACAATGAAGACATTTGGGTTTGAGATCAAAACTTGAATATGAGACATATCAGAATTTCAGCTTTCATTTCCACATAGTTACATCTAGATGTGTTAAACAACTTACAACATGGCACATTTTGTTTGAACCCACCCATTTTTTCAAGTGATCAAAAAATATTGGAACATGTGACTGACAGATGTTTCTTGCTGCTCAGGTGTACCCTGTTAAATTGATTATTTAAAGAATTATTAATAGCTCTGAATGTCTAATATTGGTTTGAGCCCTAGGTTTTGCCTGCAAAGACTGCATTTGTTGTTAAAAAGGATAAACCAACATGAAGATCAGAGAGCTGTTTATGGGGAAAAATGCAAGCTATTTTAAGCTAAGAAAAGAGAGAAAATCTATCAGAACCATTGCATAAGCATTGGGCATAACCTATGCAACCATTTGGAATATCCTGAAAAAGAAAGAAACCACTGGTGTACTAACAACCAGACATCGAACGGGCCGGCCAAGGAAAACAACATCAGTTGATGACATAAACATTATGAGAGCTGTGAAGAAAAAAAAAACAAAAATGTCTCGGGTTACTTGACTGTAACCCTGTTCCCTGAAAAAGCAGGAACGAGATGCTGTGCATCAAACGCTAATGAGAACATTCTTTGTTCGACCGGTTGCGAAGTATGTGTGTCAAACACGCCAAGAATTTGGCCTAAATAACCTCGGTAAGTTACGTCATTGATAACGTGCACCTGCAGGTTATAAATAGACGTGAAACAGGCATACCTCCAGGTTACACTTTGTCTGAGAGACGCCAGACACGTCTGCAGTGCGGCATTGAGGCGCAGCATCTCGTTCCCGCTTTTTCAGGGAACAGGGTTACAGTCAAGTAACCCGAGACGTTCCCTATCAAAAGCTACTCTCGATGCTGTGCATCAAATGCTAATGGGAACGAGAATACCAACGCCGCCGTACTGGAAGTGTCTGAGCCCCCAAGGTTGTGTAGTGTGTGTGCACAAACATTGAAGAGGTCTCAGACATGCCTAAGGGATGTTGACTCAAGGACATGCGAGCCTAGAGTAGCATGGACATCCAAGCTATAGAATCTGACAAATGTGTGAGGAGAGGACCAACCTGCCGCATCACACACTTGCTGGAGGGGGACACCTTTTGCCAAAGCCATAGAAGATGCAACCCCCCGGTTGAATGAGCCCTAACTCCTAGTGGCAAAGCTTGACCACACGCCTCGTAGGCTAGGGCAATGGCATCCCTCACCCAATGAGACACCGACGAGACACCAGCCACTGGCTGGTGCGGTGGACGTAAATCTGAAGAGCACGTACTGGACACAGTAAGTGAAGTCTTTCCTGCTCCGTAGTCATGAAAGGCGGAGGACAGAAGGCTTCAAGAACTACCCGATGCATGGTCGAGAATGGAACTTTTGGGAGGTAATTAGGGTGAGGATGCAAGATAGCTTTGACCAGCCCAGGGGCAAAGTCTAGGCAGGGCCGCGCGACTGACAGAGCCTGCAAATCCCCAATTCACTTCAGAGAAGTAATAGCCATTAGAAAAACCATCCTTAGGGTCAGAAACCTGACAGGTGCTGACTCTAGTGGTTCGATAAGGGTGCCGACCAGACTCTCGAGCACTATAGCTAAATCCCAAAAAGGGATTGTAGCTCTCATGGACGGTCTCAACCGCTTGGCTCCACGAATGAAGAGAGCGACTAGACGGTGCTTTCCCACAGAAACCCCCTCAATCGGAGCAGCGGAGGCAGGGGCTTCGTGATCTGGGGAAAGCGCGAGAGAGAGGGGAAGCTCTCTCTCAGCCAGCTCGACACGCGAACCCCATTATCTTAATGAGGACGCCGAGCTTCGGAAGAAAGCGAGCCTCGAGCGAAGCACTCGGGGCAGAAATAGCTCGCAGTGCATGCACTCAGCGTCCTCAAGAGCAGCAATAGCATGCTCTTCCCCAAGGCACTCTAAACAAAAATTGTGCGGATCATCATCTGGAATAACTTGTGCATTACGGCGGGATGCATCGCCTGACCGAGGCACAAGCCATGATATAATTTACCACTTACCAACACTTACCAAGACAACACACACACACACAAAGCTGTCTCGAAGACAAAGAAACCTGGAGGTATGCCTCTTTCACGTCTATTTCTAACCTGCAGGTGCACGTTATCAATGACGTAACTCACCGAGGTTATTTAGGCCAAATTCTTGGCGTGTTTGACACACATACTTCACAACCGGTCGAACAAAGAATGTTCTCATTAGCATTTGATGCGCAGCATCAAGAGTAGCTTTTGATAGGGAACAATATTTAGTGACATCACCAACAACCTTCACAGGGCAGGTGTGAAGGTATCACAATCCACCATTCGAAGAAGACTTCAAGTGCAGACATATAGAGGCCATACCACAAGATGTAAACCACTCATCAGCAGTAAGAATCAGAAAGCCAGATTGGAATTCTCAAAGAAATATAGAGATGAGCCACAAAAGTTCTGGAACCAAGATTAACCTCTACCAAAGTGATAGAAAGGCCAAAGTGTGGAGAAAGAATGGATCTGCTCTCGATCCAAAACAAAGCAACTCATCAGTCAAGCATGGTATTGGTAGTGTCATGGCTTTGACTTGGAAGGCTGCTTCTAGAATGAGCTAATTAATCTTTATAGATGATGTAACTCATGATGATTGAGGCAGAATGAATTCAGAATTTTACAGGAACATTTTGTCTGCCAATTTACAGAGAAATGCATCCAATCTAATTGGGAGGAACTTTATCATGCAGCAAGACACTGACCCAAAAAACACTGCCAACACAACAATGGACTTTATCAGGAGGAAAAAATGGAAGGTTTTAGACTGGCCAAGTCAATCACCAGACCTTAACCCAGTTGAGCAGCATTTCACCTCCTGAAGAGGAGACTCAATGGACCCCCAACCATGGAAAACTTCAGACAAAAATGGTCAGTGTGGTTCTTTCAGTTTTTGGCCAAAAGAGAAAAACGTGACAAAGATTTTGACCCAAAAAGATTAAAACAGGCTCAATTCTAACACTTTTCAAATAATGTTAATCGTGATGATCATTAGAAACTAATTAAATATGCAGTTTTTTATTTTCTTTTCTTTTTTTCTTTTTGACTGGCTCACTCTCTTGTGGTCGCCTGCTCAACAATGAGCAGTATCAACAGAGAAAATGTCATCTGAACATTAGACAATGATTTATAAAAGGAGTATATAGAAAAATGATAGAAAATCCACCATCCAGCTGAATTTTCACGATTGCCACATTTCCCGACTACACAGCTCATACTATTACATAATCTTCTACTCTCCTTAAGACTGGTGGAAATGGTAGGTTTTTTTTAGAAAAAAGATCTATGTGGGATCTATTTCCGCTAGCGGAGCAAAAATAAACAGAACATTTGTGGAACATGAAAAGTTGACACTGCGAAAAGCTGATGCAAGAATAAAACCGTAAACATTGAAAGTCATTGTTGTATAAATTTGACACTGTGCAGAGGTGGAATGCTGAGCCTCAAATCTAATGAACTACTTTTTTCCAGTAATGATGTGATAGTGTTGACACATAAGTGGTAATTAGTTATAAAACTTTTTCAAGGGCAGGACTAGTGTATTGTCATCTAGTGTTCACTAAATTCTTTCCATAGCGCAGCGGCACAGATCTGATTCGTTACCTCAGTGTGAACATGCAGATCAGAATTCATGTGTTTTTATGACAATCCAGCTCCATATTTATCATGCTTAAAAAAAAAAAAAAAAATCCCAGCTCTTGCATTGTTCTTAGGCTTCATATCTCATTTGATTTATGGATGTTTAAAATTTTACTTATTAACACATTTTTAGTGCAAATGAACAGTTGAAGTGGTTCAGCGTTAATCAATGTGGTGCACAATGTGCAGCAAATAAACAGCTCTGTTCAGTGAACTTTGCAAAGATCACATTGCTCACAAAGAGGAAAAAAGTGAAGCTGGATGTTTAAAAGGTCAGATTAGTCATATGAAACGAAATGCGATCAGCATAATTTTTTTGTAATCCAAGTTATTTCTGCTAAGCTTACTGAGCCAAAATACAGTTATCTGCTCTTTGCTCAAATGTGTGCTGGCACCTCCGGTGTTGGGGTGGGGGGTTTGAATCCTGCCTCTGCCCTGTGTGCATGGGTTCTCCCTCTGCCGTGTATTTCCTCCGGGTTCTCCGGTTTCCTCCCCCAGTCCAAAGGCATGCGTTCTAGGCTGATTGGCATTTCTAAATTGTCTAAACAGTGTGTGTGAATGGGTGTGTAAATGTGTGTGCGATTGTGCCCTGCGATGGGTTGTCCAGGCCCCCCCGTGACCCTGTTTAGGATAAGTGGCATGGAAAATGGATGGATGGAATTGTACAGCCGTGGCCAAAAGTTTTGAGAATGACACAAATATTAATTTTTACAAAGTCTGCTGCCTCAGTTTTTATGATGGCAATTTGCATATACTCCAGAATGTTATGAAGAGTGATCAGATGAATTGCAATTAATTTCAAAGTCCCTCTTTGCCATGAAAATGAACTTAATCCCAAAAAAACATGTCCACTGCATTTCAGCCCTTCCACAAAAGGACCAGCTGACATCATGTCAGTGATTTTCTCGTTAATACAGGTGAGAGTGTTAACGAGGACAAGGCTGGAGATCACTCTGTCATGCTGATTGAGTTAGAATAACAGACAGGAAGCTTTAAAAGGAGGGTGGTGCTTGAAATTATTGTTCTTCCTCTGTTAACTATGGTTACCTGCAAGGAAACACATGCAGCCATCATTGCTTTGCACAAAAAGGGATTCACAGGCAAGGATATTGCTGCTAGTAAGATTGCACCTAAATCAACCATTTATCGGATCATCAAGACCTTCAAGGAGAAAGGTTCAACTGTTGTGAAGAAGGCTTCAGGGCGCCGAAGAAAGTCCAGCAAGTGCCAGGACCGTCTCCTAAAGTTGATTCAGATGCGGGATCGGGGCACCACCAGTGCAGAGCTTGCTCAGGAATGGCAGCAGGCAAGTGTGAGTGCATCTGCACGCACAGTAAGGCGAAGACTTTTGGAGGATGGCCTGGTGTCAAGAAGGGCAGCAATTAAGCCACTTCTCTTCAGGAAAAACATCAGGGACAGACTGCTATTCTGCAAAAAGTACAGGGATTGGACTGCTGAGGACTGGGGTAATGTCATTTTCTCTGATGAATCCCCTTTCCGATTGTTTGGGGCATCTGGAAAAAAGCTTGTCTGGAGAAGAAAAGGTGAGCGCTACCATCAGTCCTGTGTCATGCCAACAGTAAAGCATCCTGAGACACTCATGTGTGGGGTTGCTTCTCAGCCAAGGGAGTGGGCTCACTCACAATTTTGCCTAAGAACACAGCCATAAATAAAGAATGGTACAAAAACATCCTCAGAGAGCAACTTCTCCATCCAAGAACAGTTTGGTGATGGACAATGCCTTTTCCAGCATGATGGGGCACCTTGCCACAAGGCAAAAGTGATAACGAAGTGGCTCGGGGAACAAAACATCGACATTTTGGGTTCATGGCCAGGAAACTCCCCAGACCTTAATCCCATTGAGAATTTGTGGTCAATCCTCAAGAGGCGGGTGGACAAACGAAAACCCACAAACTCTGACAAACTCCAAGCATTGATTATGCAAGAATGGGCTGCCATCAGTCAGGATGTGGCTCAGAAGTTGATTGACAGCATGCCAGGGCGAATTGCAGAGGTCTTGAAAAAGAAGGGTCAACACTGTAAATATTGACTCTTTCCATAAAATTCATGTAATTGTCAATAAAAGCCATTGACACTTATGAAATGCTTGTGATTATACTTCAGTAACAGTTAGTAACATCTGACAAAAAGATTTAAAAACACTGAAGCAGTAGACTTTGAGAAAATTAATATTTGTGTCATTCTCAAAACTTTTGGCCACGGCTGTATACAATATCAGAATTCCAGCAGGTTTACATACACCTAGACGACTGTCTCTTTAAACAGTCTGGAAGATACCAGAAACTGAAGTAATGACTTTTAGAAGTTTCTGATTGGTCAGTTGTCATAATTAGTTAACTGGATATGCACCCAAGGTTGGAAAAGGGCCTTCTTTAGAGCCAGTGCCTTTTTGCCTTTGCTACCATGGGAGAATCCAAGAACTCTGCCAAGTCCTCAGAAAAAAATAGTGGACCTCCACAAGTCTGGTTCCTCTTCAGGAGTAATTTCCAAACAACTTGAGTGCACTATATGTATCTGTACCAATAACTGCATGCAATTATAAAAAATAAATAAATAAACAACGCATGGGACCACAGCATCTGTCAGGAACGAGGTACAAATTAACTCCCAGGGATGAACAAACTCTGGTCTGAAAGCTTCAACTGTACCCCAAGACAACAAAGGAACTGGTGAAGGAATTGGAGGCATCAGGTACAAAAGTATGTACATCCATTGTTAAGAGAGTCCTACATTGGCATGGCCAAAAAGCTGCCACGAAAGGAAGTCCCTACTTTAAGACCAGCATAAAAAAGCCAGACTGAAGTTTGCAGGTGATCACTCGCCTTTTTGGAGGAGTGTTCTCTGGTAAGATGAAGCAAAAATGTTTGGCCATAATGATCAGCGCTATGTATGGAGGAAAAAGGCTTTTAATCCAAAGAAGACCATCCCAACTGTGATTATTATTATTATTATTATTATTATTATTATTATTATTATTATAGACATTTAGTTTACCCTTTGCTCCTCTAGCCATAATCATTTTATGACATGTGCATGTGGCTCAGTTCAGGAGCATGACCTGTTCAGACTGATGGCAGATATTGTCCACTTCAAAAATAAAATGGAAAAACAAAAAAAACAAAATGATAATCAGGTAGTAAGTTGTAATCGAGCACTTGCATTGTGAAAGTAGGTCTTCATATAGGTCATTTTAATGTGTCACACAGTCTTGCCGGTGGCTGCAACATAAAATAAATAGTAACAGCATCTGAGATCATTTCCTTCACACCTCTTAACATGGTGGCGACAGGGCTGCATGTTTTTACTTCATAGTCGCCATAAGCCAGACATCTGTTATCTTTACCCGTTTATGCCCCGTGGATACGCCTGTCATATTGCATGGCTTTTCCCACCAGCCTGTTGATTCAACACTGGCTTAGGCGTTATTGTCACAGCTTCCCTGGCTGTCTCATTAAACACAGAGACTTAAACAGGGTTTATTCTGCTTTCTCAGCAACTGCAGGAAACGCTCATATAGCTGCAGCATCCTCATCAAACAAGACGACTTTAATGAGGCACGGTGTCCCTCTCCATTCAGCAAAGGCTAAACCATGGCATCCAGATGGCCTGTTGCTCAAAATAAATGTCGGATGTCACATTCGGGCTGCCTCGGGGTCCTGAGCTCGATCTGAAAATGACACGGGGTGAAGTGAGGCACCTCCTGATGGAGGTCAAACGTCAGTCTTTCAGACGGAGCCCTGCGAGGCTTCATCATGTCAGGTCTTAGGTTTAGATCCAGGGCTTACAAGGCCACAGACATTTTTTTCAACATAAATGCCTGAGGCAAAGACATTTTCCATGCCTTTCAGTTCACAAATGTCTTAAAGTCTGGTTCGTGGATTAGAACTAGTGATGAAGTCTATATATATATGTACTGTGTGTACATGTAGGAATGTGTGTACATACTGTATATATTTATTTATAGAACTCATTCAGTACCTAAGTTCTCTATCATTAATTTATGTTTCATTCATTCAGGGATGTTCTTTTATTGTAATGAGGCAAAATTTTTGGACATGCACTGACCATCCACTTTAATAGGAACACCTGTATGCCTGCTCATTTATGCGGTTATCCAATCAGCCAATCAAGTGGCAGCAGCGCAATGCAGAAAATCATGCAGATACAGGTCAAGAGCTTCAGGTAATGTTCACATCAAACAGCAGAATGTGGAAAAAGTGTGATCTCTGACTTTGATTGTAGCATGGATGTTGGTACCAGAACAGATGGGTTGGTTTGAGTATTTCAGAATCTCCTGGGATTTTCACTCACAACAGTCTCTAGAGTTTGCACAGAATGCTGCGAAAAAAAAAAAAAAAAAAAACATTGAGTGAAGTACAGTTCTGTGGGTGGAAACGCCTTGTTGATGAGAGGTCAGAGGAAAATGGCCAGACTGGTTCGAGCTGCCAGGAAGGATATCCTGTAGTAACTCAAATAATCACTCTTTACAACTGTGGTGAGCAAAAAAGCATCTCAGAACACACAAAACATTGAACCTTGAGGTGGATGGGCTACAACAGCAGAAGACCACATCGGGTTCCACTCCTGTCAGCCACGAACAGGAATCTGAGGCTATCATGGGCTCAGACGCACCCAAACTGGACAGAAAAAAAACTGGTCTTTTTCGGTGAGTCTG
Organism: Cranoglanis bouderius; assembly: GCA_023630585.1. NCBI lineage: Eukaryota > Metazoa > Chordata > Actinopteri > Siluriformes > Cranoglanididae > Cranoglanis > Cranoglanis bouderius. The sequence goes on along the minus strand of CM042558.1, from coordinate 7,223,598 downwards.
TGCCCATGATAGCCTCAGATTCTTGTTCTTGGCTGACAGGAGTGGAACCTGATGTGGTCTTCTTCTGTTTTTTTTTTTTTGTTTGTTTTTTTGCACAATTCTGTGTAAATTCTAGGGACTATTGTGTGTGAAAAATCCCAGGAGATCAGCAGTTTCTGAAATACTCAAACCAGTACATCTGGTACCAACAATGCATCTGGTTTTGTGGGCAATGATAGAAAAGCAGAGAGATAGCTGTAACTTTGTAACTTTATGAGACCTATGGTGTGATTAATCATGATCCATCTATAAGACACACATTCCAAATGCGTTTCAATATTCTTAAAACTGTCTCTAAATGCATCTCAAATGTGTACATATTTACTGAATATATAACTGAAAACTTTAAACCAAGACATTGTTAAAGATAAAAAAAACTTTAAAAAGCTTTATTAGCATTACAGGGTTTTTGTTTTTTTAATTTAAAACATGTGCTAGGTGTTTTCACGAAAGCTTGGGTGAATTACTTTCGAAAGGCCCGTGTTGCTGTTGTGTCAACCTGACTAGTAATTCCTTTCATGCTAATCCACATATTAGAAAGAAAACTTGAAAGACTTGTACTTATGTAGCCATTTTCATCATAATCTGGGATGCAGCAGTAAAACAAACCAGGGGGTGAACAATCTCTGGCCTTGGTGCTTGGGTAAAGATAATTTTGTGTCCAGGCTTTTCGTTTTTTATTTAAGTTGCCCAGCGAACAGCAGTGACAGCCGGTGATTTTTAAAATAAGACAAGCACTGGTGTGTGTTACTGAAGTATACTGTATATGTCTGTGTGTTCTGTCTCAAAAAAACTTTTCCAAAATCAGTAGTGTCAGTCCCTTTCAAAGCTCTCCCAGTCATTATGTGAAGAAGCCGTGTATCGTGCCAGAACAAGACATACTGTATATTATTGAGATATTTGTTTCTATGCAAAACCAATCCGCCTACACTCCAATTCACTGCCAGAGAAGCTGTGTGTCTAGACTCAAAATAAGATATTAAAAGTACAATAAGCTTAATCTTTCCTTCCATTAAAACACAGTGTACTGAATCTGACAAAGGGGCCCATAGAAGCTCTGCGTCTCTGTGTTTCTACTGTCGAGGGCTTTAAAGGAGATTTTCATGCAGGCTGTGCTATCCATGGAAAACAGTTTGCATTATGTGAACGAACAGCACAATATAACACTGAGATAGTTGATTATTTGATTTGCTAAAATATTACATTTCACCAAGAGTGATGAATAATATAGACAGATCTCTACATTTAGTATTGAAACCTTTCATTTTAATGACATTTTAGGGGAGGTGGGTAAGCTTGGGAGAGGTGGGTAGGCTTGGGACAATTGACGATAGTATAGGGAATCACACCACTTGCTGCACTACACACATCACCAAAGTGCAATCTACTGTCAGTAGAATAGTCTTACTAAGCAGATTATTTATCATGCATGGATGGCATACAATCTTTTCAGAATAAGAAACATGCAGTTATGTGGCACACTGACAAAATAAAATATGGAAAAAAAAGTCTGGCACAAAACCATCATATAAATATCTTGTTTACTTTTCGCAGTCAGCTTGCAGTTAAACATAGTGAGAGAAATTAAAGACACTAGCCAGACTAAAATAATGGACACTGCTCAGCCATAACATAAAAACCACTGACAGGTGACATGAATAACATTGATTATCTCGTTACAATGGCACCTGTCAAGGGGCGGGATATATTAGTTAGCAAATGAACAGTCAGTTCTCAAAGTTGATGTGTTTCGGAATCAGGAAAAATGGGCAAGCGTAAGGATCTGAGCGACTTTAACAAGGGCCAAATTGTGGTGGTTAGACGACTGGGTCAGAGCATCTCCAAAACGGCAGGTCTTTGGCATCTCCAAAACGGCAGGGTGTTCTCGGTATACAATGGTTAATACCTACCAAAAGTGGTCCAAGGAAGGACAATTAGTGACCTGCTGGCAGGGTCATGGGCACCCAAGGCTAGCCTCTCTGGTCTGATCCCTCAGAAAAGCTACTGTAGCACAAATTGCTGAAAAAGTTAATGCTGTCTATGATAGAAAGGTGTCAGAACACAGTGCATCACAGCTTGCTGTGTATAGGGCTGCCTAACACAGCCTGGTGCCCATGTTGACCCTTGTCCACCATGGACCATGGAACAATGGAAGACGGTGGCCTAGTCTGATGAATCACGTTTTATTTTACATCATATGGACGGCTGGGTGCGTGTGTGTCGCTTACCTGGGGGAAGAGATGGCACCAGGATGCACTATGGGAAAAGGCAAGTCGGCAGAAGCAGTGTGATGCTCTGGTCAATGTTCTGCTGGGAAACCTTGAGTCTTGGAATGACAGTTTTTTCAAATTGCTTAGACACTAAAAGTGGAACTTGAGGCCCACTCAGTGAAACCATTCACTCATGTATCTAATCTTCAGACCAAGTCTGCAAAACTGCAAGCACATTATACAATTTACACTCAGTTTGCAAATGAAAAACAAACTTTTTGCAAAACTCTAAACACAGTTCTCTACATTAGACACATCAATCAAAACTAATGGCTCTTGTGTTTCATTTAGAAAACACTGGCATTCAAAATGGTACATTCATTTACTGATTACCTTCACCAAGTGCTTACGTGTGAAAACACTTATAGCTAATTTGTTCACTTAGAAATCAGAGCTTGAGCATTTTATATATATATATATATATATATATATATATATATATATATATATATATATATATATATATATATATATATATATATATATATATATATATATATATATATAGGTTTTAGGATGACTCTCTTGGTTTGGACAACAGTGGAGGCCAATTTTGGAGAGAGAGTTAGAGGGAGAGGAGTGAGAGTAAGAGGGGGATGAGGAAGAGGACAAAGAGGAGGAGGACGACGACAAGGAAGAGGACAGAGGAGAACAATTACGAATGAGATCTGGGCCACTTTGGTTGACCATGTGGTCAACCAAAGTTGATCCCTTAGTCAAATACAATGAAAATACAATGTTTTGAGAATAAAATAGTTACCCCCCACCCCACCCCTTGCATTTCTGTTTATAGTGAACATAAAGTATATGCATATATACTGTATATACAGTGTATTTGTGTACATATGTGTGAGTGCTATGATAAACTCCTGTGCACTCCACTGCACACTGAACAAGCAATAGACACAAGACAGCAGTGTTTTACATTTTTCACATCTGTGTGTAGTTTGGTGTGTATGTGACTAATCATTTGATGTTTGTGTGTAGAGTTACTATACAAAAACACAATTTTTATAAGAGTTAAAAGTTTTTAATGAAGTGTTTGCTTTTGCAAGCTATTTGTGACGTTTTGTATCTTGTGTGCATGTTTTGTGGTTTTGTGTGTAGAGTTTCGAGAAATGGAGCCGTAGTTTCAGAAATTGTGTGTAAGCAGTTTGAAAAAACTGTAATATGGATGTTACTTTGACACATATCACCTACCTAAACATTGTTGCAGACCAAGTGCATACCTTCATGGCAACGGTATTTCCTAATGCCGGTGGCATCTTCAGCAATATAATGCGCCCTGCCACACTGCAAAAATTGTTCAGGAATGGTTTGAGGATCACGACAAAGAGTTCAAGGTGTTGACTTGGCCTCCAAATTCCGCAGATCTCAAATTCTCTCAGATCTCCAATCGAGCATCTGTGGAATGTGCTGGACAAACAAGTCCAATACATGGAGGCCCCACCTCACAACTTACAGGACTTAAAGGATCTGCTGCTAACATCTTGGTGCCAGATACCACAGCACACCTTCAGAGGTCTTGTGGAGTCCATGCCTCAATGGGTCAGAGCTGTTTTGACCAAGAAAACCACAGCTAATAGCCAAAACATTGGCGACTTATTTGCTGAGCTTGTGTCGAGGGCACAAACACAATGTGCACATACGTTTCCCTTAATCTGTATTAATGCATTTAACTAACTAACTAAGCTGGTCATGCATGATTACATTATACTAACTACAAATTTTTTAACCTAGTTAGTCATGTTTCTGGACAAACAACACATGGGCCTGGGCAGTGCACTGGTGCTTCTACTTGACAGTGGGAGTGGGCTGGCTGATGAATTTAGAGAGAAAGGGAGAGAGAGCTCTGTATGTTCACTTTGCATTATGCAAAATTACTATCACTATCAGTGATATACACGAAAATACACAAAAAATCCCCTCAGTAGTACCACGGTGATATTAATTTGTTCTTTTACCCTTTTTTGTGGGTTGAAAGCAATGCCGCTGAACCAACTGTGCTGGTTTCTTAATTCCCTGTACTACTCTCTACAGCTGTCATTCCAAAACGGGCCCTGAATGAGATTAATCCCAGTGAGTCATTGTGACATTTTTAAACATTTTTTTCTGTCCATCAAGCCCATGATGAATGAAATCCTGCTTCACAGAGACTCCACACTTCTTGAATCTCTGATCCTGTCATAAAAGCTAATAAAAGGTATATTCAAGCAGCTGGTACTCTTGAGTGTGTGTGTGTGTGTGTGTGTGTGTGTGTGTGTGTGTGTGTGTGTGTGTGTGTGTGTGTTTGATTCAAATTCCAAAAGCTCTCATGGTAGAGCTGAAACCATCAGTACGTGTGTGTGTGTGTGTGTGTGTAGAATGCAATGCCCGTTGATTCTGCAATAGGTTAATATTCTTACAGACTAATCAGTCAATGCTACCTGCAGTTCCACTGCGCTACGTTCCTTGTCGGCCTCATTATTCTCCAACTGTTGTGTTCTATCCACTTCATGGCAGGAGGTAATGATGCGCTGCTCCAGAGGCATCTAGACACGAGAGAGTAATGGATTAGGTGTGTTGACGGCTTCGCTGTCAGAAGCACTGTTTGCTCACTTCAGAGCCTAAGCTGACTGATTTCAGTGCTGCCGCTCAACAACCTCCACAATAATAGAGGTCCCGCTCTCCTGAGTGACTCCGAATAGGCGGAAACAAGTCAGCCCAGATGATATGGCATGATATGGTACTTTCTTATCACATTTTGCTTGCAGGTACAATTTTGACAATTTGGTGCCTTATCAGTGCCCTGCCTTTGGTTGGTCTGTTTACTGAAATCTTTTGGAACTTCTCCTTTCACTCATGATCCAATATTTGATGGCATTTACTGTGTACTGAAAGGACAATTTCTTGTATTGGAATGCTTGAACCACTTTGAGAAATTGTTGATCTTGGATGCACGTGCAGGTAAGTGAGTACTCTGTTGGATTACAGTCAAACAGGAGTGCAGAGTGCTAGGCCATTAAGTTCTTCCATATAATGGGTGTGATGGTCAGGCGTCCACAAACTTTTGGCCATATAGTGTAGTTTATTGTCCATTTCATGGATGTTATTTGCTCTCATGGCACCACAATGAAAAAAACCTTGTAATACCTTGTGGGAGGAAAATCTGTGAAAATGGGAAAAGAGTGAAATTAGATTTGTCTGTCCAAATCAAGCTCATAGATGTGATGAGCAAGGCCTATTTATAATGATCAGCTGGAGTAAGTAGGAGGGAACATTGAATGAAGCCGGGTTTACACTGCATGATTTCTAGCCTGTTTTTGCTGTGGTAGACAAAAATCGCACATCAAAATAGACTTCTATGTTCGTCAGATGAGATCAGCTTTGAATGCGATGTGCTCACCTGCGACCGATTTAGTGCCACTGCAACCAAAGACAAATAAAGTTCAGACAGTGTTAGAAAATTTTTATTAAAAACCGTAATATTTCGTAAACAAAACGTGAACAGTATATTGAATTGGGACATCAGGAAGAATGTCACTTTGATGTCTCATCATAGTTCTATCACAACAGGGCAAAAAAACATATGGAAAGAAAAAGAGTATGAATTACAGCTTCCAGGTACACTATATGGCCAAAAGTACATGGACACCTGACCTTAACACCCATGTGAGTTTTTCGAACACTGTTGCCAAATAGTCGGAAACATACAATTGTCTAGAATGTCTAATATTTCCTTTCACTGGAACTAAGAGGCCCAAACCTGTTCCAGCATGACACTGCCCCTGTGCACAAAGCGAGCTCCATGAAGACATGGTTTGCCAAGGTTGGAGTTGAAGAACCCAACCCTACTGAACACCTTTGGGATGAACTGGAACACCAACTTCGTGCCAGGCCTTCTTCAGACATCAGCACGCAACCTCTTGTTCTCATGAGGGTGAATGAGCACAAATCCCCACAGCCATGCTTCAAAATATAGTGGAAAGCCTTCTCAGAAGAGCGGAGGCTGTTATAGGAGCAAAGGGGGAACAACTGGTTTTGGAATTGGATGATGTAAGCAGAACATGGTAAATGTTGGTTCACTGTTAGAGGATTTTACTCTGACATAGAGAACACAGTCTGCTATCAAATACAGACATCAGGATCATCTCGTACAGTGTAACAAGTAATAATCATAAAAGACTGCTGTAATCACACAGTCAAAAACCATCTTGACTGATGCATTACAATATCCTTATTGAATAAGGGAATCATAATGGTATTCCCTCTTTTGTTGCTGTTGTGGTTGCTACCATCATCGTAGCACAACGTGAGTAGAATACCACCGAATTGCTATCCAATATTGTGTCCAATAATGTAAACCCAGACATTCAATAAGGAATTACATGAAATGTAAGATTACTATTTCAGAGCAGGTACACTTTTATATCCATCCTTTCATTCCTTGTAGCCTGCATTGTGCCAGTATTATTCTGGCCATGTTTAACATGAGATTGACAACAAAATGCATTCATTCACAACGTCAAGAATCTTGTAGGGCTTTAGAATTAAGCAGGTTTATAGGGCTATAGATGTGTTTGGTCACATGTGGTTGATAAAGCCTTTTGGAGCCAGCAGCCATGAAATGCTGTCATGGGCACACTATAATGCTCATATCTATGAATTTTGCTCTTGTGGGAAATATTTCAGGACATAATGAGACAATCACTCACAGTCATACGTTTTGAAAAGCATGTCCATAACACAGTAAATCATAACCACGACACAGTTTTTCTCTGGTGGCTTTGACGCCTTTGAAAACCAAAGGTCAGTGTGTATTGTTGTCTCATTGTACCTCAGCTCAACATCTCAACCTTGTCAAAACATGTTGCTCACAGAGTCTTATTCAGGAAACACTGTACTGACCTGAGACAAGCAGCAAAACTTCAAAGCTATTTGCTTTGGGATGTTCTATCGTAGACTTGGCGAATGCTATCTGCCCTCCTGCTAGCTTCAAAGGTAAAAGATTATATGTGCAACAAATGCCATTTCTTCTTTGTCTTCTTCTTCTTCTTCTTCTGCTTCTTTTTCTTCTTTTTTTCTCTGTTACACCTGTGCTGTACAATTAGAGCCATCATTTACAGCATAGGAAGTGACAGAAGACTGTTTGATCTGTTTTCATCCAAAGCGTTTTTGATTCATTAAAAAATGTTGGGAAACGAAACAATTTTCCCAATTCAGCTTCTTGTTATTATTATTATTATTATTATTGTTATTATTATTATTATTATTATTATTATTATTATTATTATTATTATTATTTTAAATTTTTTAACAGGAAATAAGGAAATATACATTCATTACTAAGCATATAAACAAGATTAAAAAGATAAGCAATACTGTGTCAATATGAGTTAGTGTAATTTATTTTTTAATCTGTATGCCTGAATGTTGAACGTAAAAGGCATGCTATAGCAGACAGTCATAGAGAATTTGCTCCTACATTGTCTTTAAAGGGAACAATAGAATAAACCTCAGAGGATATGAATTCAATATTTCAGGTAAATTAAAAGTCCTGTAGATTAACAAAGCTAAGTGATGTTTGTTCGCCTTGTTAATGTTAAAATGTAGCTGTATACTACTTTTCCATGCTCCGTTCTCAAATCCTTCAAAAAAGTTAACGACATGCCATTTTCTGCTATACTAGAAATAACCTTGTTGTAAGAGTCTAATGTTGTAGAACCCATATTTGAGATTTGAAGCAAACAACAGGCTACACTAAATTGCAAAAAGGTTTGTGGACACCTGACCACTCCTTTCCCAAACTATTGCCAGAAATTTGGAAACACACAAGTCTAGAATGTCTTTGTATGCTGTAGCATTGCAGTTACTCTTCACTGGAACGAAGAGGCCCAAAAAACATTCGAGCATGACAATGCCCCTGTGCACAAAACAAGCTCCATGAAGACATGGTTTGTCAAAGTTGGTGTGGAAGAATTGAGTGTCCTGCACAGAGGCCTGACCTCAACCCCACTGAACACCTTTGGGATGAACTGGAACACTAATTTTGTGCCAGGCCTTCTTAACATTAATACTCAATCTCCTGCACTCTTGTGGCTGAAATCCCCACATCCACGGTCCAAAATCTAGTGGAACAACTCCATATTAATATTCATGGTTTTGAAATGGGATGTTCAGTGGTCAGATGTCCACATACTTAGCCATATACAGTGCCCTCTGAAACTATTGGAACGGCAAGGCCAATTCATTTATCTGTTCTATACACCAAAGACATTTGTATTTGAGATCAAAAGATGGATATTAGATTAGAGTTTAGGATTCCAGCTTTTATTTCCTGGTATTTACATCTAGATGTGTTAAGCAACATAAAACATAGAACCTATTGTATCAGACCACCCAATTTGTAGGTGAGCAAAACTATAGGAACAGATAAATCCTGAAGTAAATTAAAGTAAATAACACTTAATATTATAGGCCTGTGGCTCACCAAATTGACATCACCAAATTGTTGGTTTCTTCTTTTGTGTTGCTTTTCCAGGCTTTTAACACAGGCTCTTTCAGTTTGTTTTGGGGGGTTTCTCCCTTTAATCTCCTCTTCAGGAGGTGAAATGCTGCTCAACTGGGTTAAGGTCTGGTGATTGACTTGGCCAGTCTAAAACCTTCAACTTTTTCCCCCTGATAAAGTCCCTTGTTGTGTTGGCAGTGTGTTTTGGGTCATTGTCTTGCTGCATGATGAAGTTCCTCCCGATTACTTTGGATACATTTCTCTGTAAATTGGAAGGCAAAATGTTCCTATAAACTTCTGAATTCATTCCACTGCTACCATCAAGAGTTACATCATCAATAAAGATTAGGGAGCCTGTTCCGGAAGCAGCCATGCAAGCCCAAGCCATGACACTACCTCCACCATGTTTCACAGATGACCTTGTATTTTATTGGATCATAAGCAGATACTTTCTTTCTTCACACTTTGGCCTTTCCATCACTTCCATCATGGTTATTTATACTCAATCATTCAAATAGAAATTTAAAAACCCTATGAACTGTAATACCCTACGAAGAAAATAAAACTAAGTCTTCAGTTGGTTTTTGTTTCCCTTAAAACACTACATGCCAAATCAAAACTGCTTTTGACTGAATGTACAGTACACATACCCTGTTTGAAGTTATTGAAATTAATCGTCATTATCATTCCTAGTCATTCCTTTGAAAAAAAATCTTGCTATGTAATTGAATTCTGAATGCTGTATGTGAGATGTACAGAATTCCTTTCTTTTTTGCAGGTGGGCTGGCAGTAACTCTTAGGGAAGATGTGCCAGCGGTCGTGGCTCTTTCAATGGCTGAGAATTGGAATTGGTGTCCTCTTAGTCACAGTTTCCAGCTGGTCTCAGGACTCAGATGGTAGGTGCTGCTCTGTATGATATGCATCTAACATTACAATCAGTGTGACCTTTGAATAATTTTGTCATTGTATCATTATGGTTAAAATGCTTATATTATTTGCATTCATCATGGTTGGACAAATCACTAGATCAAGCCAGAATTCATGCTGTTAGGTTTTTCAGTCGTAGATGGTTCAAGTAGGTTCAACAAACAGAGAAAAACTATTTATTGACTTTTGCCAAAAGAAAAGTTTTTGGTATGTAGCTATGTTTAAATGTAATACACTTCACAGTGGTGCGACACATCTCAGTGCTCTAACTGAATCCTGTTGTCTTTATTCATGCATTTATCTAGCTAATGCTTTGAACAACCTTTATTGTATATTGATAGCTGCCACATTTTAGCTAGAAATAAGGTTTTTTGGCAACCAAAACAAATGGGGACAAAAACAATGGGCTTTGCCCACTGGACTAGCTAATGAATTTGTCTACCCGTGATTCATTGCATTACTTATAGATTTAGACTTCAGCATAAATATTTGCACCAAATTTGATTGATTATGAATTCTGGATTTCCAGTCATCAATGACATCAATGACGTCCAACAAAGTATGATTTTCTTTTCGGCATTAATAGATACCTATGCATTTCAGCTCTACATTCCGCAGTGTAAATAGCTTTAAATAAAACAGACACCCTTTTTGCTTAGAGGAATCTGTTCTGTAATGACTTTGAGTCTGTCAGGATACTGCTAATTGCATGCACCTTCATGCTTGCATCAGGGCCGCATAGCATGTTCCCGCTCATTCAATATTCAAATCAGGTCTCCAACCTTGCCCTGTTTTCGTGTGACTCATCACAGACCCAGGGAACGCACCTTTGCACCTTCCTCTTGTTGCATGACTGCTCACATATTTTATTCATCCAAGTACACAGAACTGTGGTTGAGGTTTCTCTGTTCTTGACAGACATTGTAATGGGCTTTTTAGCTCAGTGTTTCAATCGGGTGATGTTTTTTTCCCCAATATTCATTTTAGGTGTGCTATTGATTTATTGACCCCTTTCTTTTTGAAATGCCAAAACACTCTAAATGAGGTAAATGTTGGCTTTTCCTCATGATTTATTAGCTTTAAGCACTGGTCCATAGTGGGACAATGAACTCGCTTCTATTGAGTGTATGTCTGCACAACTAATTGTATTTAAATAGTGGTCATGACTCAATCAATCAAATGCAATATTGATAAGCTTAGCAACGGTTAGCTTATTGACTAATATTAGATACCAGTTTTAGTGATTGTGGTTTATTAACTCTTTACTGCGTGGTGTTGCCATATGACAAAAATTAATTTATCTCCAATTTTTTGATAGGCAATGATACAAAACTACTATTTTCCTACGTAACTGGAAAAAGAGGGCTTTAACTTTGACATAAAAAAAGTCATTTCACATGACTGGGAAGTGGTTTGCACTTCCTTTTCTGCAATCACATGGCACGGTGAAGGTCATCATAGAAGGGCTCTCAAAATTTTATTAATGCTTAAATATTTAGGCAAAACTACTTAAAGGAAAAAAAATGAAACACTATCTGAGATAAGTTAATGTTTATTTTTTGTCATTTAAACACGTTTATATATTTCTATTATTTTGTTAAATGGTAAAATCGCCGTTGCCATATGGAACTATGGTATGTGCATTCATGAATTGAAACAGGCCTACATAGCAAAAAAAAGACACTAATGATATGTTTATTTTTTTCACATTTAAAGTAAAGAAAACTGTAGTAATTTCAGACATTTTGCAATTGTACCTTATTTTCTCAATTTTATGTTATGAATTAAAAAGATTCTTCACCCAAAACATGCTTACTAGATGGCAAAAAAAAAAAAAAAAACACTGCAAGTTATAGTCTGGAAAATGCAGTAATTGGAATTGTAATCCCAAACATTTTGCGCTATTTTTGACTATATGATACTTTTCACCATTGGACATATGGCAACAATTTACCAACTATACTCTATGTAGGATTTATATGGAATTATCATTGTAACCAGCAGACGAACTGGTTAGTTGTTGGAATTGATCCAAACAAGGTCAAGGTCACAACAAGGACAAATGTCTGCAATAGTTTGTCTTCAAAAGCCAAATCCTGTTTGAAGTATATTTTGAGGCTCATACATCTCATACAAAAATATGTTTTTGGACCTTGTAATAATGCATGGTAACAGACCAGGCTCTGTGGCTGTCAAGCATAGTGCTGCTCCCTGTGGCAGTGTTAAAACTTCAGAATATTCCTGTCTAGAAAGACAGACTGGAGAGCCATGGCCTGTGGGTATCACCGTAATACCTATTATGGCTATTATGATAATAACTGCAAGTCTGGCCCAGTCACCTGTACTAACGTGACAGAGATTTCACTGGTATGCATGAGCAGCAAATAATTGCAGTTGTAAAAAAGTGATCTTGCTGTCATAGATAAAGAGAACAATTCATACTTTAGCTGTGCTAGTATGTGCATCGGGAAAAAAGAATATGAAAAATGAACAGCCAACATCCAAGAACAGAAATCTGAGGCTAAATGGGCACAGAGTTGAAGACTGGAAAAACATCACCTGCTCTTTTGCAAATCTTCAGTTTTCCAGTTTTGATGAGTCCATGTCCAACCCAGCCTCAGATTAGTGTTCTTGGATGATGTATACCTCCGAAGCCCATCTGCCTTAAGGTTTGGCATTTTGTGCTTTCTGAGATACTTTTCTGCTTACCACGGTTGTAAAGAGTGGTTATTTAAGTTACCATAGCCTCTCTGTCAGCTTACAGCAGCCTGGACATTCTCCTCAGATTCTCCTCTGACCTCTCTCATTAACAAGGCATGAAAAAAATTAGTTAGCCAGCGAAAAATTTTGTTGGGGATAAACCTGTGTTGTGTCCGCAATTGTTTGATATCCACAAGAGCAGAGTGTGAATTCTTTTAACAAAATATCAAAAGGTTAAACAATAAAGACCATTTGTAAGATGCCCTTATCCAGAGCGACTTACATTTATACATCTGAGCAATTGAGGGTTAAGGGCCTTGCTCAAGGGACCAACAGTGGCAGCTTGGCGGTGCTGGGATTTGAACTCACAACCTTCCGATTAGTAGCCCAATGTCTTAACCACTGAGTTACCGCTGCCCCCCGCTGTATATACAGTACTGTGCAAAAGTTTTAGGCTACCTATTTTTTTTAGTACAAACTTTGTTATAGATTTTTTATTTTATGACTTCTACAATAAGTCTTTACAAAAACATTTTAGATTCCCAAACATTAGTTTTCTAGCACAAAATTAAATGTTACAGAAACATGTTTGTATGTCATTAAAGAAAGCAGCATATTACGTAAGAGACCACTTTTCAGACAAAAAACACAATGAAGGCTGCTGGGTTTTCCTGCAAAAATAAGAAGCAAGTGCGAAAGTCAAAGTCTCCAGAAGAACTGTGGCTGGTTCTGCAAGATGCTCAATAAAACTTACCAACTCATTTCCTTATAAAACTGCACTAATTGTACCGGAAACTACTATTTTTATTTTAATTTGTATTTTTTTTGTCACACAAAATATTGACTTTGTTTCATTTACTTTGTTTACTGCTCTTTACTGTATTTTTTATTTGTATTTTTTAAACATAGAAACATTTAATTTCATTATTTTGAAGGCATCTTTGCTCTACAGTGTTTATTTCCATGTGCCTAAAACATTTGCACAGTACTGTATGTATATATACCAGAGACTCGGAGCTGTTATCTTGGCAAAGGGAGGTAGCACAAGGTATTAAGTAAAAGGGTGCCAATAATTGTTGCACACCTATATTTAACAAAGATATATTATTTTTGATAAACCTGTGTTTTGTTTGCAATTGATCAAAAGGTTAAACAATAAAGATAAGTTTTCACAGCCTACTTTGCTCATATTTACCAAGGCTGCCAATATTAAAAATTTGTCAAATTAAATCAATTTAGAAAAATCCATGAAACTTTTTTTGATGTGATTGTAATAATGCATGCAGTAGAGGGTTAATTCTAACTTTAGCATACTGCCTAATTAATTGAGTCCAATTTTGTTTATATGATATGATATATTATTATGTTATATTATTCAAAAGATGCACTTAATTAACAACCATCTGTCTCTTTTCTGTGGGAAGCATTTTGGTTTTCTCCCTGATAATGGATGACAGAGGCATCTTAGATTTGTGTATTTATACCCCAAGGACACAGGACATGGTCCAACACACTAGCACTAAGTTCTTGGAGGCTGAGAACAATTGAAAAAATATAAATGATGATATTTCTTGTACATTTATTATATGTATTCCTTAGGGCTGACAACTGTTCTGCCACTGCCCCTGTTTTTAATAGAAAATATTCTTATTCAAAAGATCGTATCAGAATGATTTTAGAAAAAAAAGGATATGTAGTTTCTGCAAATGAGTATGTTTATTTTATACAGTATTTTTTTTCCTCATTTTATTTACGGTTTCCAATTATTCTTGAGTTGACTGTTCATTTAAACAATAATTTACGCTTAAATGTACAGTATGAAACAAAAACCCATTTAAGTTATGCGTATTCAGAGGAGTTACACACATTTTCCCAATAATTTCAATTAAATTTCGTTTATATAACAAATTTATCCATAGACATAAGAATAGTCACAAAGCAGTTTTTTACAAAAAAAAAATCCTGATGTAGATTTAGAGGTGATGGAAGATAATATTTTTGCTGTCAAATGCAATACAAGATAAACTACTAATGGAGTCTACCATTACCATATCACCGAGTATTACTATAGTCTAGTACAAACTAGTACTAGTATAGTTTAGTATAGTTTAATTTAGTATAGTATAGTACTAGTTTACTATAGATATTTATATATATATATATATATATATATATATATATATATATATATATATATATATATATATATATATATATATATATATATCTATAGATATACACTATAGTATTGCTGTACTATTATTAATAGTATATAACTATACTATGGATTTACTATAGATTATTTAAAAAATAGGAGTGTACCACATTGCCAATATATCGCTGCATGAATAGTCCTAGTATTAATTATTACATTAATTACTGCAAAAATTGGGTTTATTTCAACAATTGTTACGATGGACACTGGAGAGCTGGATGCATGCACAGGGGAAAAGTCAGTTTATTAGGGATAATCAAAAATAATCAAAAATGCAAAGAACCATAAGTATTTGGACAGGGAAAAAATGAACACAAATGCAAAAACAAACAATAATCCACCAGGTAGTAAATCCACAAGAACGAGGCATTAATCCACACAAGAACGAGGCATAAATCCACACAATATCGAGGCAAGAGTCCAAGGTTCAGGAAACACGAGGGCAGTGAAAAACAACAAACATACATAAACCAGGGAATCTAGATGAATCAATCTAATACTCCATTGTGCTGTAATACTCCATTGTGCTGTATTGTGCTGAAGCGGACAAAAGAAGGGGTTTAAATACATAAATGAAACCAGCGGTAACATAAAACACTTGAAACTAATAATGAGTCATAAACCAGTGAACCAATGAACATACAGGGGTGGAGACATGACATGAACCAAAAACAGAGAACCAATAAACATACAGAGGTGGAGACATGACGTAAACCAAAACACCGAAGCACATGGCGAAGAAAATAAAACTAAAGTCTATGAATGGGGAATGCGGAAATGTGCTACTCTTTCGCGAGTAGCGCAGAGAGGACGACTCTAACAGAGCCCCCCCCCAAAAGTTCCGACCACTCTGGAGGACCTGGGCCCCTGGGCAGGATCATAATGTCCGCCCCCCAGGTCCCGAGGCAGGCATAGTCCATAGTTCCGAGGCCAGAGCAGAGCGTGTCTGGCTGTCCCATCGGCCGCAGGCATACGCTGAGCTTGTCTGGCCGTCCCGTCGGCCATGGACGAGAACTTGGATGAGAACTCGGGCTGGAAATCGGCTTGGTGCTTGGCTTGGTGCTTGGCTTGGTGCTTGGCTTGGTGCTTGACTTGACGCTTGGAGCGGCGCTTGGCTTGGTACTTGGCTTGGTGCTTGACTTGGTGCTTGACTTGGTGCTTGGCTTGGTGCTTGACTTGGTGCTTGACTTGGAGCTTGGCTTGGTGCTTGGCTTGGAGCTTGGCTTGGAGCTTGGAGCAGTGCTTGACTTGGAGCTTGGCTTGGTGCTTGACTTGGTGCTTGACTCGGTGCTTGGAGCGGCACTTGACTTGGAGCTTGGCTTGGTGCTTGACTTGGTGCTTGGCTTGGAGCTTGGCTTGGAGTTTGGAGCGGTACTTGACTTGGAGCTTGGCTTGGTGCTTGGCTTGGAACCTGGACTGGAACCTGGATTGGAACCTGACTCAACACCTGGACAGGGACCTGGAGAGGAGTCAGGACTGGAACCTGGACTGGAACCTGGACTGGAACCCGACTTAGCACCTGGATTGGAAACAGAACTGGAAACAGGACTGGAAACTAAACTGGAAACTGGACTGGAAACTGGACTGGAAACTAGACTACAAGCTGAACTGAAAACCAGTTAGGATTCTGGAGTGGATTCAGGACTGGGAACTGGATTGGAAACAGGACTGGGACTGGAATCTGGTCTGGATTCTGGACTGGAACCGAGACTGGAAACAGAACTGGAACCTAAACTAGAGACTGGACTGGAAACTAAACTAGGAACTGGACTGGAACCTAAACTAGAAACTGGACTGGAACCTAAACTAGAAACTGGACTGGAACCTAAACTAGAAACTGGACTGGAACTTGGACTGGGACCTGCACTGGAAACAAGACTGGAAACTGGACTGTGAACAGGACTGGGAATAAATTCTGGATATGACTTTGGGCCTGGACTGAGGCATGGGCTGGAACATGACTCTGCATATGACTCTGTGTCTGAACTGAGGCATGGGATGAGGCATGAAGCTGGATATGACTCTGGGTCTGAACTGAGGCATGAAGCTGGAACTGGACTTGGACTAGGACATGGGTTAGGATTAGAACATGGAAAGGGACTAGGGTAGGAAACTGGACCTGGACTAGGACCTGGACATGGACTTGGATATGAACTTGGACTAGGACTTGGAAAGGAGGTCATCCCGTGGACCTCCGGCAGGATCTTTGCTTGGGCAGAGGTCATCCCGTGGACCTGAGGCAGGAGCAGGACAGGAGTGGAGGTCCCCTCGTGGACCCCAAACAGGAACAGGACAGGAGCGGAGGTCTCCTCGTGGACCCCCGACAGGAACAGGGCTGGATCAGAGGTCTCCTCGTGGACCCCCGATCTGAGCTCCACTGCGGAGACCTCCTGCTGGGTCTCTGGCTGGAGCTCGGGGCTGGAGGTTGCCACGTTAACCTCCAGGTGGAGCTCTGCTGAGGAGACCTCCTGCTGGGTCTCCGGCTGGAGCTCAGGGCTGGAGGTTGCCATGTTAACCTTCAGAGGGAGCTCCACTGAGGAGACCTCCTGCTGCGTCTCTGGCTGGAGCTCGGGGCTGGAGGTTGCCAGGTTAATCTCCAGAGGGAGCTCCGCTGGGGAGACCTCCTTCTGGGTCTCCAGCTGGAGCTCGGGGCTGGAGGTTGCCTGGTTAACCTCCAGTGGAAGCTCCACTGAGGAAACCTCCTGCTGGGTCTCCGGCTGGAGCTCTGGGGGTGCCCATTTATGGAGCCATTTATGGACACGCCAGCTGGTCTTAAAACATTCCTGCGAGCAGACGTAGGAGCTCCCTTTTCCCTGTTTTCGACAGGTGGGGGACTGTAGACTGGCCTGCCGGGTGCAGCCCTCGGTAGCGCACTCCTGGGTCCGGGGCTGAGAGGTGCAGGCCGCCACGTTGGCCCGCTCCCTCTCATAGTGCTCCAGAAACGACTGGCTGGACCGATCGGACAGGCGGTCCCTCCCCAAGAAGGTCTTGAGGTCGGGCTGAAATTCGGGGCTCCTGAACACCTGGATCAGTAGATCCACAAAGCCCGAAACTGTATCTAGCTTCGTGGATCCACTGGCGAGGTGAAGCTCCGCCCACTGGCAAGCGGAGCCGACCAAATGGGAGAGGAGGAACCCCCACCATTGTTCCTCGTCCGGCTTGGGGTCCTCCAAACTAAGGAAATATAATTGTGCCTGCAACAAAAAAACACTGTGGCCAAGTGGAGTAGCCATCATAGGCATCGGGGGGATAAATAAAGGTCCACCGTGGGAAAAAAAGGAATTGTATGCAGGCACCAAAAATGCCCTTACTTTCCCCACTGCATCCATTTTAGGCAGAGTATTCTGTTACGACGGACACAGGGGAGCTGGATGCACGCGCTGGGGAAAAGTCAGTTTATTATGGATAATCAAAAATATAACGAGGAAAAAATGCAAAGAACCATAAGTATTTGGACAGGGAAAAAAGGAACAAAAAGGCAGGGTCAAAAAACAAACAATAATCCACCAGGTAGTAAATCCACAAGAATGAGGCATTAATCCACACAAGAATGAGGCATAAATCCACGCAATATCGAGGCAAGAGTCCAAGGTCCAGGAAACGCGAGGGCAGTGAAAAACAACAAACATACATAAACCAGGGAATCTAGATGAATCAATCTAATACTCCACGCCGAAGGGGACAAAAGAAGGGGTTTAAATAAATAAATGAAACCAGCAGTAACATAAAACACCTGCAACTAATAATGAGACATAAATCAGTGAACCAATGAACATACAGGGGCGGAGACATGACATGAACCAAAAACAGAGAACCAATAAACATACAGAGGCAGAGACATGACGTAAACCAAAACACCGAAGCACATGGCGAAGAAAACAAAACTAAAGTCTATGAATGGGGAATGCGGAAATGCGCTACTCTTTCGTGAGTAGCGCAGAGAGGAGGACTCTAACAACAATATGGCTTCCACCATCATCATTCAGAAGATTATAAAATAGCACTTGATCCAGCACATTATCATTTTGCAATTAAAAAAAAAAAATATTGCATGCTGACAGTTTATTGTGTGTACATTTAATTTCCACACAGGATACTAAATTGAGAAAATTGTAATTTGAATAGGTTGTTTTATCATGCTGTTAATAATACATTTCTTTTTACAGTTTTTTTGTTAATGTAATGCTCTCTTTTTTAAAGAAAATGTGCCCAGACTTTGAAGGATAAGCTGACCAAGCACTGAACCGCTATGTTTACATCTCTCCAGTTAATTCATCATTTTATCCGTGTTCTCCTATTTGTTCTCTTCTGGAAACTTCAAGATAACGCACCTCTATTTTAGGGAAAAACTCCACCCTGTTTGCGTATCTCTCATGTAAGGCTGGGTTCATTCCATGTCAGAATTACTATAATTACAAGATGACAACATCTACTCTGAGCTGTTCTCGGAATTATGCAACATTAGACATTAGATTAGATGGTTATCCAACTCTGTGCTAGTCACATTAAACTGTATTGTGTGTCTTTTGTTTATTTTCAGATTAATCTTGCATTATTAATACATTAATAATAGTCAATTATATGAATTATTACACAGAAATATCATGAGACATCTATTTAACTACATTTTACTGCTGAAGTCAACGCCATTTTGAGTGTTTCTGTATGGCGTTACAGTGTTCAGGTGGTACAAGTCATAGCTCTGAGAAAATTCCTAGTTTACAAGTTGTAATTACGAGTTCTACAAGGACGTGAATGCTTTTTACAAGTTGGAATCTCGTTTTTACCGTGAATATGGCTTAAGTCTGTAGTTACACCTGAGGTCTGAATATCCGTATTAAACCCGCACTACGCACACTGAACTCCCATGAATACTGCTCAAGTGTTTTCTATAGTCAACTGTTATGCTCCTAATGTACTTACTCATCCACTTGTTTCCCTGCTGCTTCTCTCTATCTCCTCCTGTGGCAACTGCTAAGGTTCAAATTGACCATGATTTAAGGGAATTGGCTCAGATTCAGTTACATTTATATAATTCCATGGTAAGGGGAAAAGCAGAGGGACTTTGAAATGCAGCCTTTAAACTCTCTGCCTTATTAAGAGGAATGAAGGTTTCACCTGAGTAATAAGGTGGATTGTATCTCAGGAGAAGCCGCGCAGTACTGTTAAACCCAACCACTAGTGCACTTTCATATCTGGAAATTGTACTCTGCCTGCTTTAGTGAGGAACATGAATCAGCCAAGGGTCAGTCTGGACAAGTCTACATTGTGTGCTAAGGACAAGGGTGAGATTCGCACCGTGAAATGCAATCACATTGATTTTTTTAAAAGGCAGCGCTGTTCAAGGGTTCCATCTTAGAGACTGGCCTATGTTGGATGATCATATAAGAGTCACTACACCTTATTAGGGTAATAATGAAGGGGCCTTAATCTCAATCTTAAATTTGATTTTCTCATATAAATAAAAGCCCTTGAAAGCAGACTGTTATTTTATGAGAACATATTTGATATACATTTTTAGATTTTTTCATTTTTTCACCCCTCTTTTGTTCGGTCATACTGCATTAGAGTGATAGAATCTGTAAGAGGCATAAAACATCAGCAGATTATTCATGATGAGCCCTAAAGGACACATCTATTATATACTTCCAAGTAAAGAGTCAAAGGTTTCCTGTTGTGCCTGCAATGCGATGTTCCATCTTCTCCTGCCAGTACTGTGTTCAGACATCACAGGAAGAAGAAAGGTGCTGTGATTATGGTCTAAGATGCTGCTTTAGAGCTGCATACCACCCCTAAAGAGCATAGCTGAGTCTGATTGCACAATTTTGAAACCATTTTACATCATAGGACTGCTTTTTGCATTTCTTTCTTTCTCTGGTTCTTTGACATTCAAAAACAGGCCAGCTTTATGGCTATAAAATGACAAATCCTGGAATATCGAATATCTGCTAGATAAAACATTTAAAGGTGCAATAGTAGTTTGTAAGTAATTTCTAATTTGTACAAATAGACTGTAAAATATGTAGAACATGATAAAAAATGTTTAAGCCATGGCCTCAGGAAAAGTGTATTATGTGGTTGAGAAAAAAATGTGTTATGGTCTGTACGGCTTGTATGTGTTTAGATTGCCTTCCTGTCAGTCATTTTATAAACACTCCAACAATATCTCTTCACTCTGCCCCCATCTCAGTCTATTTGTAGAGAAAAAAAGTATGCTTGAAATCAGCACGTGTCCAGCACAGCCATGCAGTTATCATGTGAGCAAAAACCAAAAACATGCTATGCTTTGAAAAAGAAAAAACCCAAAACAACAACAAAAAACTCACAAGAAACAAGGTAAAGCCAGAATAACCAGTGCTTTCCCATGATGGAGTAATTTATTTCTTCTGAAAACTGGATGCACATTTAGCGATGTTGCTCCTGGACAGGTATGTAAATGAAAACTGTATAAATCTTTCAGTTGTTTGAATGGCTGGCTTTACATAAAGAATCAAGTACATACATTTTTATCACTTAGAGTGCCAGGTAAGGCAATGCATTGGATGACCCTCCATACTAATGAATTAGCTAATGATCCTAATACCAGAGCTAAAAGCTCATGAGTGCTCATTACAAAGAAAAACAGGGCGCTCCTGATCATTTTCAGAAAGTAGTATGAGCAGAATTTAAAGTGTTATATTTAAATTTATAGTGTTATAGTGTAGCTTAGCTTTTAAGCAGTTGAATGCCACATGAAAGTCATGTCCTTGCTGATGCTAACTCTAGTCACTATACTAACTCTAGTTGAGCCACTGTAGAGTTCAAATTTTGACTGATCTTCAATAATGCACATTTAAATCTGAATTGGTTAAAGGAATTTGTGCTGTAGCATATTAGTTAACTATATTCAGGCTTGGGGAGTAACGGAATACAGGTAACGGCGTTATGTAATCAGGATACAAAAAACTGGTAACTGTAATCTGTTACAGTTACGTCAAAAAACAATGGGAATACTATCAGGATTACATTTTTTTTCATTTAAAACCAAAGAAATGAATATTTTGACATTACACAATATAGACAGCTGCATGATTATAGTTCTGGTTCTCTCTTGCCAGTTGTGACTCACACGAGCAACAAATTGATTTATTTTATTAAAACAAATCCAAACAATATTTTTAAGCTCTAAATAAAAGTATTTTAGATCATATTGCTTTTCCCTTGACTTTATTTACAT
This sequence comes from Cranoglanis bouderius, assembly GCA_023630585.1. Taxonomy (NCBI): domain Eukaryota; kingdom Metazoa; phylum Chordata; class Actinopteri; order Siluriformes; family Cranoglanididae; genus Cranoglanis; species Cranoglanis bouderius. Next base: position 7,201,744 of record CM042558.1, on the reverse strand, counting down.
ATGTGACCTTGAAGTAATCCAAAAATAATCATATTTCATTACTTTCATATTGTGATACTTGGATTACGTTACTGATTACATTTTCTATGAAGTAATTTGTAACTGTAACGGATTACATTTTTAAAGTAACCCTCCCAACCCTGACTATATTAGCTATATTAGTTAGCTAGCTGGATCATTGTACTCCTTTAGAATGACAGAGGACTAGTGTTTGAAAGACATGCAGACAGTTTTGTGGTTGCGTTCCAATGGTTTTTGAATCAGGCTGTGCTCTCGAGGGTATCATTTAGTCTAACATGTGGCTGTGCAGTTCAGAGCCAGGTAACCGTACATGCTGTCAGTCTGTATTCTCTGTATCTTTCTCCTTTCTGTAATGTGGGTACATGTTATTGGCAACCGTGCCTCAATAGCATGAGAAGGTAGTTCTTTGACTTTATAGCAGAGCACCGTTGAATTAACAAATTTTTAAAAGGTAGCAATAAATCACAACAAACAATCAAATCATGGTGTAAGAGGAATAAAACACTTTGGGACATAGTTTTTTTTTTTTTTTTAATGATCACACCAGCCTATTATTGATTATTTTCCCTATAAGAGCATTCCCCACATGTTTTATTCATTACTTAGATTGCTGGATGAAGAAAGATATTAGTTCCATGCTCTGTGATGATGTAAGAGTATGCACATGCCCCAATTATGCCTTACGCTGTTTATTATCCATCCACTTCATCAAACGTTACCATTTCCATTAAAGGAAGCTTAATTATATCTGTCATTATTACATTACATGGAGTTTGGTCTTTGATATTTGACCTCTTTTCAAGGAAGTGCTGTAGTCTACAGTATATGAGGCTTGATAGAGATGAATCTACACAGCTGGGGCAATTTATCCTGAGGCAAAAAAAAATGTACAAATTTGAAAGAGGTCTTTGAATCTGCTCTGATTGATACCTCCTTAAGATCAAGACCCATAATGGGACACCATTAAACATTCTGAAGCTTTAAACTCGTGCATGAAATCTATTTCTGGTTAATGAAAGCCTGTATGCAGTGTTCTTATTCTTCTCAAAAATCCTTGAGAGGAACCAAACTCAAACCAAAAGGAAAGCCATCCTCTTCTGAGTGGCAAACAGTTCAGCATGTGGTGAAAGGATACAGCACAGAGTATTTGGCATGAGCATAGGGGTAAGAGTTCTGACATGATCACAGCAGCACTTCTTTGCATATACAAGTCTCTATGGTATCTAGATGAAAATGTCCACTGAATCAGGAAGGTGAGTCATAGGCATTAACAGTTTTAGGGAAATCTCATTCATAAGAAGGAAATCGAGGCAAAATATCACTATAATCTTTTTAGGAACAATTGCTGATTCATGCAATCATGTGGCAACAGTGCAATGCATAAAATCATGCAGATACAGATCAAGAGCTTCAGTTCATTTTTACATGAAACATGAGTATGAGGGAAAAAATTGATCTCGGTGACATTGACCTTGTTGGTGACAGATGGGCTTGGTCTTTTTCCAATCTTCAATCTTCAGTGTTGCCTCAGGTTCCTGTTCTTGGCTGACAAGAGTGGAACCTGATGTTGTAACTCATCCACTTCAGGGTTCAATATCATGCATTCTGAGATGCTTTTCTGCTCACCACGGTTGTAAAGAATGGTTATATGAGCTACTGTAGGCTTCCTGTCAGCTCTAACCAGTCTGGCCATTCTCCTCTGATCTTCCACCCATGGAACTGCTACTGACTGGTTGTTTTTTTCTTTTTGCACCATAAACTCTAGAGACTGTTGTATGTGAAAATCCCTGGGGTTTCTGATGTACTCACACCAACCTGTCCGGCAGTCACGGAGATCAAGTGAGATTAACTGCCACTCTTGCTGTTTATCTGCATAATTTTATACATTGCACTGCTGCCACATGATTGACTGATTGGACAATTGCATACCTGAGCAGGTGTATAGGTGTTCCTATTAAAGTCTCCGGCGAGTGTATATGGCAATAAGAAAGAACAACTAGGCCATGAATCTGTATGAAGGTCTCGTTTATGCTTGCAGTTACAACGTAATTACCATTTTTATTTATTAAAGCATGCCACCTTGTACATTAGTACTTTAGTTTGTGTGTAATGTTGTAAAACATCCAAAACAAACTATTTCCTGTTATCACAAATTATAGCAGTTATAAACACTCATTCCCATTCATCATTTTCTCTTGAAGATGATACGGCAGAAAAAAATGCAGCTTGTTGTGAAGAAAGCACAAACTCTTGGTACGTTAAACCTAAAGGAGGAGCTTTATGGATGTTATGGATTTAATGTGTTAATGGGAATGGTAGTTAGCAAATGGTTAACCTTAGTCTTGATACTAAAACAAAAAACAAACTATTATATTTCAGGTCAAGCATGGTATTCCGAGTGTCCTGGGAACATTATTAAACTGACATTTCTGACTGACAACTATAACACAAAGCTTTAAATAAAACAGCTTCACATTCTCCTCGGAAATTCTGCGCATGTCTGAGTAAATATGGTCCAATCTGGGTTGTAAAGCACTGCGTCTAAACAATGGCCCAGTTATTAAGAACCCGATCCGCTCGAGTTTGCCGTGTTTGGTGCATTCAAGTCATGTAACATGAGATACGTACTATTAATCTCTAATTCATGAGCAGCAGACTGAAGGCAGAGATATAAGCTTTGTATTCGAATAGCTTGAGGATTCTCATGGCAGACACAACAAACAGCTACATTATGCTTTCTTTCTCATCCTGAACCCAAGACTGATGGTCCTAACAGAATGGTTTATTCCAGTTGTGCGGAGATTGCCTCATACCTGTTGACCCTGATGAAAAGTGGCAGAAATCTAGCAGAGAGAGTAGCATAGGAAAAAGAGAGTGACCTGAAAACAAATTTCTCCATGCTTACAAATGCAGCCCAATGCAGACATACATCTCTGTCTCTTTCTGTGCTAGCTATAAAGCAGCATGTTTATCAAATCATTCAGTGGAGGATGATGCACTGGTGCACTGTTATGCTGCCTCGCTGCTATCTATCTGTCTATCTGTCTGTCCATCCATCCATCCATCCATCCAGTGTTCCGCTAATTCTGGAGCTGACTGAGGCACTGTATATAATTCTCTGATATACATATTCTGTGATATGGGGTCCAGCAGGTTTGCCTCGCATCTCTGGAGTTAGGGGTTCGAATCCCGGCTCCGCCCTTTGTGCGTGGAGTTTGCATGTTCTCCCCGTGCTTTGGAGGTTTCCTCCCCCAGTCCAAAGACATGCGTAGGCTGATTGGCAAATTGTCCGTAGTGTGTGAATGTGTGTGCGATTGTGCCCTATGATGGGTTGGTACCCCATCCAAGGTGTTCCCTGGGATAGGCTCCAGGCTCCCATGCGACCCTGTGTAGGATAAGTGGTATGGAAAATGGATGGACGGATATTCAGCAATGACTTGAATGAATTCATAGAAATTCCAGATTTTTTTAGTATGCAGCACGTCCCACTTTTGCTTTAAGGACAGCGTGCACTCAAGCTGGCATGGACTTCACAAGTTTGTGTAAAACTTGACGACCCATGTTAGATCAAAGCCATCAGAGACTTATCTGAGCATGTGCTTCAATGGAAGGAATATTCAAGGAAAATATGACCTTTCATACAAAGGAGTTATGATATCTAAATGTTTTTCTTACATTTACAAACAGTGCAGAATATTCTGTTTAAATGAAAAAAAAACAAACAAAAAAAAACAAACAGATGCCCTGTTTCCCCATGAGGCTACATACATGGAATAATCCCTTTGACATCCATTACCATGGGAAAACCAAAATGTTTTATGCATTAAAAAGAGACAGATGGTTTTTGACCTGCACAAGTGAGAGAATGATATAAAATATACAAGTAGTAAAAATACTGTGTGACACTGCACTAAAAAATAATTCCTTGTACACCCTGTACTTGGCGAATAAAAAACCTGATTCTGATTCTGATATTGTTAGGTACAATCAGGAACGTTATAAAATGCATTCAAGGTCTGGAACAGGAATTGACTGCATGAACATACTGACCCCATGCATAGTAAGGAGGATAGTGATGGAGGCAAAGAAGATCGTTGTTTCAGAATTGCACAGTAAAATATGTGGTGGATTATCAATGCTATACTTAATATAGTTTTATTTTTTTTTTTGGTTTTTAATATTTCAGTTTTTAGGAGAACTGATTGTTAACAGGATTCTTACTCGACTTACTTTTACCTGACTTTATGACAGTAATACAAGTTCCATTTAAGTTCACAAGAAACCCTAAGTAAAACCTCAATTCAACATTTCATTTGAATACAATATCAATAACTAGCTAATATGAGAATATTAAATAAGGAATAAAACATGATGATACATGATGTAATAGTAAAATAATCAATGCCAATGCAGTCATCGGTCAGTTACTCAAATTGACTTGCCTTTTTTTTAATATACATTTTTGTGTCTGCTTTCTGAACAGATTTTGTGTTTTTGTCTCTGTATCTGTCTCTGTTAAGTGCTCCGAATATCCATATATGTATTCGGATTTAGGCTCAGAGTGGGTGTGGCCTAAACCAGAAGGAAGATTTTATTTTATTTTTTCAAATAATAAATGCAAACCCCACCATTATACTTCAGAAATGCTGCAAAACACCCAGAGGTAGAAACCGGCACTATCAGCATGGTGTGTGAATTCTACAGTAGCTGTAACAGTTCCTCAGGCTCAGCTCAATCACTCAAGTTCAGAATTGGTCTCAACTAGAGATGTGCAGGGCCTTTTTTTTTAACCCCACTTGCGCAGCAATGATTATTTTATATTTTCTAATATAATCAGTGAAGGGACATCCTGAAGTGATTTAATTTGTCTTATACCACAGCAGTTTGCTAATTGTTAGGCTTTCTTTTTTCCATTTTTGGCCTTCCATAGTGGCTTAATACCAGGGCAATTTATACACGTTTTGTCAAGTCTCTGGATTCGAACTCTATTGAAATCTTGTCTGAATTGAAAAGGCCAATCTGTGCACAAATGCACACAAAGAATAAAACTTCCTAATCAGATGCAGACTCACTACGGTTAGTACACTCTTCTATGTGTTATGAGTGATGAATGATGTAATAGTGTTTGAGAAATGTAATTGTGAAATAAAATCAGTTATTGGTCAAGAACACTTTGGACCATGTTATGTTTGATTTAATCCATCTAATACCATTGTCATCTAAATATCCAAAAAAAAAGGTTGGTATTGTATTTAAATGTTTACTTTGATTAATAGAGTCACACTCTTCTCTTTCCCTTTTCCCTCCTGTCTCTCTGATGGCACTGTTTCTGCTTACAGACTGGCAGTACGAGGGTAAGTCTGTTAACCTTCCTTCTTTTCATCTCGTGCATCTCTTGTCTTTACCTGTTCTGTGAGCAGCACTTGCGCAGCCATGACCTGCCCCCATAGCGAATCCATAGCCGTGCTGCTTCAGCAGTTTGAAATGCTAGCTGAAAGTAGAATGCCTCTTTAGCACCAGTTGTTTCTTTGCTCTTGTTTAAAGTTTCTGAAATTTATAATCTTTTTTTCCCCCCCATTTAAGAGTGCAAGCTCTCCAGAGCCGGTCCACCAGCCACCATAGTAGCCATAGATGAAGAGAGTCCTAATGGTAGGTATCGATCCACTTTTCTCATGACTTGCACAAATAAAGCACTTCAGTTTGCCAGTGCAACTCCATCACTGCACTCAGTTTTGCAAGCGCTTAATTGTTTTGACAGAAAAACAAGGTGGAAAAAAGCGTCGGGATGTGCTTAACATTTCTCTTTTCACTCAGGCAAGCAAACTGGCTGATGATAAGTATAGCCATGTAAAAATAAGGATTATAATTTTTGGAGTAGAGATCTTGGAATTGTGCCAGTTCTACCAGCCTTGAAAGGTTTCATCTGATTTGAGTTTATTGAGGGTCAAAATAATAGTTCTATTTCCCAAAATATAAACAACCCAGTAGCCCAAGTTAAACCACCATGACTAGAACCTTAGAAGTAATATGAAGCTTTCCATCTAATCAGTTATCTATTCGTTTAAGAAATGTGGAATAATATATTCCCTTGGATTTCTTTTAGGTTTGTTAAAAGGAACTCTCTGTCCAGACTTGTATAATCTATATTCACGAATTGATGAATGTAAAAGATATACAGCATTCTGCATGAATAGCAGATGTTCCAGTTGTGGCAAACCTCATTTCTTGCTTTTTTAGGCACCCCTACAGAGCACAGCAAAGGCTGCCACATGAGCTCCAGATCCAAAAATCCAGAGCCTTGAATATGAAACAGCTCGTTTTCCTTCTGCACTTCTCCCTCCATTTCTCTTTCTATTGCTAGCACTGTAATTGCCTGTGAACATTACTGAACCGCTCTATGGGTATGATAGGAGATCTAGCTTTTAGTATTAGCCAAGGCACCAATGAATCCCAAAGATGTTTTTTAAAGCACCATTCTGTGAGAAAAGTCCTTTTTACACGGTGAGTACATTGCTTCCAATACGCTCCCATGTTAATTAATTGATTAATATAGTTGTATTATACACTGGGCAACAAGTACAAGTTCAATTTTATTTCATGTGATACAGGAATAGTTTCTAGCTAGAAACAATAAAAAATACAATATGCTCATATTCATGAGTTATATTTCAGCCTGTAGCCCTATTGCAGCACTGAAACTTTCTCTGGTTTAACCAATTTTGTGTGATCAGTAAGGAGTGTTGCCAATACTTTTTTCTCTTGGATAGACCCTTCAGCGATTTGAGCAAAAATACACCATGAACTGCATATCTGTGCGGCTGCTCCATCCCTGCCTGATTAACATTAGGAGGCTAGCCTAGGAAGACAGATTTAACAGGTGATTGCGAGAGGTGTTGAACAATTTCCATGGCTTGCTAAGGTCACAGCGAATGTAGCTAGCTAGTGTTATTAGTGATTGGGAATGAATCTGGTGGAAGACTATCACTGTTTTGACATGCATTCATGTTTGGGCTTTCAAAAAATAAGTCCTATGGCTGGTCCAAAGTCATCTTTCAGTTACTCAAATCTGCTTTCTGCTTAGATTTTTTTTGGGTGTTTGTTTTTTTTTTTCCATCATATAACATGGGTGAAACACAGAGATACTATCTGTATCTGTCTCTGTTAAGTGGTCCAAATATCTGTATCTGTATTCAGATTTAAACTCAAAGTTGGAGGGGCCTAAACCAAAAGGAGGATTTTTTTTAATTAAATGTGAACCATACCATGGCACGGTGGCTTAGTGGTAAGCACTTTTGCCTCACGCCTCCAGGTTGGGGGTTCGAATGGATATTCTCCCAGTGCTTTGGGGGTTTCCTCCAGGTACTCCGGTTTCCTCCCCAGTCCAAAGACATGAATTGTAGCCTGTTTGACATCTCTAAATTGTCTGTTGTGAATGATAACTGGAAAACCCCCAGTGATAGAAAACCCAACCACTGTCACCATGGTGTGTGAATTCTAGCTCTAACAGTTCCTCAGCCTCAGCTACATCACTCAAGTTCAGAATTGGTCCCAACAATAAACAACCTTGTAGCACAATTTAAACCGGCATGACCCTAACCACGCAGGTATTTCTTTGTCCCATGAACTTCTTATTGGACCGCTTGAAAATAAACACCTGCTGCTTACGCCCCATGGGATCCCAGTCCTGTTTCATACCTCATTTCGCAACCAGATGCCCAGTGAGACTTTCTGGCAAACACATTCTCATTTCATACAGAATAATCTATTTATAGTTGGTTACATCCCTAGTGCCAGTGGATGTTCATAATAATCTGGCAGTCAGTACAGATATTTGTATTATATTTACTAAACCAGTGCAGAAAGCACAGGAATGAATGCTCCACTCCTGGTGTTAGTTAGAGTATAGAATGAAAAGCGTCAGACAGTGGTTATGTCCGGTGTTAAATGGGTTTAAGGCTTGAGTGCAGCCTCAAAAATATTCTTTGAACGTGTTATAGTTGTGTGTTTGCCATTTTTAGGGCCAATCAATGAATTTCAATGACCCTCAGCCAGCTGGTAATATCAGCCAGCTGGTAATAACAATCCCCCCCCACACACACACTACAGACAATTTGGAAATGCCATTCAGCTTACAGCAAGTGTCTTTGGACCGGGGCAGGAAACCAGAGTACCCGGAGCAAACCCCCGAAGCACAGGGAGAACATGCAAGCTCTGGGCACAGAATTGAGCTGCTGACCCCAGAGATGCGAGGCAAATGTGCTAACCACTAAGCCACTGTGCCCCCTGTAGCGAATCAGAAGAATCTGAAACGTTTAAAATATATTCTCCACCAATTTATGTAACGAATTAGCTCAAATGGCGTGAAATATATCTATATATCTAATCAAAGCGTGTTATGACCAGTTATAAATATACGTCAGCCATGAAAGGGAATTAATGTACGTGCACATATACATATGGATAATCAATTACAATGGATTATAATTAATTATGACTATATATGTGGTCTAGATCAGCTTGTAGAATTAGCTGTAGTCTAGTTTTAGAATTATAAACTCTAAAGAGGGAGTTTATCCTTCTGGCCAGGAAGGATTCTCTGTTTTGTTATTAAAAATAAATACAAGTCGCTCTTCAGGGTTTCTTTAGGTTCAGGGTGCTTAATAAATGGGCTACATCTATCAGCCCTGATGCATTGAGGAAGAGGAGGGGATAAGTATCTTTGAAGCCCAGCCAGGGGTTTGAATGTGTCTCCTTCTACAGCCAAATGTGCCACCTATCTATAGTATAGCTATGCTTAGTGCCCTTATCAACTCAGAGTTCCCTCACATGCACACATCATCTCCCAATAATACTCACACTCGCCTAGTTGATTGTGGACACTAAGATTAATAATACATGTAAACTGTTTTTGTTCTCTTTACTTTTGCCACATCTGTCTGTTTACCAAGAAGAGTGTTGATCGAGTTTTTTTTTAAAGATATGTCTGAAGCCGATAACTCTTAAAGCTGTTTTGTTAAATTGTGTACATTTTGTAATTTTGAATTTTGAATGAAGAGACTCGAAGTGTAGAAGTGATTTTATCACGTGACCAAAACAGAGAAAATCAAGCGTGGTGATAATAGATTTTAATAACTAAGTGTAACTATGGATACACACAACTAACTCTAAGCAAACAATACATATGTACATCTATATACAAGAAAAGAAAAGGTATAGAAAGAAAGTAATGAAATAAAAGGTAATGGCAGACAAAAACACAAACGATTAGCCTTTTTCAAAACCATCAAGAATTTAGAATCTCCTGTAAACAGGGGTACAACTTTTAACGCCTATATAGATCAATTAAACTATACGTGCATGGCTTAGGTGTTGTCGGTTTCAAAGTTTTGCGCGAGGTCCAGTAGGAGTTCGCGTTGAGTTCGGTGGTTCGTTGTTTGAAAATGCGTGGGCCGTGAGGCGGTTGCATCTTTTGTCTGGGAGAGAGAGTGGCTGTAACCAGCCTCGTGCCTTAAGGGCAGAGCGAGCCGGAAAACCGAAGGCAAGGGTGCCGGAAACAGTAAAACAAGAAGAGAGGGAGGAGCAATGCGTGTCATTGTTTTTAAAGACAACACCAATGCACACGCCTCTCTGGGCTATTGGCCAATCAGGAAGTTGGATTAATTGGCAGGATGAACTCTCTTTGTCTGTAATCAGACCTGAATTTGCATGTCCTGGGAGGAGCCGGTTTAAACTGTATTATATACAGCCATGGCCAAAAGTTTTGAGAATGACACAAATATTAATTTTCACAAAATTACTTGTACTACATGCAGGGCTATATTTATGTGCCAATGTATGTGGCATGTTGCTATTTTGTCTGGGCTCAAGCTTGTGCTCTGTTACCATTTTTTATGGTTGTAAGTTAATAGAAATGTGTAACAGTACAAAATGGAATGTGATGTTTAAAAATCACTGAAGAAGTCACATATTCGAACACATTTTTGGTTTTAAAACAGTGTGTGCATTACACTTAGCCCAGACTCAGGAATGAGATGGTATTTACCAAATTTGAGAAGCATAATCGCCACTTCAATTTATTAGGAAATAATATTACCATTCTAAAATAACTCTCTTAATTACTTCAGTATCAATATTCTCTTTATGCTTTCACTTTCACTTTCTCGCATTACCTTGCTTCATGTTTCATATTTCGCCATGCTATTAAAAGAATGAATATTAAAACTCTAAGTGAAATTGAATAGTACAGCCGTGGCCAAAAGTTTTGAGAATGACACAAATATTCATTTTTACAAAGTCTGCTGCCTCAGTTTTTATGATGGCAATTTGCATATACTCCAGAATGTTATGAAGAGTGATCAGATGAATTGCGATTAATTTCAAAGTCCCTCTTTGCCATGAAAATGAACTTAATCCCAAAAAACATGTCCACTGCATTTCAGCCCTTCCACAAAAGGACCAGCTGACATCATGTCAGTGATTCTCTCGTTAACACAGGTGAGAGTGTTAACGAGGACAAGGCTGGAGATCACTCTGTCATGCTGATTGAGTTAGAATAACAGACTGGAAGCTTTAAAAGGAGGGTGGTGCTTGAAATTATTGTTCTTCCTCTGTTAACTATGGTTACCTGTAAGGAAACACATGCAGCCATCATTGCTTTGCACAAAAAGGGATTCACAGGCAAGGATATTGCTGCTAGTAAGATTGCACCTAAATCAACCATTTATCGGATCATCAAGACCTTCAAGGAGAGAGGTTCAACTGTTGTGAAGAAGGCTTCAGGGCACCCAAGAAAGTCCAGCAAGTGCCAGGACTGTCTCCTAAAGTTGATTCAGATGCGGGATCGGGGCACCACCAGTGCAGAGCTTGCTCAGGAATGGCAGCAGGTAGGTGTGAGTGCGTCTGCATGCACAGTAAGGCAAAGACTTTTGGAGGATGGTCTGGTGTCAAGAAGGGCAGCAATGAAGCCACTTCTCTCCAGGAAAAACATCAGGGACAGACTGCTATTCTGCAAAAAGTACAGGGATTGGACTGCTGAGGACTGGGGTAATGTCATTTTCTCTGATGAATCCCCTTTCCGATTGTTTGGGGCATCTGGAAAAAAGCTTGTCCGGAGAAGAAAAGATGAGCACTACCATCAGTCCTGTGTCATGCCAACAGTAAAGCATCCTGAGACCACTCATGTGTGGGGTTGCTTCTCAGCCAAGGGAGTGGGCTCACTCACAATTTTGCCTAAGAACACAGCCATGAATAAAGAATGGTACAAAAACATCCTCAGAGAGCAACTTCTCCCAACCATCCAAGAACAGTTTGGTGACGAAAAATGCCTTTTCCAGCATGATGGGGCACCTTGCCACAAGGCAAAAGTGATAACGAAGTGGCTCGGGGAACAAAACATTGACATTTCGGGTCCATGGCCAGGAAACTCCCCAGACCTTAATCCCATTGAGAATTTGTGGTCAATCCTCAAGAGGCGGGTGGACAAACAAAAACCCACAAACTCTGACAAGCTCCAAGCATTGATTATGCAAGAATGGGCTGCCATCAGTCAGGATGTGGCCCAGAAGTTGATTGACAGCATGCCAGGGCGAATTGCAGAGGTCTTGAAAAAGAAGGGTCAACACTGCAAATATTGACTCTTTGCATAAACTTCATGTAATTGTCAATAAAAGCCATTGACACTTATGAAATGCTTGTGATTATGCTTCAGTAACAGTTAGTAACATCTGACAAAAAGATCTAAAAACACCGAAGCAGTAGACTTTGTGAAAAGTAATATTTGTGTCATTCTCAAAACTTTTGGCCACGGCTGTAGATGCAAATAAGAAAACATCAAACTATTTGGACATCGAATAATTACATATAATTACATGTTACTTTCAAGAGAGATTTTTCCATTGTGTGTGGAAGGTAAGCTTGTCTCGTGTGTGTGTGTGTGTGTGTGTGTGTGTGTGTGTGTGTGTGTGCGCGTGTGTGTGCGTGTGTGTGTGTGTACAAAGGGGGGAAGGTTGGTCGTTAGCAATCCAAAGGTATCTGGTCAAAGGATGGGGGGGGTCAATCAGGCATTCCAGCCAGACTGGTCATTAAACAGATATGGATTTAAAGCTCAAAGAAAAAAAGAAACTTCTTTGCTAAGTCTGGGCTGATTCAGGAATCAGTTTGATACCGTCAGACGTTACACCCCCTATGAAAGATTCCAAAGTTGTAAAAGTTGTATCTAGTTTGAACCTTGTCATTTCAAGGTCCTATATAAATCAACCTTTAGTCAATCTCCATATAAGAAAGGACTTATGGACTTATGGACCAAAATATACGACTTGGGTGCATGCCATATTGAAAACGTACCAAATCTGCTCCCATGTGATTCTCCAGCCTAATTTGCATAAATGCCCCTTAATGGGCATCTGCTGTTTTTGTTTTTTGACTTGCAGGAAATAACAGGGTAGAACTTCATTGGTGTGGGAAATTAATTTAGCTAAATTTTGGCACACCAACACTAGATGTCCAATCAGCTAATATAATACACAATTTCTGTTGTTTTGACTTGCAGGAGATATTAAAGAGCATTTTATTCAGATAACTTTGCTGCCGGACAGACCATAAATTTGCCATAATTTAGTCAGTCCGATGATGACATTAGATGCCTAAGGAGTTCCAACACAATGTAAAGGGCACCTTGTCACATTTGATAACTTCATGTGAGCTAGCTGTATAGTTTTTTTTGTAAAGTATTTGCAGAGAATGTGGTTATTAGGAGGAGTGGAGAATAAATCATTGCTTCACTGTCTTCTGTGATTGAAGCGTCATGATGAGAAGAAAGTACAGTGGTGCTTGAAAGTTTGTGAACCCTTTAGAATTTTCTACATTTCTGCATAAATATGAACTAAAACATCATCAGACTTTCACACAAGTTCTAAAAGTAGACAACAAGAATTGATGGAACAATGAATTCTGAAGTATACTAGTGAATTCTAAAGGAAAATGTCAGGACATCTGTCCGTGACCTGAATCTCAAAAGCAAGTGGGTCAGGCAGCAAGACAATGACTCTAAGCCCCCAAGTCGTTCTACCAAAGTATGGTTAAAGAAGAATAAGGTTAATGTTTTGGAATGGCCAAGTCAAAGTCCTGACCTTAATCCAATAGAAATGTTGTGGAAGGACCTGAAGCAAGCAATTCATGTGAGGAAACCCACCAACATCCCAGAGTTGAAGTTGTTCTGTACTGAGGAATGGGCTAAAATTCCTCCAAGCCGATGTGCAGGACTGAGCAACAGTTACCAGAAACGTTTAGTTGCAGTTATTGCTACACAAGGGGGTCACACCAGATACTGAAAGCAAAGACTCACATACTTTTGCCACTCACAGATATGTAATATTGGATCATTTTACTCAATAAATAAATGACCAAGTATAATATTTTTGTCTCATTTGTTTAATTGGGTTCTCTTTGTCTACTTTGAGGGTGTGTAAAAATCTGATGATGTTTTAGATCATATTTTTGCAGAAATGTAGAAAAGGGTTCACAAAATTTCAAGCACCACTGTACACTTTTTTTTGGTCTTATTTAGCCATTTTTAGCTTGATTAAACACATTGCACTGCACAGAAGGAATGCTTTCTATAAATCTGTAAATGAGGCCTGAAACATATGTGTGGTCACAGAGATGACTAAGTCTATGTTACGTGAGGTAGAGTTAGTTGGTGCACAAACCTCTCTAATGCCAGCATGCTGAATTGATTTTGATATTCCTGTTTGGATTACACCTAAATTATGTTCCAAACCTATATGCTGTGTCATATTATACTGTCCAGTAAATACAAAATGATTTGACTATAAATATAGATTTTAAAAACTATAAAATATTCATGTACATAGAGCTGTCACGAAGAACTTCATTTCAAAGCTCACACTCCAAAATTGAATAAAATCCAAATCAGAAAAAGAACTATTTGGAATTAATTGGGTTTTTATATAATCTCATTAAAACATTTTAAAGCTTCTGGATCTAAGATTTAGGAGCTTCACTCTTTTTTGTCGAAAAAGGCTGTAGCATGATAGATACTTGCAAAAGGACTTTTCACAGCATCGGTTGTGCTTCACTCTTCTCCACTGCATGGATTAATTTCAAGTCTGCGAGTGAACATTCAGAGAGAATAAGAACTCCGAGCAACCCCAAGGCTGGCAGAGTGAGCTAACTAAAATACAGTGCAGAGAATAAAATCTGTCATGTCCAGTCACTTCCAATAAATCTATGTTCAGTACCCGATCTGTGTTATCCATGTATATTATTGTCTAATCTGTGTATTTTGTTCTCTAGCCTGTCGGCACGCACCAGGTAGTCTTTGCATGCTAGTTAAAACACAGAGCAACAAATATACATACAAGGGCAAGCAAACAACCAGGATGACTCTCTCTCTCTCTCTCTCGATAAAACTGAGTTTGAAATATAAAAATACAGACAAATGCAAGAACAGCCACCCATCTAGCTTAACTGGATAATGATATAAATCTCATAACAAGGATAAATCAACTAACCATCATCATTATCACTGTTTTCCCACCAAGTCAGAGAACAACTACCCTCTTTAATTTTCCTTTTATATAATTATGTCTCATTCACGGGGGCACTATGGCTTAGTGGTTAGCACATTTGCCTCACACCTCCAAGATTGGGGGTCCACCTCTGCCCTGTGTGCATGTTCTCCCCGTGCTTTTCGGGTTTCCTCCAGGTACTCTGGTTTCTTCCCCCAGTCCAAAGACATGCATTGTACAGTAGTGTGCGATTGTGCCCTACGATGGTTTGGCACCCCAGCCAGGGTGTCCCTCACCTCTTCCCATAGGCTAGGCACCCCTGTGACCCTGTGTAGAATAAGTGGTACAGAAAATGGATTGATGGATATCTGACTCACATTCTCACTTCTGTTTGGTTTGTTTATTCTTTCTTTGCCTGTCACTGTATAGTTGCACTTCTTTTGTGTTTTTCTTGGCCAGTTCCCACCCACCAGTTAGGTCTCCCCTGTCCTATGACAGCTACCGATCTGGAAGAGTAAAGGCCTCCCTCAAGACACATGAAACCAGCCAACCCCATCTTTTCAAATTGCTGCAGCGTAACACACTCTGATATTCCTCTGAGAAAGGAATATATTCAGCACGTCTCAGAGGAAGCACATGTTTGTTCCACACTCCCCCGTTAGCAGCTGCTATGTAATAGCTGGGTTAGCTACATATGTGGGAACTGACCACTTACATTTATAGCATTTAGCAGATGCCCTTATCCAGAGCAACTTACATTTTATTTCACTTATACATCTGAGCAGTTGAGGGTTAAGGGCCTTGCTCAAGGGCCCAACAGTGGCAGCTTGGCAGTGCTGGGATTTGAACTCACGACCTTCTGATCAGTAGTCTAATGCCTTAACCACTGAGCTACCCCTGCCCCATGTTCTCCCTGTGCTCCCTGTGCTTCAGGGGCTTCCTCCGGGCACTCTGGTTTCCTCCCCCCAGTCCCAAAGACATGTACTGTAGGCTGATTGGCATTTCCAAATTGTCCGTAGTGTGTGATTGTGCTCTGCAATGGGTTGGTAACCTGTCCAGGGTGTCCCCCACCTCATGCCCCGAGTTCCCTGGCATAGTCTCCAGGCTTCCCCGCGACCCTTTGCAGGATAAGCTGTACAGAAAATGGAAACTTAGCTTTATACTTTGTACTTTGTGTGAGCTATTACAGGTGCATCCAAAAAAAAATTGAATACCGTGGAAAATCGTTCGTTTTTTTCCCATAATTTAATTAAAAAAGGGGAACTTTCATATATTCTAGATTCATTACACATAAAGTGAAATATTTCAAGCCTTTTTTGTTTTAATCTTGATGATTAAGGCTTACAGTTCATGGAAATCAAAAATCTAATATCTCAAAATATTAGAATAAAGAATAATACAGAAATGTCAACCTTCTGAAAAGTATGTTAATTTATATACTCAATACTTGGTCAGGGCTCCTTTTGCACAAATTACTGTATCAATGCGATGTGGCATGGAGGCAATCAGCCTGTGGCACTGCTGAGGTGTTATGGAAGCCCAGGTCGCTTTGATAGCGGCCTTCAGCTCGTTTGTATTGTTGGGTCTGGTGTCTCTCATCTTCCTCTTGACAAAATTCAGGTCAGGTGAGTTGACTGGCCAATCAAGCACAGTAATACTGTGGTCAGCAAACCTGGTACTAGTAGTTTTGGCACTGTGGGCAGGTGCCAAGGCCTGCTGGAAAAGGAAATCAGCATCTCCAGTATGCCTACAGATGGAAGCAAGAAGTGCTCTAAAATATCCTGTTAGATGGCTACATTGACTCTCGACTTGAGAAAACACAGTGGACCAACACCAGCAGATGACATGGCACCCCAAATCATCACTGACTGTGGAAACTTCACACTGGACTTCAAGCAACTTGGATTCTGTGCCTCTCCACTCTTCCTCCAGACTCTGGGACCTTTTGATTTCCAAATGAAATGCAAAATTTACTTTCATCTGAAAAGAGGACTTTGGACCACTGAGCAACGGTGTTTTGAATAAAAAGGTGTTTTGAGTTAATTAGCTGATTAGAGTTCTTCTCAGGTCGACATTGCTGTATTATTAATTCTTTATTCTAATATTTTTGAGACACTGGATTTTTCCAGTATCATTTCCCTGAGCTGTTGGCCGTAATCATAAAGATTAAAACAAAAAGGCTTGAAATATTTCACTTGATGTGTAATAAATTTAGAATATATGAAAGTTCCACTTTTTTAATTAAATTACGGGAAAAAATTTACTTTTCCATGATATTCTCATTTTTTAGATGCACCTGTATATTTTGAGTTTTATGAAGGAGCCAGAGAAGTGGCAAACTTTTGCCAGGACAAATTGAAGAGAATGATATCTATCATTTTCAAAGACAGAGCAGCAGTATGTTGAGGGAAATTGAGAAAATGTTCATGGAAGGTTTGTTTTTTACGTACAAAGCAATGAGACTTTATTTTGCAAACATACAGCTACAAACTGAGATCCCCTCATCCCATAATGCATGCTATGCAGAGTCTTCATAAATTATAAATAATGCTGTTTTTCCTCCCATCTCAAATTTTTAGGTCAGCGATGACATTAACTCAATTGAAAGCCAATTTGAAGAGGTAATAACAACAGCTTGGACCTGAAATTCTGCCTTTCACCATGGCTGTCTGATTAACACTATGCTGCAAATATGTTTAAAGGGCAAAATCATGGTTGCAGCTAGCTGCTGAGAGGACTGGAAAATTGGTTTGTTCAGTCAGTGAAGCTAATATGCAGAGCAGGTTCTCTTCCTGTCAGAGAGATAAAGACACAAATGACCCGCTCGTCTGCCTGTTGCATAAGTAATTTCCGTGGAGGGATATTATATCTCATGGAAGCTTGCTTTCTTTTCTCCAGAGAGGAAAGTGCAGATTATGGACTGTTGATTATTCTACATAGGTCTGGACTCCATCTACACACTCCATCTCCAGCTATAAAAAAGTTTTTCAGTGGTTCTTTGGATGTTTAACAGTCACCTCTTTCTACAGATGTTCTGGCTATTATTTGGAAAATTTCTGCCAAGGTGTATGACCTTTAACGGTTCTCCCAAAGGGACCGTACCCCGTATATCATTGCTCATCACTACTCCTGTTGCTTATGTAGGTTTATACAGGAAGTCCTAGTTTTATATCAGCGGTGTTCTATAGATAATCACTACTTTGTATGACTTTACAAGTCATAGCGTTTCAGTACTTCATTCACGACTGCTTAGCACATACCTTGCCTCAGCAATTTTAGCATTCTGTCTCATCCCTTGCGCTTTTCAGTCAGGCAGTTGTGCCTCGGCTTCCTTGGGAAATGACCGGAGTTATGGCGCTGAAAGGCTTTTATTAAAAAGGAACAATTTCATATCAATTGGCGAGGCACATTAAAGTGTCTGGATGAGGGGACCCAATAAAACCCTGTGGAATCAAATCTCATTTCTCTCTTCCATCCGCTCTTCTAAGCACTTTGCTTAGCACCTGGGACTGTGACAAACTGATTACACTGGCCCCATAGTACATTTCTCATCAGCGGGGTTCTCATTTGTGCCATTTGTGTCCTGTATGAGGCTATGAATGTCAGCTATGGAGGATGGAATGGCAGGATTGACGTAAAGATGGTGGTCTGTTCTGTTTGGGGAATAGATTTACTGTCAGAATGCACTAAAGTATTCCCTTAACTGACTTGGAGAATGGCCAGTGGTCAACAGACCAGGTCTGGTCAGCATGGGGGTCTCCTTGAGTGTTCACAATGAACAAAATGAAGGTGATGAAGAGCAATGCTTAATGAATATTTAGGCTGATTCGCCTAAGAGACAGCTCTGACATTAGGATAGAAGCAGTCAGCTATTGATCTGCAGGGGCTGGAAGAAGAGTAGGAGTGTAGGCCTTGAGTTGATTGGAGAGTGCCTGAAGGATGTTGAAAATTCTTAAAGATTAACAAAGTCATGTTCCAAGTGTCAGAGGGGGTGGGCGTTGAGCAAATCAGTTGTATTGCCTTCTTCCTCACTGTTCTTTTGTCTTATTTAGTCTTCATCAATCTGTGCTGTTTCCCAGAGCTCATTAAATGCTGGCTACTGATCCGAGCTTTCTGATCCTTTTCAGTTCACTCACTTTGAGCCACAGCACTGACTAAAATGTCTACAAACCAAAAGACAATTTGTGAAATGTGCTAACACTCTAAAGACAACTATTTGAGTGCATCAAAAAGACATTGCCATTTTAGGCAGTGTTCTTTAGAGGTGTTAGGGCTTAAAATTCTCCTATAAATGAAAGGAAAAGTGCATTACAGAATCTTTGTACAAATGTCTCTTTGTCCGTTTTTATATTCATAGAAATTAAGAGCAGAATTTCCACTTCAGTTCAACAAAAAGTAATTAGGTAAATTTAAATATGTTTAATTTTAACTCATTAAATAGAAACATACATACACTGATCAGCCATAACATTAAAACCACCTGCCTAATATTGTGTATGTCCCCCTTGTGCTGCCAAAACAGCTCTGAACCATTGAGGCATGGACTTCAGAAGAAGGTGTGCTGTGGTATCTGGCACCAAGACATTAGCAGCAGATCCTTTAAGTCCTGTAAGTTGCAAGATGGGACCTCCATGCGTCGGATTTGTTTGTCCAGCACATCCCATAGATGCTTGATCGGATGGAGATCTGGGGTATTTTTAGGCAAAGCCAATACTTTGAACACTTTGTCATGTTCTTCAAACCATTCCTGAACAATTTCTGCAGTGTGGAAGGGTGCATTATCCTGGTGAAAGAGGCCCCTGACATAAGAGAATACCGTTGCCACGAAGGGGTGTACTTGGTCTGCAACAATGTTTAGGTAGGTGGTACATGTCAAAGTAACATCCTCATGAATGCCAGGACCCAAGGTTTCCCAGCAGACCATTGCCCAGAGCATCATACTACCTCCACCAGCTTGCCTTCTTCCCATAGTGCATCCTGGTGCATCTCTTCCCCAGGTAAGTGATGCACACACACCCGGGTGTCCACATGATGTAAAAGAAAACATGATTCATCAGACCAGGCCACCTTCTTCCATTGCTCTTGCTCCATGGTCTAGTTCTGATGCTCCTGTATCCATTGTAGGTGCTTTCAGAGGTGGATGGGGGTCAGCATTGGTTTGTGGCTATGCAGCCCCATATACAGCAAGCCGAGATGTATTATGTGTTCTGACACTTTTCCATCATAGCTAGCATGAACTTTTAAGCAATTTGTGCTGCAGTAGCTCTTCTGTGGGACTGGACCAGACAGGCTAGCTTTCTTTCCCTACACACATCGATGAGCCTTGGGCGCCCATGACCCTGTCACCGGTTCACCGGTTGTCCTTCCTTGGACCACTTTTGGTAGGTACTGACCACTGCATACCAGGAACACCCCAAAAGACCTTCTGTTTTGGAGATGCTCTGACCCAATCATTTACCCATCACAATTTGGCCCTTGTCAGAGTCACTCAGATCCTTACACTTGCCCATTTTTCTTGTTTCCAACACATCAATTTTGAGAACTGACTGTTCAATTGCTACCTAATATATCCCACCCCTTGACAGATGCCATTGTAACGAGATAATCAATGTTATTCACTTCACGTGGCACTGGTTTTAATGTTATGGTTGATCAGTGTATATAAACTTAATTAATTGTAGTAACATTGACATTATAGCCATATGTAAAAGCTACATATTTTACCTCTGCTCTCAATTTAAATATGATGATCCATGATTTTTTTTTTCAAAAAATATAATATAAAAATATAAAATCTCCTAATTGTTCTTTTTTTAATGTTAGTTTTGAGAATGACTTTTCCATAAAATCTATTATTTACCAGTGATGAAAGGAGCTTGTATTTCTTGCTGGTCCTGTGGTTGGTGAATTCTGAACATTCAGCAGGGGTCTCCCCGAGTTTTTTTTTTTTTAATGTATCAGTCAGGTGCAATTTTTATGCCTTAAGTCATGGTCAATTAATCAAAATCATTTAGACCAATTTTTGAAAACTTATTTCGCCTCCTCCACTACCTCATCAATTCTCCTCGTTTTATCTACCACAGTAACCTCCCCCTTCTCTCGCTCTGTGTCCTTCCTGTGATGTTTTTTTGCATTTTCCTTTGATATTCTGTAATAATCATTAATATTCTGTAATAACTTCCACAACTCACTTATATGTACTAGTAGTCCAGAAGTGACAGTTTGAAGTTGAGACCTTAACAATTTATTTCAGAATCAGAATTTTAGCCAATCAAAGGCAAATAAGCAGTCAATATGTTTTATAGACATTTGATCACATATATTGCATATTCTTGCAAACAAGTTGATCATGACATTGATAATGAATCGACCAAAGCGACCTTGAGGCTATTTGTTAATCTCGTTCATATGGAAACCGAAGCAGTAGCTATTTCAAAATGAATCGCATGAGTAGGATCCTTCACATGTGCACCATGTGTAGAAAATAAAGTTTCATTATCTGTTTTTTTTTTTTTTTTTTTTTTTTTTTTAAATATTTTAATGATATTTGAGTGTCCATGGTCTGGTAAGCTGAATAACTAGGTTAGCTTTTCTTGGCAAGCATTTTTCTTTATCAGCATGATAATGACGGTGTACAGAGCTCTTGAACACATATTGGATGTAGCTAGCTACTCTTTTGGCTGGAGCTAAGTGACAGCACAGAGCAAGCAGGATGGGATGACAATGCGAGTAGTGTTAAATGTTGTTTTTTAACAGCACACAGGTGTTAGAGAATCTCCTCCGCACTCGGCGCCGCTCGCGAAGGCTGACGAGCAGCTTACTTCCGCATTTCCACATTCATTCACAAACTCCGCTGTACTGATTCATTCAATGACTCATGTGTGTTTACTTCGCCATGTGCTTTTGTTTTGGTATATGTCATGGCTCCGCCTCCTTATGTTCTTTGGTTCTTTGTTCTTTGGTTTATGTCATGTCTCCTCCCTTGTTCATTCATTGGTTTTCCGTTTATTGTTTCATTACTAGTTTCAGGTGTGTCTTGTTGTCTTCTTATTATTTAAGCCACTTTTTGTCTTCACTTCAGTGTGGAGTATTAAATAGAGTAAAGTGTTTGTGTGTGCTGTGCACTCGCACTTGTTTCGTTTTCTCTCGCCCTTCATACATAGACCATAGTTTATAGACCATAGCCTCGTTTCATGTGTTTGCTTTCACATTTTGCGTTCTGGATTTATGCCCTGTTGGATTTATGTTCTACCTGTCTGGATTATTTCCTGTTTCATTGTGGATTTATGCCTCACTTCGTTTTGGATTATACTCATTTATGTTCCTATGGATTATTGTTTGTTTTTTGACCCTGCTGTTCTTTTGTGTTTTTCTTTCCCATTAATAAACTAACCGTTTCCCCAGCATTTGCATCCAGCTCCCCCTGTGTTTCCTAACAACAGGGCTTTGTTCGGTTTCCCCTTCTCTAGCGCTCGCTACTCAACAAGGAGGAGCGAGTGTCATACTTCCGCATTCCATTGCACACATTCCAGCGCCATTCAAAAACTCTCTGATGGACGTTTCATTCATGGACTCACGCTTTGTTTACTTCTGCCATGTGCTCATATTTTCATTCACGTCATGTCTCCGCCTCCTATGTTCCCCCATGTGCTTATGTTTTGGTCTGCGTCATGTCTCCGCCTCCTGTGTTTCCCCATGTGCGTTTGTTTTCGTTCGTGTCATGTCTCCGCCTCCTCATTTGTTCATATAGTGGTTTCAGCTGTCTTTGATTTGGACATGTGATTATATTGTGTTTAAATACGCCACTCGGTCTCCGCTTCGGGGCGGAGTATTAGTAATAGCTTTAGTATTGTTTAACCGTGCGATTTGTTCCTTAGCTCTTTTCTTGTGATTTCCAGATCACTTTTCTAGTACCGTGCGATTTGTTCCTTAGCTCTTTTCTCGTGATTTCCAGATCACCTTTCTAGTACCGTGCGATTTGTTCCTTAGCTCTTTTCTCATGATTTCCAGATCACCTTTCTAGTTTAGTATTAGTATAGTTTAACTCAGATGTGTTTAACTGTGTGATTTGTTCCTTAGCTCTTTTCTCGTAATTTCCACATCACCTTTCTAGTTTAGCTTTAGTATAGTTTAACTCAGATGTGTTTAACCGTGCGATTTGTTCCTTAGCTCTTTTCTCGTGATTTCCAGATCACCTTTCTAGTTTAGCTTTAGTATAGTTTAACTCAGATGTGTGTAACCGTGCGATTTGTTCCGTAGCTCTTTTCTCGTGATTTCCAGATCACCTTTCTAGTTTAGTATTAGTATAGTTTAACTTTGATGCATTTATGTATATTTGTTGACTGAAGTCCTTTATGTTTATTATTATTTTCAACTGTTCCTAATAAACTGAACACTTTCCCCTGCAAGTGCATCCTGCTTATCGCCTTCACCCTACGGGTCGTAACAGAATACTCCGCCAAAAAATGGATGCAGCGGGGAAAGCGATGCCACGCCATGCCATGCCCTGCCACGCCACCATTAAAATGCCTGCAATTAATTCTATGTTTTTTCCTCAGTGGACTACTCCAGATGAATATGACGGTTTTTCCACTTGGCCACAATGCTACGTTTTGCAGTCGCAGCTTTATTTTTTGAGCTTGGAGGACCCCAAACCCGACGAAGAAGAGTGGTTGGGGTTCCTCCTCTCTTGTCTGGTCGGCTCCGCTCGCCAATGGGCGAAGCTTCACCTTACCAGTAGATCCCTGCAGCTCCAAACAGTTTCGGGCTTTGTGGATCTACTGGTCCAGGTGTTCGGAAGCCCAGACTTCCAACCCGACCTCAGGACGTTCCTGGAGTACTACAAGAGTAAGCGGGCTAACGTGGCGGCCTACACCTCTCATCCCCAAACCCAGCAGTGTGCCACTGAGGGATGCACCCGACCAGCCATCCTGCAGTGTCCCACCTGCAGGAACCAGGGAGTCAGGAGCAGCTACTTCTGCTCCCAAGGCTGCTTCAAGGGCAGCTGGCGGGTGCATAAGTGGCTCCACAGGAGGGCTCCCTCAGAGCTCCAGCCAGAGACCCAGCAGGAAGTCTCCTCCACGGAGCTACCACAGGAGGTTAACGTGGCGACCTCCAGCCCCGAGCTCCAGCCGGAGGCCCAACAGAAGGTCTCCACAGCGGAGCTGTTCAGGGAGGTTAACGTGGTGACCTCCAGCCGCGAGCTCCAGCCGGAGGCCTAGCAGAAGGTCTCCACAGCGGAGCTGTTCAGGGAGGTTAACGTGGTGACCTCCAGCCCTGAGCTCCAGCAGGAGGCCCAGCAGGAGGTCTCCTCAAGGGAGCTGCTCAAGGAGGTTAACATGGCGACCCCCAGCCCCGAGCTCCAGCTGGAGGCCCAGCAGAAGGTCTCCACAGCAGCGCTGTTCAGGGAGGTTAACATGGCGACCTCCAGCCCCGAGCTCCAGCAGGAGGCCCAGCAGGAGGTCTCCTCAAGGGAGCTGCTCAAGGAGGTTAACGTGGTGACCTCCAGCCCCGAGCTGCTCCAGTTGGAGGCCCAGCAGAAGGTCTCCACAGTGGAGCTGCCTCTGGAGGTTAACAAGGCGACCTCCAGCCCCAAGCAGCAGCCATAGATTCAAGAGGAAACCTCCTCTCCTGGCCTGCTTACACCGGAGGTCCACGAGGAGACCTCCACCCAAGCCGTGTTCTCGTCAGAGGTGCGAGAAGAAACCTCCACTCCTGCCCTGTCCATGTCTGAGGTCCATGGGATGACCTCTTCTCAAGCTAGTCCATGTCCAAGTCCATGTCCAGGTTCCTGCCCTACTCCTAGTCCAAATCCTAGTCCATGTCCAGGTTCCTGCTCTAATCCCAGTCCATATCCAAGTCCATGTCCAGGTTCCTGCCCTAATCCTAGTCCATGTCCAAGTCCATGTCCAGGTTCCTGCCCTAAGCCTAGTCCATGTCCAAGTCCATGTCCAGGTTCCTGCCCTTATCCCAGTCCATGTCCAAGTCCATGTCCAGGTTCCTGCCCTAATTCTAGTCAATGTCCAAGTCCATGTCCAGATTTTTGCCCTATTCCAAGGCCAATCTCTGAGCCAGTTCTCAGTCAGGTTCCCAGTCCTGTTCCCAGTCCTGCTCCCAATACTGTTCCCAGTCCTACTCCCATTCCCAGTTCCAGTCTAGTTCCTCATCCAGTTCCTCATCCAGTTCCAAGTCCAGTTCCAAGTCCAGTTCCATGTCCAAGTCCAGGTTCCGACCCTGTTCCTAGCCCAGTTCCTAGTTCAGTTCCATGTCCAGTTCCTGATTTCATTGCTAGCTACATAGGTTTAGTTTCTGGATATGTGTTTGCTCTCCTTCTCAGTTCGGAGGCTTATTTGACTCCCAGCTCCGTTTCCAACCCAGCTCACTCCTCTGTCTCCTCCGCTGTCTCCAGCCCTGTATCCAACCCTGTCTCCATCCCTGTCTCCATCTCTGTCTCCAGCCCTGTCTCCAATTTAACTTCCAACCAAGTTTTTGATTTTGTCTATGGTTTTGGGTCTACCCTAGTTCCCTGTCCTGTTTCCGAGTCTGTCTCGAAGTCTGTTTCTGAGTCTGTCTCGAAGTCTGTTTCCGAGTCTGTCTCAAAGTCTGTTTCCGAGTCTTTCTCGGAGTCTGTTTCCAAGCCTTTCTCCGAGTCTGTTTCCAAGCCTTTCTCCGAGTCTGTTTCCAAGCCTTTCTCCGAGTCTGTTTCCAAGCCTTTCTCCGAGTCTGTTTCCAAGCCTGTCTCTGATCCAGGTGCCAGAGCCGACTCCGATCCAGGTGCCAGAGCCGACTCCGATCCAGGTGCCAGAGCCGACTCCGATCCAGGTGCCAGAGCCGACTCCGATCCTGGTTCCAGGTCAAGCTCTGGGTCAAGCTCCAGGTCAAGCACCAGGTCACGCGCAGCTCTGAGATCCAGACCAGGCATCCGTCCAAGTTCTCGTCCAAGTTCTCGTCCAAGTTCCAAAGGAAAACCCGACATGCTCGGCTCTGGTTACGGGACACTGGACATAACCAGCCTCAGGTCCTGGAGGGCAGAGATCAGGATCCTGCCCAGGGGCCCAGGTCCACCAAAGTGGATGGAACTTGCGGCACTTTGGGAGCCGCGCCTTGGGGGGGGGCTCTGTTAGGTTTCCCCTTCTCTAGCGCTCGCTACTCAACAAGGAGGAGCGAGTGTCATACTTCCGCATTCCATTGCACACATTCCAGCGCCATTCAAAAACTCTCTGATGGACGTTTCATTCATGGACTCACGCTTTGTTTACTTCTGCCATGTGCTCATATTTTCATTTACGTCATGTCTCCGCCTCCTATGTTCCCCCATGTGCTTATGTTTTGGTCTGCGTCATGTCTCCGCCTCCTGTGTTTCCCCATGTGCATTTGTTTTCGTTCGTGTCATGTCTCCGCCTCCTCATTTGTTCATATAGTGGTTTCAGCTGTCTTTGATTTGGACATGTGATTATATTGTGTTTAAATACGCCACTCCGTCTCCGCTTTTAGTATTGTTTAACCGTGCGATTTGTTCCTTAGCTCTTTTCTCGTGATTTCCAGATCACCTTTCTAGTACCATGCGATTTGTTCCTTAGCTCTTTTCTCGTGATTTCCAGATCACCTTTCTAGTACCGTGCGATTTGTTCCTTAGCTCTTTTCTCGTGATTTCCAGATCACCTTTCTAGTACCGTGCGATTTGTTCCTTAGCTCTTTTCTCGTGATTTCCAGATCACCTTTCTAGTTTAGCTTTAGTATAGTTTAACTCAGATTTGTTTAACCGTGCGATTTGTTCCGTAGCTCTTTTCTCATGATTTCCAGATCACCTTTCTAGTTTAGTATTAGTATAGTTTAACTCAGATGTGTTTAACCGTGCGATTTGTTCCTTAGCTCTTTTCTCGTGATTTCCAGATCACCTTTCTAGTTTAGTATTAGTATAGTTTAACTTCGATGCATTTATGTATATTTGTTGACTGAAGTCCTTTATGTTTATTATTATTTTCAACTGTTCCTAATAAACTGAACACTTTCCCCTGCAAGTGCATCCTGTTTATCTCCTTCACCCTACGGGTCGTAACAGGCTTGTGAGCTTGTACATTTATTGGAGGTTAAATGTAACATTGTAACGAACATTTTCCATTTTAAAAATCATGACAAATGACAAATTTTTTTTTTTTCTGGTCCTATGTACAAGCAGAAAATCTACTGCCAGTATGGTGTACCATACCGTCTTACTTTCACCTTTGGTATATATTACATTGTCATTA
The DNA here is from genome assembly GCA_023630585.1 of Cranoglanis bouderius. NCBI lineage: Eukaryota > Metazoa > Chordata > Actinopteri > Siluriformes > Cranoglanididae > Cranoglanis > Cranoglanis bouderius. The sequence goes on along the minus strand of CM042558.1, from coordinate 7,174,947 downwards.
TAAGCTGAAAGAGAGAATGGCTGTGAGGAAAGGTAATGTGCTGTGCACCAAAACCCCCTACAAAAATTCTAAATCAGCATGGTAATGTAAAGTGCTGCTGATCCAAAAACAGATAGTTGTTTGGTTTATGGTCAGGAGTATAGTGTTTTTCTATGTGCCGCTGTGTATGGTAAGGTTATGAACATGCTAGGAGTGGCAGCAGAGGCAGCAATGTAACATGCGGGTTAAACAGACAAAGGGTTTTCAGTGCAGTTGTGTCCCCTGCATGGAAAAATACAGTTCTATTTCATCATCTCATGTTTGAGATCCACCTATGGGAAGGGCATCCATTCCTGACCTCTGTAGAAGCATCCAATTGCACCAAGTCTGGCTGTGACAGACAGGAGCGTGTGTCCAACGCCAGGTAAGGGAACGCCTCCTACCTGAGTGCATAAATGACCTGCACACGCTCCTGTTCCTCAGTTGACATTCGCGTCTCATGACCTCTAGCTTATTTTGTCTCCTCTTAAGCCTTTTTTCCCCTGTTCTACAGCTGCCCGCCTTACGGACCCGACTGAGCTCTATGCTTCCCCTCCATGGTGCATACTAAACCAGCTTCGGTTTCCACCTGCCCGACTGCGTGCGGTACTCTCAACACAGCTAGGGATTCTCATCGCTCCTGCATGGTCTGCATGGGCCTAAAGCATGCGGATGAAACCATTGATTTCCTCTACAACTGTAGTCACTGCCTAGTGCTTCCCAAAAAGCTCTGGCACTGAAGGGTCAAAGTGGCCATGACCCAGAGTGTAAATTTTGGACAGTCTGACTCTGACGGGTGAAACGGCGATGACGGTGTGCTCCCGGGGACCTCCCGAGGTGCGGCCTCTCTGTGTTGGCCGACCAATGTGACCCTTCTCTCCTGAAGGGCATCTTAACATGTGCCACCTTCGTTAACAAGCCGCCCGGCTCCGACAACGAGGAGAATGCGGGTCTTCTAGAGGGTTTGGAGGACGACGAGGCCATCCCATCTTCTTTAATGCACCAGGCTAATGTTCCCGCGGCCTTACGTCAGTCTGTCTTGTTCAAGTTTTGTGAGTGAGCAGCCGCTCGCCTCAATATCGAATGGCTGGCTCTGCAAAGTGCCACTGACCAAGAGAGGGATGTTTATTATGGGAAACTCCTGGGACCCCCTCCCGGCCTGAGAAAACAGCTCCTCCTGGTCCTCCCTGCATGTGCCAAGCACATGAAACACTGCTGGGGAGGCCAGCTGAAACACGGTCTCACTGGCCTCGAGGTAAACGATATGTGGGTCTCGGCATGAGTGAGCATGCGCTCTGGCTTAACCTATTGGGTCTCCCTGATAGTGAGAAGTGGTGCATTGCAGGAGCGCCGGTGGAGTCTGGCCAGGCGCTTTTTGGTCCCACCGTTGCTTTGATGCAACGACAAACAGAAGGAGGACAAGTCTCTCAAGCTGTGTCTGCCAAGGAAATCCGTGCCGCTCCAGGCCCCCCCTGCGGCCACCTAATCCCCCTGTGGGATGCCATTTCCAGAACGCTGGCAGACCGAAACCTTGTAACAAGCCACCAGCTCAGCAGGGTAATCCCCCATCTGCCAAGCCTTGAGGGAGAATGTCCTTCGCCGCAGCTGTGGCCAAGAAACCCCCTAGCCCCAGTCCCTCTGACCCCAAAAGGAAGCGGCCAGCCTGATGCATGCGCAGTTTGGAGCGATCCTCTGGCTCAGATGGCAATACTTGCGAGTCACATAACAGCTTGGCAGTGTGTGTCGGACCCTGAGTGGGTGAGTTGAACTATAACCAAGGGGTACATACTTCAGTTTGCAAAATAAAAACGCCTTTCAGCGAAGTTATCTCTTCTCATACGGAGGAGAGCTCCGCTCACATTCTGAAAGATGAAATCTCCTCACTCCTCAAGAAAGGGGCGATTCAAGTAGTTCCCCTGCATCTACATCATAAGGGGATTTAACTCACGCTTTTTCCTGATTCAATATCACATATGTCTCAGACTACAGGGCCTTATGGCATCAGCCATTCAGGTTTTGCCTCTGGGCCTTCTGAGAATGAGGGCATTCATGAAATGGGTTTTATCACTCCACCTCAGCCCTTTATGCAACCTCGGCCACTCCGTCACAGTGACACACTCATGCTCAGCAGCCCTGCTCCACTGGAGAAATGCGAGGTTTTACGCTCATGGCACTCCACTCGGGGCGGTCAGGTTGCAAAAAGTGGTGACAACAGATTCGTCCTCAACGGGGTGGGGAGCCACCCAGGAGGGCCGAACAGTGAAACAGCGTGTGGGCAAACAAATTCCGCTCAGCCCACATAAACTATTTGGAGTTCATTACAGTATGGAAGGCTCTGAAACATTTCCTGCCCCACCTCCAGGGGAACCATGTGCTGGTATGCTGCGACAATACCACAGCTGTAGCACACATCAATCGCCAAGGAGGGATGCACTGCCCCAAGCTTCATGCTCTAGCTCACATGCTTTTACTGTGGAGCAGGCAGCACTTTCTGTCATTATGTGCGACCCATGTCCCGGACATCTTGAACAGGGGTGCAGACCTCCTGTCGAGGGGGAACCCACTCTGTGGAGACTGGCACCTCCACCCACTAGTAGTGGACTTACTGTGGGAGAGATTCAGCCGGGCTGCTGTATATCTCTTTGCCCCGTGCAAAAACACCCATTGTCCTATGATCTTCTCGCTAAAGGACAGGGACGCACCCCTCGGCGTGGATGCAGTGGCACATCTGTGGCCCAACATGCTGCTGTACGCATTCCAGGGTGAGAGTTCAGAGCTTGACCCTCATTCTGGTGGCCTCTCCCATTACGTACAGACCTCCTGTCTCAGACGTATGGAGAAATCAATCACCCTCGTCCAGACAGGGTGGCCCTCTGGGCTTGGCCCTTGAGAAGGCAAACCTGAATGCAATGGGGCTCCCTCCACATGTCGTCACCACCATACAGAGTGCTAGGGCTTCCTCCACACATTCCCTATATGACTGTAAGTGGCATGTGTTTGAGGAGTGGTGCGATGAGCACTACCTGATATCGTATCAGTACGTTTTATGTTTTTTGCAAGACCTTATGGACAGTGGTAAATCCTTTTCCACTATTAAGGTCTACCTAGTGGCTATTGCTGCATGCCATGTTGGGTTCGATGGTACGACAGTGGGTCAACATCCCCTCATTCGCCGGTTCATGAAGGGTGCTCGTTGCTCACTTCCAGTCACTAGAAGAACTGTTCCAGAGTGGGACCTCTCCATGGTGCTGGAGGCTCTGTCCCAACAGTCTTTTGAGCCCCTGGGGAACATTTCCCCTAAGCTTCTGTGATTGAAGACAGCTTTACTCCTGGCCGTGGCTTCAGCCAAACGTGTCAGTGATTTACATGCACTCTCTGTTCATTCCTCATGCACTAAATTCTCTCTCAGTGGAGACAGGGTTTTTCTTAGGCCCAATCCGGCCTTTATGCCTAAATGCTTCCCAGCATTCGCCTATGAGGTGATTGAGCTTTCCGCTTTTCATCCTCCTCCCTTCTCCTCTGCGGAGGATCAGAGGTTGAATTTTCTGTGTCCTGTGCATGCCCTTTGGGCCTACATGGATAGGACTAGCCCGCGCCCCCGCCGCCCCCCGCCCCCCCCCCCCGCACACGGGGAACCCCATTTCTAAGCAATGCCTATCCCATTGGCTTGTGAAGCTTTTACTTTGGCATATGAATTGAAGGGGGTGCAGCCTCCAGAGGGCCTCAGAGCACACTCTACTAGGGGTGTGGCCACCTCGTGGGCTCTGTTTCGGGGAGTCCCATTGCAGGACATCAGTTCTGCTGCAAGCTGGGCTTCTCCCTGTACATTCGTCAGATACTCTTGGCTTGATGTTACTAGAACCCCGGTAGCTCACTCTCTCCTAGGTGTGGGCTCCTCATAGCCTTCCTCCCTTAAGCCCTCTTCTCCATCTTGAAGCTTGGGCTGTCAGGCTTCGCTTATTCATGTCACCAGCATGTTCTTCATGTTCCGCCTGCACACCACTATCACCTTCGTGCATGATGTTACCAGGCACATCATTATGGGCTGCATCAAGCACCACCTATCTAGGTTACCATCCCCTGGCTTACAGGGCCTCAATGTGAGGATTTTGGGCAACCGGGGAGTTGTCCATTTCTCCCATAGGTGGATCCCGAACATGAGATGATGAAAGGGAACAATAGGTTACTGTCCATAACCCCGGTTCTCTGAAACATCACGTGGAGAGATCCACCAAGCTTGCCCTCGATGTTTCAGAGAACTGAGGTTACAGACAGTAACCTATTGGTTTGATGTAGAATGATTTTGGGAAAGTCCAGGTGGAGGGGGGTTGTGAAATCCAACATTGTTGAGTTGCAGCCGACCTCAAAAAGGATTAGAATCACTGGAGTGAGGAATGTGAAATGATTAAAAAAATATATAATAGTAACAGTAATAGATAAAAAGGAAATGCATTTTAATCTGTAATAATTTTTTGTTGTTGTTGTTGCTAATATTAGCAGTATAAGAAAGTCCTCCAGTTTCCATGACTTGAGTTGATTAGAATTTGATTTTGGTTACTTGTTCTGAGGTAGAGTGATTCCGTACACAGCAGACTGAGCACTACCATTAAGATGATGTACAATAAGCATTCAGATGAAAGCAGCATCAATCATCTGGTACTCCCTTCATTTAAAAAGCAGCCCATTGGTTAATAGGATATCCTTCAAAACAGAGCCATGTACTGGGGATGCACGGTAACAGCTTTGGAATCAAGTGTATAAAATGACTATGCTGACCACTGGCTGTCATGTGCTTACAAATGACCTGAGTTTTTTCATGTGAATGTTACTGTATGCTTTATCAAAACCTCTAGTATGTCTGAGACTGGTCAGGACATAATAATAAAAAAATTGTTATTTATTAAAGGGATTATTTGAATATTGCAGTCTACCGCTACTTAATTCTGTACCCTGATTATGAAAAAGGATATTTGGATACACTTTCATTTTGATTTATCTTCCTGCTTATAATAGATGGACCCAAATCATAACCACAACTGGATCCTAACAAATTGTGTTGCATTTTATGTGTCTTTCACGTTGCTCTAAATCATTTCTGTAGGCAGAAATCATTAATAACTCATAACAGTTGACAGCAAATTTCTGGTCAGAATCTCCTTGGAGAATTACACAGAGTTGCCATTTTATCAAGCACACAAGTAACATAAGTGTGTTTGACCTCTTTTGGCCTTCATGGACCATGTTACAGAAACCTACAAACTGTGAAATATTTAGTACCTTTTTGTTTTAGTAACCACACTTAAAAAATCACTCAAATACACTAAAGATTCAAGTGCACTTAAAGTGCCATACTAATAATTAGTACACTTACAGTGGGGGAAAAAGTATTTGATCCCCTGCTGATTTTATACGTTTGCCCACTGACAAAGAAATGATCTATAATGGTCTATAATTTTAATGGTAGGTGTATTTTAACAGTGAGAGACAGAATAACAACAAAAAAATCCAGAAAAACGCATTTCAAAAAAGTTATAAATTGATTTGCATTTTAATGAGTGAAATAAGTATTTGACCCCTTCGACTTAGTACTTGGTAGCAAAACCCTTGTTGGCAATCACAGATGTCAGACGTTTCTTATAGTTGGCCACCAGGTTTGCACACATCTCAGGAGGGATTTTGTCCCACTCCTCTTTGCAGATCCTCTCCAAGTCATTAAGGTCCGAGGCTGACATTTGGCAACTCGAACCTTCAGCTCCCTCCACAGATTTTCTATGGGATTACGGTCTGGAGACTGGCTAGGCCACTCCAGGACCTTAATGTGCTTCTTCTTGAGCCACTCCTTTGTTGCCTTGACTGTGTGTTTTGGGTCACTGTCATGCTGGAATACCCATCCACAACCCATTTTCAATGCCCTGGCTGAGGGAAGGAGGTTCTCACCCAAGATTTGACGGTACATGGCTCCGTCCGTCGTCCCTTTGATGCGGTGCAGTTGTCCTGTCCCCTTAGCAGAAAAACACCTCCAAAGCATAATGTTCCCACCTCCATGTTTGATGGTGGGGATGGTGTTCTTGGGGTCATAGGCAGCATTCCTCCTCCTCCAAACACAGCGAGTTGAGTTGATGCCAAAGAGCTCGATTTTGGTCTCATCTGACCACAACACTTTCACCCAGTTCTCCTCTGAAACATTCAGGCAAACTTCAGACGGGCCTGTACATGTGCTTTCTTGAGCAGGGGGACCTTGCGGGCGCTGCAGGATTTCAGTCCTTCACGGCGTAGTGTGTTACCAATTGTTTTTTTGGTGACTATAGTCCCAGCTGTCTTGAGATAATTAACAAGATCCTCCCATGTAGTTCTGGGCTGATTCCTCACCGTTCTCATGATCATTGAAACTCCACAAGGTGAGATCTTGCATGGAGCCCCAGACCAAGGGAGACTGACAGTTATTTTGTGTTTCTTCCATTTGCGAATAATCGCACAAACTGTTGTCACCTTCTCACCAAGCTGTTTGGCGATGGTCTTGTAGCCCATTCCAGCGTTGTGTAGGTCTACAATCTTGTCCCTGACATCCTTGGACAGCTCTTTGGTCTTGGCCATGGTGGAGAGTTTGGAATCTGATTGATTGATTGCTTCTGTGGACAGGTGTCTTTTATACAGGTAACAAACTGAGATTAGGAGCACTCCCTTTAAGAGAGTGCTCCTAATGTCAGCTCGTTACCTGTGTAAAAGACACCTGGGAGCCAGAATTCTTGCTGATTGATAGGGGATCAAATACTTATTTCCCTCATTAAAATGCAAATCAATTTATAACTTTTTTGAAATGCGTTTTTCTGTATTTTTTTTTTTTGTTATTATTCTGTCTCTCACTGTTAAAATACACCTACCATTAAAATTATGAACTGATCATGTCTTTGTCAGTGGGCAAACGTACAAAATCAGCAGGGGATCAAATACTTTTTTCCCTCACTGTAAAGTATGGTAAAATGGAACATCTATTTTTGTACTTAGTGTGCTGTCATTGTACAAAAATAGTAGTCTTGCCTTCATCGTGTTAAGTGTACTTACAGTTGAGGTTCAAACATTCACTGATGCTCAAGAAGGCAACACGATACATTAAGAGCCAGGGGGGTGTAAAATTTTGAACACGATGATCAAGTAAATTGTTATTATTTTGTCTTCTGGGGGACATGTAAATATCTTATGTAGCTTCTGAAGGGCAGTAGTAAATGAAAATCTTTAACAAAATAATGTATTGTGTTGCCTTCTTGAGCATCAGTATGGAGCATCATGTTTGCACCTTTTGTAATAGTTGTGTTTGAGTCCCTCAATTGTCCTAAGTTTGAAAAGATGGATCACAAAATCATAGCCACTGTTGGAAAGGGGTCAAACATGCAAAAGGTGCTGGAAAACCAAATAAGTTGCAGGTCCTGGAGGATTTTTTTCTGAAGAACAGTGGGCAGTTTAACTGCGCGGGACAAACAAGGGACTCATGATCAACTATCACAAAACATAAAAACAGTTGTTGATCATCCAGGTAACAACACACAGTATTAAGAATCAAGCATATGTAAACTTTTTAACTGGTTCATTTATGTAAATTCAGTTATTATTGTGTCTTGTGGACTATATGTAAACATCCGTTATGTGAAATAGATTATTCACGGCAGTACTAAATAAAAATTCACCATATCAGCCATGACACATGTTTATGTAGAGCATCTGCAATACAAGTCCCTGCAAATTAGCTGTTAATTCAGAACTATAAAATGAGGTTGGTTGTCACACTTTTCAATCTGGATGTCATAGCTCTTGAATAAAACAAGTAAAAATAAACAAAATCATATTCATCTAAATCTATGAAGCACTCCAGTGCCAGAATTCCAGAATGTTTCTTTGCTTTGGTTTTATCTGTCTTACTCAAATAATCAAAACACTTCAATAAAACACCTGTTTACAGAGAAACACAAAAGAATTTCATCAATTCACATGTGCCACAAAGTCCTTTCTCATTTTTCTAAAGGATGACTAGTGCCTTGTTAACCTATGGTACATTAGCTCAGCTGAAGTTGTATTCATTTTGTTTTCTGATTCTTATTTCCGGCTTTTGTAGTTCCATGATTCAAAAGATCTCATTAAATGACATTCTTGTCATTCTTGTTGTTGTACTGCATCAAAACACACCACTTTGCATCAAAACACAACATGTTCTCCTGTGTTTTAAGATAAAGAAGTGGGTCAAATTTTGCTCTGCCTTATAGGATATCTGCTATGTGATTTGTGTGCATGATACCCTTTGATGAATAACACCGCCCTGCATCAGATTTGCTGAATAGGATCTGATAGTTGTTTCTTACTAATACTTAGATGCTGAGTCCAGATATGAGGTTAGTTTTGCTCTAGAATTTTTCACAAAGCCTGATGTCCAGTATAGACTTTTGCCTAAGATGGACCATAAACGTTAGAGCTATTGCCAGATACACTGCCACCAACACAGGAAACACTATGTTTATGTACAATAGGTGCGCAACATTTATCACTTTTCCTCAGATTAGCCCTTATATGAATGCTAGGCACACTTACATGCACACAAAACTCCTGAATTCAGGGATTTATAATGACCAGTGAAAGACGGAAATGCAAGCATAGCCCAGATGATTTCTGCTACATCTGTGGGTGTTTTGCAACATCCGAACAACGGCAGAAAATTACAGACTTTATAAAAAAGGCATATTGTGCATATTTTGGAATGAAGCTGGGTGACCAGGACAAACCATGGTAGATGGAATATGAACATGATGGCTGACTACTGCTGGTGCCTTCAGAGAGATTGTCAAGAAGTCAGCCATTCTAGAAAATCCCTCAAAAGGAAGTTCACTCCTTAAGAACTCTGCATATTATTATAATGTTCGTCTTTTGAAATAGCTTTATTTAGAGATTTTCACAAACATTTCACAGACTGTTTGTCTGCTGTTCATGTTGTAAACAAGTGTTATGTTTTGTGTGCCTATTGTTGTAATTAATAAATAATAGTGAAATTTGACAGCTTCTACCAATTTAAATAAAACCCTGAAAGCAATATAAATTTAGCAAAATTATTAAAAACTTCATTCTTATTTTGTGGGAAAACAGTACGTGATAGGGGATTTTCAGTGGCATATTTGAACTCAGCATGACCAAAATAGATAAAAACAGGTGTGATTTGCAAAACAGCATAAACTTTTTTTCTAGATGCAGGGCGGTGTAAACTGCGGATCCACCGCGACCTTGATCAGGATAAAAGTGTTACTGAAGATGAATTAATTAATTAATTAATGTTTAGGGGAGGGTTCTAGAGACAAGTTTTAGGGCTGGAAATCCAAGCCATACTTATGCCGCTTACACTATATGGCTGAAAGTTTGTGGAACATCAGAACTACAGGTGCATCTCAATAAATTAGAATGTCGTGGAAAAGTTAATTTATTTCAGTAATTCAACTCAAATTGTGAAACTCGTGTATTAAATAAATTCAATGCACACAGACTGAAGTAGTTTAAGTCTTTGGTTCTTTTAATTGTGATGATTTTGGCTCACATTTAACAAAAACCCACCAATCCACTATCTCAACAAATTAGAATATTTCATAAGACCAATAAAAAAACATTTTTAGTGAATTGTTGGCCTTCTGGAAAGTATGTTCATTTACTGTACATGTACTCAATACTTGGTAGGGGCTCCTTTTGCTTTAATTACTGCCTCAATTCAGCGCGGCATGGAGGTGATCAGTTTGTGGCACTGCTGAGGTGGTATGGAAGCCCAGGTTTCTTTGACAGTGGCCTTCAGCTCATCTGCATTTTGTTGGTCTCTTGTTTCTCATTTTCCTCTTGACAATACCCCATAGATTTTCTATGGGGTTCAGGTGTGGTGAGTTTGCTGGCCAGTCAAGCACACCAACACCATGGTCATTTAACCAACTTTTGGTGCTTTTGGCAGTGTGGGCAGGTGCCAAATCCTGCTAAAAAATGAAATCAGCATCTTCAAAAAGCTGGTCAGCAGAAGGAAGCATGAAGTGCTCCAAAATTTCTTGGTAAATGGGTGCAGTGACTTTGGTTTTCAAAAAACACAATGGACCAACACCAGCAGATGACATTGCACCCCAAATCATCACAGACTGTGGAAACTTAACACTGGACTTCAAGCAACTTGGGCTATGAGCTTCTCCACCCTTCCTCCAGACTCTAGGACCTTGGTTTCCAAATGAAATACAAAACTTGCTCTCATCTGAAAAGAGGACTTTGGACCACTGGGCAACAGTCCAGTTCTTCTTCTCCTTAGCCCAGGTAAGACGCCTCTGACGTTGTCTGTGATTCAGGAGTGGCTTAACAAGAGGAATACGACAACTGTAGTCAAATTCCTTGACACGTCTGTTTGTGGTGGCTCTTGATGCCTTGACCCCAGCCTCAGTCCATTCCTTGTGAAGTTCACTCAAATTCTTGAATCTATTTTGATTGACAATCCTCATAAGGCTGCGGTTCTCTCGGTTGGTTGTGCATCTTTTTCTTCCACACTTTTTCCTTCCACTCAACTTTCTGTTAACATGCTTGGATACAGCACTCTGTGAACAGCCAGCTTCTTTGGCAATGAATGTTTGTGGCTTACCTAGTGAACCAAACTGAGAGACCATTTTGAAGGCTCAGGAAACATTTGCAGGTGTTTTGAGTTGATTGGCTGATTGGCATGTCACCATATTCTAATTTGTTGAGATAGTGAATTGGTGGGTTTTTGTTAAATGTAAACCAAAATCATCACAATTAAAAGAACCAAAGACTTAAACTACTTCAGTCTGTGTGCACTGAATTTATTTAATACACGAGTTTCACAATTTTAGTTGAATTACTGAAATAAATGAACTTTTCCACGACATTCTAATTTATTGAGATGCACCTGTATATGTGCGTCTTCCCCAAACTGTTGCCACAAAGTTAGAAGCACACAATTTTTCAGCATGTCTTTGTATGCTGTAGCATTACGATTTCCCATCATTAGAACTAAGAAGCTCAAATCTGTTTCATCATGACAATGGCCCTGTGCGAGCTCCATGAAGACATGATTTGCCAGTGTTGGTGTGGAAGATCTCAAGTATCCTGCACATACACCTTTGGGATGAACTGGAACACCAACTGCACACCAGGACTCCTCAACCTACATCAGTGCCTGGCCTCACTAATGCCCTTGTGACTAAATGAGCACAAATCCCCATAGCCACGCTCCAAAATCTAGTGGAAAGCCTTCCCAGAAGAGTGTTTTTTTTCGTGATGATTATGATGATGATATAACTGCAAATCATGGTTGTTGAAGATGGACCTGATGAATACTCTAGCTTTCACTGAAATGTGCAAACTTGTAATATGGATTTATTTGTACGTTATTTTCTCCTGCCAGAAATACACACTGTTAGAAGTGTGTTTCAGCAGCTCATTTGAAATGCTGTGGCACAAAACGTAACAGTGTGCTGCTGTTGCTGTTGCTGCTCAGAATGTAAATCCCATCTGAGAAAACTTTCTGATCAAAGCCCTTTAAAGGACATTTCATTTTGTCTCACTGTTATCTTCCTTTTCCTGAGCAGCACTTAATTATTTGTCACAGGCACCTAACAGTCATTCTGCATTGATCCAGGTGCCACCACTAGTGGTCTAAACCCTCTCATTGACAAGATGGCAAGCTACAATGCCCTCCACTAATATTGGCACCCTTGGTAAATATGAGCAAATGCTGTGAAAATTGTCTTTATTGTTTAACCTTTTGATCTTTTGTTAAAACAATTCACAAAATTACTCTGCTCTCATGGATATCAAACAATTGCAAACACAACACAGGTTTATAAAAAAACAGGTTTATATATATACATATATATATATATATATATATATATATATATATATATATATATATATATATATATATATATATATATATATATATATATATATATATATATATATATATATATATATATATATATATATTGGCACCCCTATGAGTACATATGAGAAAAAACATATTTGAAGTATATTCCCATTGATATTTAATATTTCTCCTAGTCACTTGGGTGACTAGGAACAGGAAATTAATTGCTCAACTATGACTTCCTGTTTTACAGGGGTATAAATATGAGGTAACACATAGGCCAAAGGCCTCCAACCATCACAACTGGAAAATTGCAGAAGTTAGTTGCATCTTGGGGTCAGAAAGTCTCCAAAACTACAATCTGAATTGTACACTACAATCACCACAAATTGTTTGGAAGGGTTTCAAGAAAAAAGCCCCTACTCTCATCCAAAAACAAGCTCAAGCATCTTAAATGTGCCAGACACTACTGGAACTTCAAATGGAATCAGGTTTTATGGTCAGATGAAACCAAAATAGAGCTTTTTGGCAATAAACACCCAGAGAGGTAGCCATATGGAAAAGTACCTCATGCCCATACTTAAATATGGTGGTGGTTCTTGTTTTGGGCCTGTTTTTTCTGCCAGAGGACCTGGACAGTTTGTTAAGATACATGGAATCATGGACTCTATCAAATATCAACAGATATTAAATGAAAACCTGACTGCCTCTGCCAGAAAGCTAAAATGGGTCATAGTTGGATTTTCAGCAGGACAATGAGCCAAAACATACATCAAAATCAACACAAAAATGGTTTACTGACCACAAGATCAAGGTCCTGCCATGGCCATTCCAGTCCCCTGACTCAAAACCCATAGAAAACCTGTGGGGTGAACTGAAGAGGAGAGTCCATCAGCGTGGACCTCAAAATTTGAAGGATCTGGAGTAGTTCTGTATGGAGGAATGGTCTCAGATCCCTTGACATGTATACTTCAACCTCATCAGGCATTATAGGAGAAGACTCAGAGCTGTTATCTTGGCAAAGGAGGTAGAACAAAACATTGACTAAAAGGGTGCCAATAATTGTTGCACACCTAGATTTAACAAAGATATTTTGCATAAACCTATGTTTTGTTTGCAATTGTTTCATATCCATGAGAGCAGAGTATTTTTTGATAATTTTTTGAACAAAAGATCAAAAGATTAAACAATAAAGACAATTTTTGATATTTACCAAGGGTGCCAATATTAGTGGAGAGCACTGTAAGTCCTGCTCTGAATCATCACACAGCCTCATTTGAACTTCTTTGTTAGTCCGAATGTAGAAGTTTTGGGATTTATTTCTTTCTGCTTTCATATGAGTCATGAGTATTGCACAGTGGCATATTCAGTAAGTAAGGAATAAAACTCAACAGGGAGTGCTTTTATCGGCATTGTAATCAAAGATGTGGAGGTGTGATGCTTTTATCATGCTTATAAATTTTTAAAAACTTTTATTGCAGAATGACATGTTTATAGTTGGCGGCACTGTGGCTTGGTGGTTAGCATGTTTGCCTTGCACCTTCGTGATTGGAGGTTCAAATTCTGCCCTGCATGGAGTTCTCCCTGTGCTTTGAGGGTTTACTCCGAGTACTCCGGTTTCCTCCCCCAGTCCAAAGACATATGTTGTAGGCTGATTAGTATTTACAAATTGTTCATAGTGTGCGTTTGTGCCCTGCAATGGATTAGCACCCTGTTCATGGTGTCCGCTGCCTAGTGCCCCGAGTTCTCTGGGATAGGCTCCAGGCTCTCCCGCAACACTGTGTAGGATAAGAAGTACAGAAAATGGATGGATGTTTATAGTTATGTTTAATGTTGTGGATCATACTCAATGTTGTGGATCATACTCAAAACAAGTTAGTTCCTTTCATAGTAGTTATAAACAGTCTTTCCCTCATCAGAGGCTTTTTTCTCTATCTTGAAGTTATTAAGACAAAAAAAAGTGCAGGTTGTCATGTTACTGAGAAATTGCAAAGGCCTCTGTCCTGAGGACTATTCCCCCTACTGTTGCTGAATAAATAAATCTCCTAATAGAACACTGACAGTTGTGTTTTTGGACTGAAGCCCTTCTTCCTGTAAGCAAGCTCAGTGTAAAGAGGCTTACTGGGGAAACTGTAATACGCTGGACTGTAGAAATCATTACCAGGAAGAGTTACATCCCAGAGCAGGGCTTCTAAAAGAGTAAAGAATAAGGAGGCGGTAAGCTAAATAGAGACTTGTGGGTAGAAATGACTCTGCAGGCTTGGCTAAGCTTTGTCCTTCTGGCACATGTGTAGTGCCAGCTTGCAGAGGCATGATCTGCTACGAGGCATCTGCCAGGGGACCTCCCAGAGGGCTGGGCACTGGTTCAACAACAAAGTCCAGCTGTTTGAAATGCTGAGGGATGAGGGCTTGGAACTTCTGAGGTCATGTTGCATGTATAGGGCTGTTTGAATAAATTGTAAAACACACTGTTGGTTCTGCTGAAAAGCCTAATCCTTAATCAAGTTAAGAGCTGAAATTGTAATGTAGAATTATTATTATTATTATTATTATTATTATTATTATTATTATTATTATTATTATTATTATTATTTTTAATTGTATGGAATTATAACCATAACATTACACTGCCCTTAACATTTCAGTTAGACTGATTTTAATGAGTAATTCCCAGCATTTTAATGCCCCTGGTAATAAGAGGTGGAGGAATTATGTTTTCGTGTTGTCCATCTGTCCGTCCATCTGAGATTCTTGTTATGGAGTTATCACTGTAACCAGCAGATGAACTGATTAGATTTTGGGGTTGATCCAAATCGGGTCGAGGTAACATCAAGGTCAAATGTCTGAAATAGTTTTTTCTTCAATTGTTTCCTTCCTGTTTGTCATACAGAGATGGTACTTACACATTAATGTTCAGGAACTCAAGGCCTATTTTCTGACACTCTGATTTTTGCTATCACTGCATCCAATATGTGCAAGATTGTCATGAGTGTGATATCTGAAGAACGAGTGGTTGAACATACTTACTGTATGTCGGATTTATATGGAATTTATTTATTATTTATTGATCCAAACAAGGTCAAGGTCGTATCAAGGTCAAATGTCTGCAATAGTTTTTCTTCAAAAGCCTAATTCCTGCTTGAAATAAATTTTGAGGGTATCTCTGGCATACGAATTAGTCACAAGAAGGAATAGGCTTGTTGGTAGTGGGTTTAGTGCCCGTCAGCACCGTTGGCTTTGAATTCTACTTGTTTCCATTGGAAGGCATGCTTTGTATACTATAAAAAATATAGTGTAAGTAGGACATATAGTGCACTAGAGAACGAAAAAAAGCTTTTCTCTTACTACCTTTTTGAAATTCATTAGTTCAGTACTTTGTTTATAAGACGTTACTACTCAAATATTCAGAGGCCCTGATTAATTAAAGGTTAATTAATCAATTAATTAAATAGCGAGTAAAATAATGTGTTTTGCATGTTGTTAATTGTCACAGGGTTAGTGGTGTAGGGCGACTCATTTTTGGACCTCATAATAATAACGCAGATCAGGCTCTGCGGCTGTCAGGCGTAATGCTGCTCCCTGCAGCAGTGTTAAAACTTCAGAATATTCCTGCCTAGAAAGAGAGACTGGAGAGCCATGGCCTGTGGGTATCACCATAATACCTATTATAGCTATTATGATAATAACTGCAGGTCTAATGGCCCAGTCACCTGTACTAACTTGACAGAGATTTCACTGGTATGCATGAGCAGCAAATAATTGCAGTTGTAAAAAAGTGGTTTTGCTGTCATAGATAAAGAGAACCATTCATACTGTAGCTGTGCTAGTATGTGCATCGGGAAAAAAATAATATGAAACATGAACAGCCAACATCCAAGAACAGGAATCCGAGGCTACATGGGCACAGAGTTGAAGACTGGAAAAACATCACCTGCTCTTTTGCAAATCTTCAGTTTTCCAGTTTTGATGAGTCCATGTCCACTCCAGCCTCAGATTAGTGTTCTTGGATGATGTGGTCTTCTACCATTGAAATCCATCTGCCTTAAGGTTTGGCATTTTGTGCTTTCTGAAATACTTTTCTGCATACCATGGTTGTAAAGTAATGTATTTGACTTACCATAGCCTCCCTGTCAGCTCACAGCAGCCTGGATATTCTCCTCAGATTCTCCTCTGACCTCTCTCATTAACAAGGCATGAAAAAAATTTATTAGCCCGTGAAATTTCTAAACAGACTGGCAATTGCTATTTTATATAGAAATAGCATGATTAATATCTGTTTGAAATCAAGAGTGAAGAATTTAGGGCACATCTACCGGAAGGTTTTGGTTAAGCTAGACAGAAAAGCATTTTTTAAAGTTGTGCTGTATTTCTCAGGAGAGAGCAATGTGCTAAAAAGCATGTAATAACACAGTGTGAAGGTGACAGGCTGGTGAAAGAGCTTTTGATATCACAAAAGACAACATGCATTCAATTCCATTCAAATCATCCTTAACCACAGTTGTTGTTGTTTTTTAAGTTTGAGGAAGATCTCTACAAGTGCACTTGAAGCATCCTGTCAAACGAGAACTCAAAACCACTTGATTAAATCTTAAATTAGCATTGTAAGTTGTTAAATGACCAATATTTGTTGTGTGATATGTTGTTTTGATCAGATGTAGAGCAATTATATCAGCTGTAGCAAGCAAATACTTGTAGGCACTATTTTACATGAAATATCACATAACATTAGAATTGAAAATACATAGGTGTTGTTGTGTGCACCTACCTGAGGTTACCTGCCTAATGTTCTAAACTGATCTAGCCATAAAGCCAGAACCTGTCACTTCACACACAGTGGTGTGTTCTATGTAAGTATTCAACCCCCCATTGAATTTTTCAATATTTTGTACTGTTATGATCTGCAACTGGGGGGCTTAGAGGTTAGCACATTTGCCTCGAATCGCAGGAGTTGGGGGTTCGAATCCAGCCTCCACCCTGTGTGACCGGATCTTGCTTGTTCTCCCCATGCTTTGTGTGTTTCCTCCAATTACTCCAGTTTCCTCCCCCAGTCCAAAGTCATGCGTTGTAGGCTGATTGGCAGTTCCAAATTGTCCACAGTGTGTGAATGGGTGTGTGATTGTGCCCAGCGATGGGTTAGCACCCCGTCCACAGTGTCCCCCACCTTGTGCCCCAAGTTCCCTGGAATAGGATTGGGTTCCCGCAACCCTGTGTAGGAATGGAGGGATAGATGGATGGATGACCTGCAACTGAAATTGACTAAATTGGTATCATACAGTATGTCATGACACAATATACTCACAATGAATAATGATGTAGTTATTTATTATATCATTATTCATATTCTTTCCATGTTTAGTAAAGTATTTATAACCTGACTGATACTTTTCCAGAACTTTGTCTCAGACTTTTGATAGCTCCTTGTTGTTCATGATGATATTTGTTTAGCTACGGTTTCAAACTCCAGGGCCTTCCAGGAACAGGTGTATTTATACTCAGGTCAGGTGACAATTTAATTGCACACACACGTTAACTAATTACCTTATGTCACTTCTGCTGGCGTCTGATTGTACCAGAAAAAGATTCTGTATCTTAGCGAGTGAAAATATATTGAACATGGAACATTTTGAGAATGACACAAATATTAATTTTCCCAAAGTCTACTGCTTCAGTGTTCTTAGATCTTTTTGTCAGATGTTACTAACTGTTACTGAAGTATAATCACAAGCATTTCATAAGTGTCAATGGCTTTTATTGACAATTACATGAAGTTTATGCAAAGAGTCAATATTTGCAGTGTTGACCCTTCTTTTTCAAAACCTCTGCAATTCGCCCTGGCATGCTGTCAATCAACTTCTGGGCCACATCCTGACTGATGGCAGCCCATTCTTGCATAATCAATGCTTGGAGTTTGTCAGAGTTTGTGGGTTTTTGTTTGTCCACCCGCCTCTTGAGGATTGACCACAAATTCTCAATGGGATTAAGGTCTGGGGAGTTTCCTGGCCATGGACCCAAAATGTCGATGTTTTGTTCCCCGAGCCACTTCGTTATCACTTTTGCCTTGTGTCAAGGTGCCCCATCATGCTGGAAAAGGCATTGTTCGTCACCAAACTGTTCTTGGATGGTTGGGAGAAGTTGCTCTCTGAGGATGTTTTTGTACCATTCTTTATTCATGGCTGTGTTCTTAGGCAAAATTGTGAGTGAGCCCACTCCCTTGGCTGAGAAGCAACCCCACACATGAGTGGTCTCAGGATGCTTTACTGTTGGCATGACACAGGACTGATGGTAGTGCTCACCTTTTCTTCTCCGGACAAGTTTTTTTCCAGATGCCCCAAACAATCGGAAAGGGGATTCCTCAGAGAAAATGACATTACCCCAGTCCTCAGCAGTCCAATCCCTGTACTTTTTGCAGAATAGCAGTCTGTCCCTGATGTTTTTCCTGGAGAGAAGTGGCTTCTTTGCTGCCCTTCTTGACACCAGGCCATCCTCCAAAGGTCTTTGCCTTACTGTGCGTGCAGACGCACTCACACCTGCCTGCTGCCATTCCTGAGCAAGCTCTGCACTGGTGGTGCCCCAATCCTGCAGCTTAATCAACTTTAGGAGACAGTCCTGGCGCTTGCTGGACTTTCTTGGGCTCCCTGAAGCCTTCTTCACAACAGTTGAACCTCTCTCCTTGAAGGTCTTGATGATCCGATGAATGGTTGATTTAGGTGCAATCTTACTAGCAGCAATATCCTTGCCTCTGAATCCCTTTTTGTGCAAAGCAATGATGGCTGCATGTGTTTCCTTGTAGGTAACCATAGTTAACAGAGGAAGAACAATAATTTCAAGCACCACCCTCCTTTTAAAGCTTCCAGTCTGTTATTCTAACTCAATCAGCATGACAGAGTGATCTCCAGCCTTGTCCTCGTTAACACTCTCATCTGTGTTAAGGAGAGAATCACTGACATGATGTCAGCTGGTCCTTTTGTGGAAGGGCTGAAATGCAGTGGACATGTTTTTTTGGGATTAAGTTCATTTTCATGGCAAAGAGGGACTTTGAAATTAATTGCAATTCATCTGATCACTCTTCATAACATTCTGGAGTATATGCAAATTGCCATCATAAAAACTGAGGCAGCAGACTTTGTAAAAATTAATATTTGTGTCATTCTCAAAACTTTTGGTCACGGCTGTAGAACAAATATGGAACAAATTTATTTTTATTTTATTTATTTCTTATTTTTAGATTATTATATAATTATGACTTATGACTTAACTATTGTGTCTAGAAATAGATTTAATAATCATATATTTGGTTTATTGTAATCTTATAATAAGACATATTAGAAATAGATGTCAATTTTGGCAGTACATTACAAAATGTTCATGGGGTGTATACTTATGAAAGGCACTGTATAAGTTGGAAGTGATTGTGTGTACTTGGTGTGTAAATGTGGGGGTAAAAAACGTGATGCTCCAACACTTTTTTTTTTTAAGCTCAGCCTAACAAATGATTATATACTGTAATTAAGCTCAGAAGATACAGAAGATGATAATGAAAGCTACAGGAAGACTCATTCTCAGTTTCTGATTGGTCCAGGGACTGTCCTGGTAGAGAACATGCAAATCAATGGCCGGGCAGAAGACCCTCAGCGAACAATCTCTTTATCCTTGAGAGACAACTATGACCACTGGGTAATCCTGGACCCCGTCCAACAACGGCTTTACCTTAACAGCACTGGAAGAGTTCTGGATCGTGATGTAAGTAGGCACTGTGTTTTATCATTCCTGAAATATCAACGGTGTGTTGAAACATCAATACAACTGTATTGTCTACAGTCCCATTTATCTCTAACAAGTGTGCCTTATTTGCCATCATACCCTCACACACACACACACACACACACACACACACACACACACACACACACACACACACACACACACACACACACAATAATACCCTCTCTCGCCTCTTTCATAACTCTTACACTATCAACCTGACATTTTGGTTTAATTGTGTGTGTGTGTGAGTTTGAAAATAGAAGAGGCTTCATAGTGTGTGAGAGGGTGATAGTGTGTGTGTGTGTGTGTGTGTGTGTGTGTGTGTGTGTGTGTGTGTGTGTGTGAGATGTTTGATGGTGTGCATGAGAGGTTTGTGAGTGAGGAGTGAGTGAGATAAATGGTATAATAGTGTGTTTGTGTCTGCGGTTTGATAGTGTGTGTGTGTGTGTGTGTGTGTGTGTCAGAGTTACAGGGTTTAAGTGCTTAATTAACGCTCTCCAACCATTACACCAGTTATAAAGGTCCTACACACATTCACGCAGTATAATCATGCTTTTTTAATCTCCTTTTTTTTTTTTTTTTGACACAGAATACCTTTGCATTTTGCACAAGGGCATTCTACTTTCCAGTCTTATTAGTGAAAATATTGAAAATTTAACTGAATCCTTACTTCAAAATTAATTAATATTAATATTAATTATTAATATTTGAAATTAATATTAATCTTTTAAAAATAAAGCACTCTTACTGCAAAAATATTTGAAAAATAATTTCTTGGAATACATCAGTGTTAGAGTTTCCCTCATTCTCGTAGTCACTCGCTAAGCGAGCGGCTGACTCGGACACCTCCGCATTCCTCGCGCCGCGTTGCTGAGAGCAGCGCCTCCCCATTCACGAACTCCTGTTTTGTTTACTTTGCCATGTGCTTTTGTTTATGTTTTACTTCATGTCTCCGCCCCCGGTATTTCATAGGTTTTCCGTTTATTGTTTAATTATGAGTTTCAGGTGTTTTGTGTTTAAACTCATTTGTTTCTGATTACCCTCCTTATTTAAACCTCTTCCCATTTCCGCTTCCTCGCGGAGTATTAAATGAAAGTATTGAAGGTTGTGAATGAATGTGCCATGCGTTTGCACTCTCCTGGACCATGGACTCCAGGCTCGCAATTGTTTGGATTACTGCCTCGTTCTATTGTGGAATATAACCTTGCCTTTGTGGATCTACTTCCTGGTGATTCTGTGGATTATTGCCCAAGTATTTTTGTAAACCAGAGCCTTTGTTTTGTCACGAGGATTATTGTTTGTTTTGACCCTGCCTTTGAGTTACGTTTTTCCCCTGTCCCAATACTTATGGTTCTTTGCGTTTCCCCCTGCCCTTATACTTTTGGTTTGTTCCTAATAAAGTGAGTTTTCCCTGCGCTTGCATCCAGTCCCCATTTGTGTTACATAACAGAATACTCCGCCCAACATGGATGCAGCGGGGAAACTTATGGCTAAACGTGCCACACTTTTTGTTCCCCCCGGATTCTATTTCTTTTTGGGCCTGTCTTCCTCCTCCTACCGCCTATGACGGCGTCTCTTGGTACCCCCAATATTTTTTGTTACAGGCCCAGGTTTTTTTTTTGTAAGTTTGGAGGGTCCAAAACCCAGCGAAGAGCAATGGGCAAGGTTCCTCCAATCCCAGTTGGTCGGCTTAGCTCGCTGGTGGGCGGAGGTTCACCTGGACAGTGGGTACTGGGAGCTGAACACTGTCTCAGGTTTTGTGGATCTCCTGCTCCAGGAATACGGGCGCCCAGAGTTTAACCCCGACCTAAATGCCCTTTTTCGCTCTGTGCGCCTGCCCGGTGACCCCGACCAGTCGTTCCTGGACCTCTCAGGACCAGTTGTTCCTGAGAGGGAGCGGGCTAACACGGGCTAACGTTTCCCCCTGTCCTTATACTTCCTTATAACAATCAGATTAAAGATGATCTCATAAAGGCTGCTTTCACACTAATTATTATTATTATTATTATTATTATTATTATTATTATTATTATTATTATTATTATTATTAGTGCTGGTGGTTTAGGAAAAAAAGCACCCTAGTGAATGTTATAGGAATGCAAATACATTTATTATCTTCTCATGCAGTTGACTGGTTAGGTGTAAACTAAATGCATCCTCCATTTTCTTTCTTTCAGCCTCCTTCCTACATTCATTCCATTGTGGTGCAGGTCCAGTGCACCAATGAGCTGGTTGGTACAGTGATTCTTCATGAGGTGCGGATCGTTGTAAGGGATCGTAATGACAACGCTCCTCGTTTCCAGCAGCCACGGTACTATGTGGCTGTTAATGAGGTACGTTCCGCCAACTAGTCCTGCGAGCATCCTGAAACAGTATAGTGTTCACACATCTGCAGGTCATTCTCATGTTTCTGAGAAACTTCCTCCTGTACAACATTTTCCTGCAACGGTTTTGTTATTAATTCAACTTGAATGAAGGTAAATTCTTGGTAAATTGGTAAATTCTTGCTGTATGGCAACAGTGTGCAATGGCAGAAAGTATCACATAGTCAAAAATAACACAAAATGTATTAGATTACAATTCCAATTACTGCATTTTCCAGACTGTAAGTTGCAGAGTTTTTTTGCCACCTAGAAAGCATGTAAAAGTTATATCTTCTAGAAAGCAATTACAGTTGTAAAAAGTGTGGATGAATTTACTCACTCAGAGTACATACACAAATTAGATCTAAAAATGTTTTGGGTGAAGAATCTTTTTAATTATTTTTCTTAAATTCTTAATTCTTTCTCTTGAAACATAAAATTTAGAATATAAGATACAATTGTGTCTTGTGAAATGTGAAATTACAACGGTTTTTCTTACTTTGAATGTGAAAAAATGTAAATATACTATTAGTGTCTTTTTTTTGCTATGTAGGCCTGTTTCAATTCATGATTGCACATACCACAGTTACATTATCACATGTTGTTGCCATATGGCAACAATTACATTTTATAATTTTAATTTAACAGAATATTCAAAATATATAAACTTGTTTATATGATGAAAAAATACATGTTAACTAATATCAGATAGTGTTTAAATTTTTTCCTTTAGGTAGTTTTGCCTAAATATTGAAAAAATAATCAAATTCTGAGAGCACTCCGATGATGACCTTCACCATGCCGTGTGATTGCAGAAAAGGAAGTGCAAACAGCATTTCCTAGTTATATGACATGACATTTTTTTGTTGTGTCAAAGTTATTCCCCCCTTTTTCCAGTTACATAGGAAAATAGTAGTTTTGTATTATTGAATATCAAAAAATTGGAGATAAATTGTAATTGTTGCCATATGGGAACACCAGGCAGTAAAGTGATGACTGATTACTGTGTATATTTGCCAATCATCCACTGTAATTATTAATCGTTTCTAGACTATAGCAAGTATGGCATCAGCAAACAATCAAAGATGTTTTAAAGTCTCCATGAAATGGTTTGAGAGGTGTGATTTAATTCTGTATGTTGATGTATTTTCTTTTGAAACAGTAAGTAAGATTGACAGCACGTTAAAGTGCTTGACTAAATTTCACAACAGCCAATAGTGGTAGAGATCCGCCACACTCCTGCTGAATCTGAACAAACGTGACAGTAGCTTAACGAACTAGAAAAATACGAAGAGTTTAATGAGAGACTGTGGAGGATTTTTCACCACTGCTTTCACCCACACCTGTCCCATTTATGGAGTATGATATCTTGGATAACGAGATGGCGTGTAGTTTGAGGTTTTTTATACATGTTTGAGCTGTCTATGTGCTTGACCGTCAATGCCGCCAGTGGTGACAGAGAGCTGCATGGTCATCACCGGGAGGTATGTGACGCATCTAGTGGTAGATCAAATTACATTATCAACTGTGATGGAGAAGCCCCAGTCAGGTATAAAGTTAGAATCAAATTCCACCATCTTCCAAAAGAACAACCATTCTCCACCAAGATGAGGAAGACCCATCCCCAGAGGTGGGACCTAATGTTGTAGACAAATACAAATACAAAAAGCTCTGAAACACCAATTTTGATTTCAGAGGCACTTCATGTAATCATCCCAGTAGTGAAGAAAGTCATTACGGATATTTTTGCTGCATTTGTTCCGTAGTCCATACTGACTGACACCCTTTCTCTGTTTGACCACTCTTGTAGATGATGCTGCTTTATGCATAAGACCAAGATAGGTTACAGGATTGGGGTCGTGGTCGGCTGAGCCCGGCTCGTGCTGGGTGGATGGCTGGAGACGGTTACATGGGCTCTCTGAGCCTTTTGCCTAATTGAAAGTGGCTCCTAAGGGAACTGTCAGCACAGATTTCCCTCATTAGGAGACATCTGCAGAGAGTGGCAGACTGCCTAACCACAAGCTGTTGCAGCCCAGAAAACCGCCGGCCGCCATTCCTCGCTATCGATTTTGGCCCGGTGTCAGGAGGATCGGACTGACAGGGAGACGAGGTGTTCAGCAGACCACAGTCCATCAGTCAACATCGACGCTGGACAGTAGGGTTTAACTCCATAGAGGAAGTTGGATATTGGCAACAAGGAGGAAAAAATGGAGCATTTAATGAACTTGTCACTGTAGATAGCAAGTTCATCAGTATGACTGGTATGGATGGAGAAAAAAAAAAAGAAATGAAAATTACAAATTTTCAACTTAGAGTATTAACTTGAAATTTGTGTATGGCTAAATTAGCCTAGTATGGTTGTAGAACCATGTTTAACATTGCACACAGAACAGTAGTCTAGACTGTAGCTAGATTGTAGTCTAGCAGCTCGGATGGCAGGAATATGGTATGACAGCGAGGCAAGACAAAATAATTTATCATTTAGAGACTGGCCCAGTGCAGGCCCCAACATAATGCAAGTGTCTTTGTTTGTGACTCTTTTTGATACTGATAGATGACTTCCAGGCACTGTACCAGAAAAACAATCTTGGCTCCCATCAGACATGTCTGTTTACTGTATGTGTTTGTTTTTTTCTTAAATTTGATCAGTGAAATCAGTATTGACCCTTTTTCTATTGAACCTTCATCATGTAATTTGTTATGAAAATACCTGTAGAAATTACACAAATTATCCCTATTCATGATTTCATGATGCCTGGGATTTAAATGGAAGGTTCAATCCAGGCAGATTTATTTATTTTTTTTTTTTGCTTCTTTTGTACACGTTAGGAGTGTTAAAGCCTTCTCAACAAAAGATTGAACCAATACCCAATGCCCCAGGTACTGCCTTTTACTTCCTTGCACAGCTTATAGCTATTACCTCCCATTTTACTTCCTCTGTTCACTTCTGAGAAAGTCTCAGCAGCCAGGCAGCAAACCAAGTACAAGCAAATGCTTTCTTTCTTCTCAGCCTTGTCCATCAGGTTCCTGTCTCAGAAGGAGAATAGAGTGTAAAACAGCAGGCGAGACTCTGTCACCACAGGGGAGCCCTGCTTCCTGATAGCAACAGGAAGCAAGCAGGATATGATGAAATGCTAGTACTAGGAATAGTCAAACCATGACAAGATCACAGCGCAAACTGACTGACTGTTGGTTGTGAGCGTTTTCAAAAACAGAGGATGTTTTCTTTTGACTTTTTTTCATTCAGCTGACTCCTGTTGGGACCACCATCTTCTCAGGCTTCACGGGGAATAATGGTGCTGTTGACATTGATGATGGACCAAATGGACAAATCGAGTACACCATTCAATACAATCCTAATGACCCGGTAAGGGCAAAATACCAAAGCCCGGATATTTGAATGAGTTTTTTCCCTCTGCTGCTGCAGTCTAACTTGTTACTTGATTTTCAGCACACTGAATTTCTCAAAACTACCTCTTTGTGAGCATGTTATATGTGTGCGTGGTTGCCAGTTTGACTCAGATGTTTCATCTCTACAGACTGCTAACAGAACCTTTGACATCCCTCTCACCCTGTCCGGCTCTGTGGTTCTGAGAGAGCGACTGAACTATGAAGAGATCACACGCTACCTGGTCATCATCCAGGCCAATGTGAGTCTGAGAGATAACAACATGAAAGGAAACAGTTTGGACATCAGATTATGATGTGTCAAGAGAGTAATAAATAATATTTAATTCCTGGGAAGATTATGTTATGCCTGACATTGTGAGGTTTCACATTTCATATTTACATCTACATAGTTTTCACCATGTGCTTTAGATTCATTTAGAATCCAAATCTTTGGGGTTTTTTTTCAACAATTCTTTAATTAATCTGTGGAATGAGTCCTTGTCTTGTGATCATATGTAACTGACTCAAAGTCGTCATTTTTCAACTGTATTTAAAATCACCTGCTTGACTTTTACGCTTGGTTCCGCCTCTTGAATCCCAGCTGCATTCTTATTGGCGTTTCAGTATTTTATCTTCTCAGTTGAAATCCTTAACAGAAATCAAGTAAACACAAATATAGACTTTCAGAGAAGACCTTACACAGATATCAGGCATTATGATCTGACGCAGTCAGATCATAAAATAGTCAAAACTATAGTCAAAACTATTTGTAAATGATGAAATAAATATCACAAACAATTTGCTATTTTTGAGTTGGGTTTCATGTAGCCAGTAGGGGCTGTGTAGACTGTAGGGAGCTGCAGACTAGTCGGGGTGGTGGAAAAAAAGCCCCAAACAAACATGAGGCAGACGGCAACTGCACAGCAACTGCATATGTGTGTGCTGGGAAAAGTTTTTTTTTTCTTTTGCTTTAATGGACCATGAACACTTTGGTTTCACTCTACATGAAGTGGAGAAATATGTGCGAGAGAGTTTTTTAATCCCACTTCCGCCCACTCCTGAACGAATTCCACCTGTTATTTCTGTTGTCTTTAAAGATAAATAAAATGTTAATAAATCCTTGCACTGTGGCATATTATACAACAGTTATTTCTGGTTTACTAATTTGATTGGTCAAGCGGTGTTCCAAGAGTGCCCCGCACAGGGACATTTCACTGTGTGTATCACTCTGCTCATCTGTGCTCGCCACATAAATTTCTACTTCCTAGTTTGAAACCGTTACCACAGAAGTGTTAGTGACATCATCAGTGGACATGGCAAACGATACACTTTTCATGAATATGATTTTTGACTTAAAATATGAAAGCTCGTCAGATAAAAATTAAAAGAAATAAAGGACACCAATTTTACCAGAAGCACCTTTAATGGGAATGAAGTGGGTGTGGCTTCTTTGGGATCTATTATAATAAACAGAATATTTGGCCATACTGTATCCGAAATGTATTAATTTCTTGTTTACTGCACTATAAAAGCAATATCAGAGAGAATCCAGAGCCACGGGCTGCACATCACTATTCAGTTCCAGTCAGCTTTCCAATCAGTTTAGAGTCAGATCAGCAACTCAAAGAGGCAGATCCAGACTCGTTTTCAGATGCTGCTGAGGCCTGAGTTAAACGTCTAGCAAAAACTACTGGAGACATCATGTCCTCTATCCATCATTTCTCTAAAAGGAGCTTGGGTGCTGCTCTCTCAGATTCAAAATAAACAATTTTAACTGAGGTGCCAGCTTGTACACATGAGTGAATTTTAAGAATTGGTATTGGTATTGAATAGTGTAATATGATGAACAGATTTATTGCTTTGCACATTCATTGCACTGATCTTTTTTCATTTACTTTTGCCATTAACTATGTAGCCTAAAAAAGCATTGAAGCGGGAATTTTAATTTGTAACCTGCATAAGGCTCTTAAATGTAGTGTGGATTGAGGCATTCTTTACTGCACAAAAATAACAGCTTAAAAACAACAATGTCCTGAAACAGCTTTTGCTTTAACTATGGAAAAGGACTTTTTTTTTTAATTCCTGGACTACTAGTAAAAAAAAAATTGTAGTTGTGCAACCCTTAGTAGCCAACTACATCATGTATACATGAGAGGTGATGATACTTAGGTAGTAAAGTTAATAAGTTAATATGACTCTATACTCCCTTACACCCTCCTTCCCTCATCCTGCAAGTGGCCACTTGTTGACTTGTTGTGCATGTTGGAATTATAAACAGACATTGAAACATTGAACAAAGCCTTCCTTGCTCTCTAGGACCGAGCTCCTGACCCTAAAGAGCGACTGACTGCCACCACAACACTGACAGTGGATGTGCTGGATGGAGATGACCTGGGCCCAATGTTCCTGCCCTGTAGCCTGGTTGAAAACACCCATGACTGCAAGCCACTCACCTACAGAGCCACCGTCCTGGAGCTTGCAGACCCAGTGAGCCTCTTCCAATCCTTTTCACAGTTCATTACATTTACGTACACCCTTATCCAGAGTGACTTACATTTATTTCATTTATACATCTGACCAGTTGAGGGTTAAGGGCCTTGCTCAAGGGCCCAACAGTGGTGGCTTGGCAGTGCTGGGATTTGAACTCACGACCTTCTGATCAGTAACCCTCTGTCTTAACCACTGAGCTACCACTGTCCATATAGTTCATCTTCAAGCTTTGTAGCCCTTCATATACAGAGAACATTGTTTTACTTATAATTATGATAGATTTTTGAAAAAAAAAAATTTGGTAGACCTCAGTTATATTACACATTCTTGTATCTTTTTGAAGAATTACAGAACTTGCCTTTGCTTTTTTGCAAGTTGCCTTTTTAGTTGCAATCATTTGTAACAGTATTTCCCTTCCATAAATATAATAAACACCATAAGTCATATATTTGCATTTATACTACACATATAATAATGGACAGTATTTTAATACACAAGGAAATATATTTGTTATAGCGATCAGGGGCTGGTTTCACATAAAATCTTATCTTAACACTCAGAGCTTGCTACTAAAGGTCCACATTCAAGAGTGTCTAGTTGAAACCTATTCAGAAACTTGCTTTATTATTAAGTTAAATATTAAGTTAAGAGAAAGGATGAGGTTGACCCTGTTGGTGCAGATGACGGATGTTTCATGAATGAATATCAGCAGTGACCAGGTGATACAGTAGCAGTCTGCGTAACACTCAAATACTGAATACTGAAATCCTAATTCTAATAAATAAATAAAATGAAAGTGCCAGTGATTTCATAAATGAAAAAGAAAATCTAAGTGCTCCTAGAACAAATGCTAACATTGTATGTAAAAGAGAGGATTTATGCCGATTTACATTTAACTACAGCCCTCTTATGTACACTATATGTCCAAAATGTGAAAACCTGATGCCTATCATACCCATATGTGGATCTTTCCACAAAACTGGAAGCACAAAATTGTAGTAGGATGCCTTTCCACTGAACACCTTTTGGATGAACTGGAATTCTGATTGCACCCCAGGCCTCCAGACCTTATAAAGGCAATTGTGGTTAAATGGAAAAATTCCCACATCCATGCTTCAAAATCTATTTGGAACCAACTCCGTGTTAATGCCCCTGGTTTTGGAAAGGGATGTTCAAAAAGAAGGAAGGAAAGTAAGTTAAGAAATTAAATGAGGGAGGGAGGGAGGGAGGAAAGGAAAAGAAAGCAAGGACTAATATAGAAAGAAAAGAAGGAAAAAATTAAGGTAAGGACTGAAGGAAGGAAGAAAGGAAGGAAGGAAAAGAAAGGAAGGAACTAACAAAGAAAGGAAAGAATGAAAGAAAGTAAGGAAGGATAGTAAGTTAAGAAATTAAATAAGGAAGGAAGGAAGGAAGGAAGGAAGGAAAGGAAAAAAAATGCAGGAACTAACAAAGAAAGGAAAGAAAGTAAGGAAGGGAAGTAAGTTAAGAAATTAACTAATAAAGGAAAAGAGGAGAAAAGTAAGTAAGGAAAGAAGGAAGGAAGGAGAGGAGGGAGGAAGAAGGAAATAAAAAAGGGAAGAAAGTAAGTTGAGGATGAGAAGAAAATATGATGTATAGAAAGAAAGTAAAAAGAGAGAAAAAACTGCGGGCATTGCTCTGGGGATACTCACAACTTCCCAATTAAACAGAGAGCTTCTATACAGGAAGAAAGTAAAGTAAAGGAAAGTGAAGAAGTGACTGTGTATCAGAGGTATAGAAAGGAAGAAAACAGATGAGGTCTGTAATGGTCCAGGGTTTATAGGGCAGGTGACCTGAGAGACAGCTGTGAGGACAGTGAGCTGCTTTCTCCTTTAATAGCCAAACTTCAGAATACCTAAACACACACAATCCTTGCTAAGCATGTAAGTAAAATACGTCCTTAACTGTGTCTAGTTGTTCACGTAAACACGATTTACAACATTTATTTTCTTCCCCTGATGTTTGGCTAAGAGCATCAGTTAGCCAATCAAGTTTCCAATCTAGTGATCTGGACTATGACTAGGTTTTCACTGGTTTAGAAGGTGCTATTAGTGCAAAAGAAATTTCTGTGTTACTTTTAAACTAAAACAAACAACAAAAAACAAACAAACAAACAAACAGGAGCTTAAAAGCAGGATAAAAAGTTTTTTTCCCTCCTAAATCTGCCAATCAGGAGCTACATATAGCCTTAAGATTTTTCATGATTATGGCTCAAGATATATTTCTTCTCCTTTATATAGCTTTTATGGATCAGCCTTGCTACTGACTTTATCCCAAGCAGTGACCCACCAGATTAGATGTGACCTGCCGACAATAGCGTGGAACGTGGGCTGATAAGAGATGTCATTCATACACGGCGCAGAAGAAGGAATAGGTTCAAGCTGCCAGATGAGCTGTCTAATGTGTTTCAGTGTAGCCTTTAGAAAAGGTATTACATTGGTATTGATTGGTAGGTGCAGACAATTATCTTGCTTCTTTGTTTTTAGCTTGTAAAACAGCCAAACTTTGCATAGCAGCCATGTTCCACAAGCTGATTTAGGCAGCTACATGACATTGTGTGTCATGTTGTTCCCAGTTCTGAGTAATGGCACCAAATCAAATATAAAACAAAGTCATTTTAAATGTGAATTCTTCAGCCTTTAACTCTACGCCACTATGTAACAGCTTCCTGTGCAGGCTTGTTTATTGTTACTTATATTTGTATTATATATAGCTCTTTTAAATTTTTAAAAGCCTTTGAGAAAAGGGAGAATAAAACTCTCTGTTTCATCTTCCCTGCAAGTGCCATGGTGACCAGTGGGCAGTTAGATTTCTCTCTGGCAGTTTTCTAACTTTAGCGAAGCACTTAAAGCATTTTATATTTTATAGCAGAGGAGTAAGAGCATTAGGTGTTTCTTTTTTATTTCAAGATTTATTCAAATTGTTCTTAGCCAAACATCAGGGGAAGAAAATAAATGTTGTAAATTGTGTTTACGTGAACAACTAGACATGGTTAAGGACATATTTTACAAGTGCTTAGTGAGGATTGTGTGTGTTTAGCTATTCTAAAGTGTATTCTGAAGTTTGGCTATTAAAGGAGAAAGCAGCTCACTGTCCTCACAGCTGTCTCTCAGGTCACCTGCCCTATAAAGCCTGGACCACTACAGACCTCATCTGTTTTCTTCCTTTCTATACCTCTGATACACAGTCACTTCTTCACTTTCCTTTTCTTTCCTTTCTTCCTGTATAGAAGCTCTCTGTTTAATTGGGAAGTTGTGAGTATCCCCAGAGCAATGCCTGCAATTTTTTCTCTCTTTTTGCTTTCTTTCTGTACATCATATTTTCTTCTCATCCTCAACTTACTTTCTTCCCTTCTTTATTTCTTTCTTCCTTCCTTCCTCCTCTCCTTCTTTCCTTCCGTCTCTCCTCCCTTCCGTCTCTCCTTCCTTCCTTTATTAGTTAATTTCTTAACTTATGTTCATTTCTTACATTCTTTCCTTCCTTCCTTATTTAATTTCTTAACTTACTTTCTTTCCTTACTTTCCTTCCTTTCTTTCTTTCCTTCCTTCCTTCCTTAATTTCTTAACTTACTTTCCTTCCTTACTTTCTTTATTAGTTCCTTCCTTTCTTTTCCTTTCCTCCTTCTTTTCTTTCTTCCTTCTTTAATTCCTTCCTCCCTCCCTCCCTCCCTCTGTAGTTCAGCTCCAGCCTAATTTAGATGGAGCACACAAGCCATTTCCTTTTTCCATGTGATAAAATGGCACTTATAAGAATGCTAAATGATGACTGAGACTAGAAAAGTGTCCGAATATCCATAACACTTTTAAGTTCCCCCTCTTAAGTTCCCCTCTTTCATTGAGGTTTTTTTTTTCTGCCATCATTATCTTTCCTCCACAAAAAGGTTCTTCTTTTTTTTTTTAACAGCATGTTCACTTTGAAAATGATATTTAATTCCGGCAAATGGCAAAACAGCAACACATCAGCAATGCCCAGCCTTCCTCTACTTCTGAGGACTGGAGGGAAAGTGAGGATGCTTTCATTCTGACTAAGTGATCCTGTCTGACAGGTGTTTTATTCTCCCCGTGGTACACAGCCTGCATGCTGCTGCTGCAATAACAAGAAAGGTCAGCTTGAGCAAAGCTGGAGTTTTCCCTCAGTAGAAAATGTGGATACGGCCACACCGCAAGTCAAATCTATCCGGGAAATCTGGCTATGCTTTCAGAGCAGATCTGTTGGAGTAATTGGAAGTGAAGAAGTCACTGGCAGTCTCAGTGATTGCTGCTCATTCCCACTGAGCTATAGAGGCTATTTGAAGTTCGCTCCATCCAGAACCACATTAAAGATGAAATTACAGAAGCTCCAATCAGCGCAGTGTATTTAGCTTGTGCCATCATGCAGATCAGTGGAGTACAGAGAGTTTGAGGAACAAATTCTGGGCTTACTCATTATCTAAAGTCTTCAGTTCAGGCATTTTTTGGCTTTAGGTGCGTATCGTAATGCTGCTGAACATTTTATACATCCAACAGTCACAGAGGTCATGCATGTTATGGAAACTGTGAAATCACAAGCATGCTACTAACCGCTCTCTTTCTAAATGTACTTATTTCTGTATAGCACTACCTAGTCAAATATGAGGTAGATAAGCTCAGGCATAACTTAATTAGATTCAAAACATTATTGGTTTCATTGTTATTATTTATTTATTACATTTATTCATCCAATGCTTAAACACTATAAAACATCTATCATACACAAAGTATACAGCAGACAGTATTTAGTATGTCATGAATACAGCATGTTTTACTAAGCAGCTTACGTGAAAGTACTTAATAATTTATTATAATTGCAAGATACAATCTAATGACAAGTGTTCAGAATGATGATTTGCTTCAGGGAGTAGAGCTGTTGTGTAGGTGAGTGCCGTCTCTGTGATGAGCAGCCCGGAGGTCGGCCAGCGCCGGGTCAGACATTGAAACAGGCACAGCAGTGCAGATGAACCCTCCATTTCTGCCTAAGCAATGCATTCACACTTGCAGTTAACAAGTTGGCAAGAGTATTATCGCTTGCTGATTTTCTGAAGCTCTGTCTTTTGGGAGCCTCTGGGGTGTTTATGTGCTTGAATTCGGAGTGTGCTCAACTTTACGGAAGCCCTGCTACCACTAGTGAATAGCTCGCACTGTAAACACAAAAGCCCATGTTTACTTTCTTTCTTTAGTCCCTGTAGAATTAATTTTGATTTTTATGTTTAGGAAGCTTTACAGGTCATCTGGTTGAGACTAGAGGTGTGCATGAGGACTGGGGTCTCATGTGACACAAAGCAAAAATGTCACACTTTTTTATTTTTTATTTTTATTTTTTTTACAGTTTTTACGTTCATGTGGGTGTGAGCAAGCTCACTAGTCAAAGAAGGACCATGTTCATTACCACAAACGTGCAATGCTGAGCGATTTATTTACATAGTAACTTACAGGTCAGGGTTTGGGACGGTTTAAATTAACCTGGTAGTTTGTTTAGATTTTGGGAAATAGCTAAATTTGTTAAAAAAATTCACAGGGAAATACAAACAAAATTAAGGACTAGCAGGTCTAACTGAGACCAATTATGAACTTGACTGATGTAGCTGAGTTTAAGGAACTGTTCACACACCATTCTGAATATCATTGTGTAGCATTCGATTTCTGGGGGTTTTCTAGTGTTTTCCAGTGGTTCTGTGGGCAATTCAGAAAACAACCTTCCTGTTTAGGACACGCCTACTTCAAGTTTAAATCCTAATACATATACAAATATGGATATTTGGAGCACTAAATAGATACAGATAACTGGCATTGCCTTATACCAGTGGTCACCAACCCTCTTCTTTGAGGTATATAGTATCTTCCTGCAGTTTCTCCAACCAAAATCTAACACACCTGTTTTAGTTGATCAAGAACTTCTTAATGATTAGATGGTCAGGTGGACACGATTACGGTTGGAGCTAAAGTCTTCAGGAAGGTAGAGCTCCAGGAATAGTGTTGGTGACCACTGCCTTACACCTTACACCATAATACACACAGGGATTTAGCGAAGAGCAGCATATACTTTCGGATTAGCTTTGTGGCATATGAGTCACATATGTACTAGTTGTTAGGGGAAAGATTGTTTTTTGAGGTCACATGGGTTGAAAAGTGTGTTTGGCGAAATGAGAAAAGGCAGAGCTGTGGTTATTACAGAGATTTCCGTCCTCCCAAGACTCTATCTTGATTAATTAGTGGTGTGGACTCAAGTAATCCCTCATGCAGACAAACCAATCTTGAGTTGTTATTTGCACTCTCTTGTTACACAGATATTTAAATAAAGCAGGAGTAGAACTGTGAAATGATCAGTTCTCATCTTCTGAAGTTATATTTACAGCTTTGGAATTATTGCCAAGCTTCACAGTCAGGAGTGGTTACCATCAAGGGAACTAGTGTGCAAAGATTAATCTAAGTAATTTTTAAATAAGTATTTATGGGTTGTTGGAAAATGGATTAGGGTATCAACCCCCATCGCTTCTCCCCCAGTCAGTGATGTTATTTTGTCTAATACCTTTTCTTGTCTTCATCTCTCAGCCAAAACCATATCAACAAACTTTACTCTACTGGAAAACCAAGTTACTAGACTTCATATAGACATAACATTCTACAGTATCCAAAGGCCAACGCAAACAACTCATAAACTAGTGTTCAAACAATAATAAATTGCACAGGGAAGTTGTCAAACCATTTTTGATCAGTATATCATGGTCCTTTCTCTCGGGTGTGTACCAGGTTAGCATCTTTTGTAGATCATGAGTGATTGAAAGTGTATCATGGCCTGGACAACTCAGCTGGACTCAAGATTTACGGCAGGCTTTGTAATTGCAGGGTTGGGGATTTCACAGCAACGCGCAAAGATAAATTTTAACCAAGCAGAACAGAGACCAGCTGCCTACTGCCGCTTATTAGGGTTAGAAAAGTAGGAAAGAGGACCCAAGGCTTTTGGAGCAGAGTAGTTACATTTATGTCTGGATAGAATGTTCTTTTTCAAGTGGATGAAGACAAATGGAAGAGCTAGTCATGCATATTTCTTGCATGTGATTAAAGGGAATACTCAGCCTTATTGAAATAACAGTTTGTCCTTATCAAAGTGATTGTATTACTGTTTTACATCGTCTGGCATTTAAGAAAGTTAACATGTTCGCTTACCCTCACAATCCCAACTCCTTTTGTATTGTATTGTAGTTAACTGCATTTTCCAAATTGAATTTGATTATGCCTATTTGATTAGACTTTAGAAGATCTGTGCATTTTAACGTAATGACAATCCTCCAGTGCTGTACAACTCGCAGCTTTACAAATGCATTAAATTTATGCCTAAGCTTGTTAAGTAGTTATGTCGTCAGCGTCTATTGCTAATGCACAACCTATATGTGGCCATATGTTGTGGCTGCAAAAGTCTTGAGCTGTACTTAGCACTCTGGATTAACATCGGCCTGCTCTCCGCTGACTTACAGAGCACCTTTATTTTTCACTCACGTTATCCCTTGGTTTCACCCCCCTCTCCCTTTTTAATGTTGTCATTATAGGTTTTGCAAGGGCAAGCTGAATTATAGATGAACTGTTTATTTACTGGCTGCCAAGATTATGCTCAGACCTTGCGATTCTGCACATCCATGCAGAAGTGGAGAGAGAAAGAAGGAGAGAGAGGGAGCGGGAAAGAGAGCGAGACAGATTTACTTCTCCCCCGGGCTTTCGAAATCTCAGGAAGAGTAGGAAGAACAGCTTTTAAAGCTCATAATTGATAGGGAGGCAATATGCAGTGTTTACGGTCAAATTTCTGCATTGCAAATGACAGCAATATTAAAGTCACCTCTCATGAATTTGCCCTTTGTTTCTTGAGAAATGTTGTTGAGCCACATTTATATGGCTGCTGCTGTTTTTTTTTGTTTTGTTTTGTTTTTTTGTACGTAAAAGTGCAGCAGTCTTTTGTGTGTCATAGAGAAGTGACAGCATGGCGCCATAATGACCTGGTCTCAGCTGTTACAATCAACCTGAAGAGCAACCAGAGAAGAAAGACATTAGTCATTGGTGACTTCTTGTTCTATCAGTCTTTATCTTGTCAGGATGAAAAGGAAGCAGAGTGTGGAAAAGCATGCCAAGCAGCTCTCTTAATGGCTCAGCACACTAAACAGATTTATTTATTTGTCTTTTTCTGACAGAGCAAGGCGAACCCAGTGAACGTGACTCCTCCGATCCAGGCCGTGGATCAGGACAGGAACATCCAGCCGCCATCCGATCGCCCAGGGATCCTCTACTCCATCCTCATTGGTAGGTGTCTGTATTAAGGTTTGTGATGCCAGAGAGTAGCGCCAACCACAACTTCCTTTTTTTTCGGCATAAACAGAAGGCAGAAGCAAGGCTGTTTAATCCTACAGTGAGAGATTGCGGTACCAAAACGAATGCGATGCTGAATGCATTTTGAATCAGCGGGGCCCAAAATGAGTCATTATTTTCAGTAGCAAACCCATCGATGAAAGACTGGCATCTTATCGATCCCCCCACTCTCCTTCTTTCTCCCTAGGCAAGCCTGCATTCTATGCTGAGTACTTCTCACTAAACAGCAGCACAGCCGAGCTCAGACTCCTGCAGCCTATCAGCCGTGAGCAGCACCAGCGCTTCGACTTGATAATCAAGGTAATAAGAATAACCTTGGAATAAAAATCTGATATGTGAAGTAGATCATGGCTTAATAAGAGTGAAAGAAAAAAGAGAAAGCACACTGGGGTTTGCATGAGAGCAGAGTGTAGGACGTAGTGTGGTGTATTTTTCCATAAAAAAAGATAATACGTGCCATCGGGTTTTTCACACGGAGAGCTGGTTTGGAGAGCTAATGTGCCAATGAATCAGGAAACAGTTCACTCTAACTGGGAGCTCTGCCTGGAGCTCCTCACAGGATCAAAGCGAAGTAGTGAAGAGTAAGGAAAAGCATGCCAAGCACCTCTTTTAAAAGTTTAATGCACTCACACCCCCCCCCCCCCCAAATTTCTTTATTTCTCTGTTTCCGAGAGAGAAATAAAGAGAAGTCTTGCCCCATGACCTGCTACAATGTTAGATGGATGAATTGATGGATGGGCCATGGAGGCTTGCAATACAATAATTAGTTCAGGCAAAGCATCCCACATTTGCTTGATCAGCACAATACAAATGATGTCAAATTAAACAGCCGTCTTCATGTGGCCATTACTTGAGGTAAGATTTACTGCTTTGTTCTTTTTTGAATTGCTGAGAGTACAAGCAAAGTCCCAAGCCATCTTTATCAAATTTCTGTTCTCAACAATTGCTGACCATGTAAAGGTTGAGACAAGAACCAGAGCTGGTCCTTTCTACACCATATGTAAAGCGCAACCCTACTCAATACGTTTACCTTGTGAACTAACAGGACTCTCTCAGGTCCATATCCTCCCTCCTTTATATTGTTTTTTTTTTTTTTTTTTGCACCAGGTAAATAAGCTCGATAAACTTATTATTGATAAGTGAATACACATTAGCCATGCCTGAGTAACCTGAGCCTGCTTTTAAACCCCTCGTTGCCCATTGTCAATGCTCTATCCTGATATAAACTAATTTAAACATCAAAAGCTGTTGTGGCCATCCACTTTTGTTTCACTCCAATAGTTTTTTGGGAATGTTGCGTGTTTTTCTTGGAGTATACATACTGGACAATTGACACCTAGTTGACTAATCAATTTTGGTATTTAAACCACATTGGAGGACTCTATTCATATTAGTCTAAACTATATAGCTAAAAGTTTGTGGACACCTGACCATCATACCCATATGTCCTTGTTGAAAATCCCATTCCAGATTTAGTCCCCCTTTGCTGTTGTAATAACCTCCACTCTTCTGGGAAGGCTTTACACCAGATTTCGGAGTGTGGCTGTAGGGATTTGTGCTCATTCAGCCACAAGAGCATTAGTTAGGTCAGGAATTGATGACAGACGAGGATGCCTGGGGTGTAGTCAGTGTTCCAGTTCATCCCAAAGGTGTTGGGGGTTGAGATCAGGGCTCTGTGTAGGACACTCAATTTCCTCTACTCCAATCTTGGCAAAGCATGTCTTCACGGAGCTCGATTTGTACACAGGCACATTGTCATGCTGGAACAGGGTTGGGCCTCTTAGTTCCAGTGAAAGGAACTTGTAATGCTACAGCATACAAAGACATTTGTTACAATCATGCTTCAAACTGTGTGGCAACAGTTTGAGGGAGGCCCACGTATGGGAGTGATGATCAGGTTTCTACATAATTTTGGTCATATACTGTACAGAAGTGTACATTTTGTGGTAGCTATTCTAGTAACATAAGGTTGTATTTAAAGTTGAATTGAACATGCATACTGAAGATTTAATATCAAAATAGCACACATTGGTATTCAGACCTCAGATGTATCTACAGATTTCTGGTAGGGTAGAGTTTGTCTGAAACAGAGGTCTGTCTCATTTACTCAAGATTTTGTTCTGGACTTGTTGGATCAGTGCTATTTTATAAGCTGCTGAACCCACCTCTGAATATGCATAACTTTCCCAGCATACATATTGACATTACATTAGGACTTATTATGATTCTACGAATAGACATTAGAATAACGTTTTTTCCCAAAAAAAATTAATAATACTGATATTATTCCACTGTATTTCCTGATTCTCTTTCCTCTATAAATGCACTGATCCCATTTTTTCTCCCATTTTTGATATGATACAAAGAGCTCTGTGTATCAGCCAATACCCAATACATATTTGATACTACTGTTTTTTTATGATTCTGTTGTCCCAGTGTTTTGTACTGTAAAATATAAGAAATCTGATCTGATAGGTGTCCAATGTTTCAGGCCAGTATCAGCCCCAATACCAATCTAGTGGGTGCAGTCTACTTAATATTCTGCATCTCCTGGAACCACATGAAGTGTTTTGTCAGAATAGGAGTTACACCATATATTTCTGTCAAAGACTGGTGACTCTGATGGGGAAAAGCCTCACTGCTGAGTCATCAAGACACCTTCAGGTGTTTCAGTGCTGCATTTTTTCCATCAACCCAGATTGAGCCTGACTGCTAGAAATGTGTTCCCAAATATAGCCCATAGTACCAGTTTTTTCTCCTTGACTTATTTCTTGGCTTATTCAAATCCCTACATGGGCTTCACAGCTGCTGATTATCTCAGTATGGTGCACATGTTACATCAAGAATACTGATGGATCTTTATACTGAGTAAAACTGAGCGAAAGGAAAACTAGGACATTGCTCAGTACTTTAGGATCTGGCATTAAGATTTGGCATTAAGATGTCTATGTACATAGAACCAACGTATGCATGTATGTGAATTAAGTTAATATTTACTTGGCCAAAGTTACTCGTATTCAGGGTTGGGTTATGCACACGAAGTAGTTGAGCAACTTTTGGTTTTCCCATTGTAATGAATGACAAAGGGAATTTACATGTGCGCAACATCATATTTGTACCCCAGGGAAACAGCTGTAAAAAGGCAAAAGAGTATCTGGAGACTGAGAGCAAGTGAAAAATAAATACGCTTTTCAAGAATTACAATATGTTTGCATTTATTTAAAATATTGCTTGGGAGTGTTATTTTATGAAATTATTATTATGAAGAGTAACAGTAATTCTTCAAGAAACTGTACATAAAAATAAGCATGTGGTAACAAACAGTTGGCAGAATTACATGTTGTCAACAGTTAGCATTCATGTAAAGCACTTTATTAACAACACCTCCTCTAATTAGTGAAGTTTATCTTGCTGTCTAACACATTTCGATGTCAGTTGCAGCTGTAGCTTGTCTAATTTTTTTTACAACCCTCATCTTAACCGCCTTAATTACTGTATAACTTTAACCAGAATTATATACAGCAACATATATCAGTCTCATTATAACTCTAGTCTGTTCATCTTAATTACCACAGTTTCTGTATTTCTTCTGATACAGAAACTTATCTAACCTTATCTAACCTAACCTCAACCCTAGTTCATAGAGAGAAAAATTATCTAATTAGCATAAGGACCTTCACTAATAAGGATCCCTTTTGTGGACTGGGTTGATGAAGTGTAAGGATAAACCACTCTGATTTAAACACAGCATACGATTGTAAAAGATGGAAGCTTAATTAATGCATATCACCACCTCTGGCACATCTAATTACTCAATGAATCTTTGTGCAAATAGTTTCTGGAGCTCATTATGTTTTTGTTTTTTTAACAGGTAAAGCCTGGATTCTGTGTTATTTTGAGAGAACAAGATTCGAACTACTGACTGATCTCTCTGGATTTTGCTTTCAGGCAGAGCAAGACAACGGACATCCACTGCCAGCACTCGCCAATCTCCACATAGAGGTACTGGATGAGAATGACCAGGCACCGTATTTCCAGGCAAACACCTACCAAGGCTTCATCCTTGAATCAGCTCCAGTTGGCACCACGATCTCCAGCAACACCAGTCTCTCCTCTCCACTTATCATCATTGCTCTGGATAATGACACTGATGAGGTGAGAGTCACTCCAGCGTAAGGCTGATGATTCCTTAAGAAGACTAGTTGATTAAAGGATTTTAAAGGAGTTAAAGTAAATTAAAAAAAATAATAAAATTTTATAACTTTCTGTATTGCGTAAAAAGGACTCAGTGTCATTCACCTTGCCAAACTGACATGCTTGAACATCTAACACACTCTTCACATAATCCTAGGCTTTTTAAATAATTGAAAACCACCTCAGTTTGTGTCATATTTTATGCCTCCATCTTGAAGCTCATACCTAGCCAACTGCCTCTAGCTATTAACGTATTGTACGTGCTACTAGTGTATGACTAGAGCTGTCTTTAGCTGTCTTCTCTTGTTCTCTCTTTTTTTTGGCTGTGCTCCCCATTTTTCAGGCATTTAATTTGCCTAATGCTTGACACGATTGCCACTTTGTGCCTAGTTTTATTGTTTTTTGATTACATTTTTGAGCCTGCCAGCGAGGCCTTTGAAATATCTCATAGAGAATGTGGTGAATCTCGAGGACAGCTTGCAGCTGAAAGGACTAGGACATAATGGGGAACTGTAAGCAAAGTGTACTGGCTGAAATGGTGAACAAATAATTTCCTCCCACTCCCTTGTGGTTTTTTTTGTTCTGCCTTCCTTGCTATTTTCCCAGCATAAAGACGTGATATCGCTCACCCTCGTTATTGCTAAGGGACTGTATAGTTGTGTTTCATTTTTGAGTGAGGGCTCAGAAGAA
This sequence comes from Cranoglanis bouderius, assembly GCA_023630585.1. NCBI lineage: Eukaryota > Metazoa > Chordata > Actinopteri > Siluriformes > Cranoglanididae > Cranoglanis > Cranoglanis bouderius. Next base: position 7,133,770 of record CM042558.1, on the reverse strand, counting down.
CACGCTTGATCTGACCACAAGCACGTCTTCCGGGGATCTTATCTGCGTAGGGCAGTGCGCACAAGAAAGAGAACTCGTGTAAGGTTAATGACCAGTGATGTGTGAATAAACCACAGCCACCATGGTCATTTTCCCTCAAGTTTTTATGGCTGTGTTTGCCGCTAGATCAAACCCATTTACAACTAAGGCCACGGCATCATTATCTGCACTGCTGAGAGAAGCGAAACAGCTCGCATAATGGAAGTTGCCATAAGCATAAAAACTACGCAGTGCAGATTTTTTTGATCAGTCCAAGCTACAATCCCTGTATAACTATAGATTTCTATTATGCCATTTGTAGACTTAATAGTCAGTCACATCTAATGCTGCACAGGGTTTTGCCATTATCCCCCACCTCTGAAAACATTGAAAGTGTACGCACTGCTAGAAATAGGTGTCTGAATATTCTTAAAAACACTTTTGTACTAGTAAAGTCTCTTGATGGCGAATGTATTTACTGAATGTATTTACTGAATGTATTTACGCCCCTTCACTTTTAATGCACAGTACATAAGACCGTATTCAGAGAGAGGTTCAAAAGTTACACATATTCAGAGATGAGTTACACACATACATGTGTACATCGAGCAACAGCTTGTCTGTTTTGTTTTTCCCATGGTGATGAATGACAAAGAGATTTTAAATGTCAATGGAGGGAACAGAGTCGAAATTAATATAAGAACAATTTGTTTGCATTTATTTAAAATATTCCTTAGATACAGTCATTCTTATAAAGGCGTGCCAATAATTCTGTAGATTGCTGTACAAAAAAAAATCATTTGGCAGAATTGCATGTTGTCAAGAGTTAGCATTCATGTAAAGCACTTCATTAGCAACCTGTCTTCTAATTAGTGCGGTTCATACTGCTGTCTAAGACGTTTTTGCTTTCTTGTTCAATTTAGTACGTTATGAAAGTATTTACATCCCTTCATTTTTTGGTAAATTACAGCAATAATGAAATGCAAAAATAAATCAGTAATGGAAAAAAAGGAAACTGTTCATGCCATCATTCATTCATTTACTTTTTCATTCATAGGGATAGGTTCGTGAAGTTGAATGAATGAATGAATACAAGGTTTTAGCATTTTTGTAAATTCACTGAAAAATTAAGAAAAGAAATATCACTTTTACACAACTATTTAAACCTGACACTCTGTTGAAGCGCCCTTGGCAGTAATTACAGCTCCTCTTGAGTATGATGCCACAAGCTTGGCACATCTGGATTTGTGGAAGTTCTCCAACTCCCCGCTGTAGTCCCTCTCTCGATCTTTCAGGTTGGATGGGGAGCATCACCATAGCATGCAGCGCTATTTTAAGCTCTCCCCAAAGATTCAATCAGGTTCACGTCCGGGGTCCAGCTGCCACTGCCACTTCAAAGCTGCAAAAATGTTTGGTGCAGTCTTGTCTCTGAGCTATACAGACAATTCTGTTTACCTCATGGCTTGATTTTTGCTCTTGATTTAGGTTGAAGAAACATCCAATGAAACAGACACAGCTGAACTTTCATTGATTTTTCTTTATGGATTGTTTCTCAGAGAGTAATGAGAAAAAAAAAAAACAGTTCTTTTTTTTTAGCCTTAACAAAATGAGGATATATTTTGTATATTTTGCTTTAGCCTCAACAGGATCGCCTTGTTTGTTTTGCGCCATATTCAGAGTTGGTCACTTACTGCATCAATAGTTAATTGTGCCCACTTAATGAATGCCACAAGATACTAAATCAATGTCATGAAATTGTAATGTAATTTTATGTGTAAGTGAATTTATCCAACTTTTAATTCACTATTTTGAGTTGTCAAATTAATAAAATAGTGTGAATGTTTTTTTTAATTAACTTGATATGTTCTTCTATAAAGACAGTATGTCCATAGTTTGAAGGATAAGCTGACCAAGCATTCACCTGCTACACTTATAGGTCACTCTAAGTGTTGTTTATAAATCTATCCATGAGAAATTCAATCCTTGAGAAAAGAAATGTCTCAGATTAAGATATTGCTAAAAAAGAAGATAATTTTCCCTATGTATGGAGACTTTTGGGACACTCTGTATTTACATATGTACTTAATATTGGCCTTGAATGACATTTCATAGTTTTTAAATTGTATATACAACCCAAAATGTACATTTCATTGTGACATATTGTGGTTACATCAAACTGTTAGACATGGTACTGGACTTAACACTGCTCTTCACTCAAGTTGATATTGCACAATAAAAATAGGCTTAAGTCCATGGTCAGTATTGTATAAGTCCGTAATTCTGAACGCGGATGTGCATGACTTAACTCAGCTGTGAATACAGTCCTTATTTCCTTATTACAGTCCTTATTACAGTTCACTTATTTTGTTAATTCCATATACGACAGTGAATCAAGCTGCAATTCTCTGCCTTTGCTGTGGTTTGCTCCTCTACTTTTTCTTCCCTCTCTTTTGCTGAACTGTATCAGTGCTGGCATTGAGATTGCACTTTGATTGATGTTCCATGCAGACCAAAGATCCCATGGTGCGAATCTCCCTGGACAACTATGAAAGCATCTTTGCGGTGACACCCAGTGGGATTGCGCGCTACCTGACACTCCTAAAGCCTGTGGACCGTGAAGAGCAGAAGAGCTACAGCTTCACAGTAAGAACCGCATGAGTCCAGTTATCTCCGGCCTGTCTTTTTCTAGGCAAGACTTCATTACAAATGATAGATATTATTATCAACAACTGAACTCAGTTTGATAAAATATAGGCGATACAAACTACATTGTAACATTAGTGTGGTACATATTGATTTTGTCACTATCCTGTATTACAATGACAGAATGCAGTCCTATATTTTATGACCAGTGTTTTTTCCAAGAATAACTGTCCAAGAGTCTATTGTGATTCATACAAAGGATGTACAATTTCCTTTCCCATCGTCCCATCGTTTATTCTTTGGCAAACAACATGTATTCACAATCAGAATGTTCTTTGCCAAGTTTCTTTGGTTTTTATGCCCTTAAAGCAATATGTAAGTTAAAAATAAGTAAGGAACTAGAGTTTGAGGATCGATTGTAGGCAAGAGAGAAAGCAATCAGTGTAAGAGCTTTTATTGAAAAAAATTAAATTGTGGAAAGAGACAAATAGTGCATCCGTAATGTAATGCAATACAGTTGCCACCCTCATTAAGTGTTTCTGCAAGTCTGCCATTCAAGCACCTTTCTACAAGAAGTTTTAATCATGAAAAAAGTAGCTTTTAAGGTCTGAGCTCTCGTTTTCTCGTGTCACTGGGTACGTGGAAGGAATCGATGGTTACATTAATAATGCAGCCAACACTGATGTACTGCTTTTTAAAAATTCTTCTTCTTCTTCTTCTTCTTCTTCTTCTTCTTCTTATTATTATTATTATTATTATTATTATTATTATTATTATTATTATTTTAATGGGGTCACAGTGACTTAGTGGTTAGTACGTTTGCCTTGCACCTCCGGGGTTGGGGGTTCGATTTGCACCTCTGCCCTGTGTGTGCGGAGTTTGCATGTTCTCCCCGTGCTTCGGGGGTTTCCTCCGGGTACTCCGGTTTCCTACCCCTGTCCAAAGAGATGCATTTTAGGCTGACTGGCAGCTCTAAATTAAAGTGTGTGTGTGCGATTGTGCCCTGTGATGGGTCGGCACCTTGTCCAGAGTGTCCCCCACCCTCTTCCATGAGTCCCCTGGGATAGGCTCCAGGCTCCCTAACGACCCTGTGTAGGATAAGCGGTAAAGAAAATGGATGGATTATTATTTTATTAGATATACATATTAGAGAGGCTCTTGTTCCAGCAGCACCCTGGGGTTATGATGGCTTTGTGCTTACTGTAGCAGAGATCTTGTGTTAAGCATACTAAAACTTCTGTACCATGGATTGGCAGCGCTCTGCTTCTGTCCTTCGAAGATGATGTTATGACTTGGGATTGATTGCCCCTTGCTGCGGAGTACTGCAGCTTCAGCTCTCCCAGCAGTTTTCCACTTCCATCTTGATTTATGAGCGGTGTGTGTTTTACAGGGCTCACGGCTGCTAGCTTGATTTGAAAACCTTCAAAGTTTTTAACTGGCCAAAATCAAAACTCAGCTCTAGACCTGCCAATGCTGCTGTCAATATAATCAATATATGTTCTGTAGCCTGACCTCAGTGATTAATATAATAAGCTAACAGCACATTGATTCATTTTTACGCTGTTATGTCTGATACCTGAAAGCTATAAAAATGCTATCATAAATCGACCTAGCTCTCGTGACAAACGGCATGAATACTGTATAAAGTTGTTGTGCGTCAGAGAGATCACTGCTAGCACCTAATCAGGCTGAAGTGTGGCAGGATCTCATTTCACGGCAAAGCTGTTAACTGGCACGCCTCTTCATTTGAGACCTTGCTGCTTGGCAGCCCTCGAACTGACAACCCTACGTTTCGCAAACAGGCTAGCTGGAAACCCTCCAAGATCGTAATTTCTTTACTCCATATGCACTCCAAACCTCAGAAACTCCTGGATGTGAGCGCTAGAAGAAAATAAAACCAGTTTGGCTGTTTTTCTTCCTGCAAAGCCTAATTACACCAGCTTATTACCTTGAATGTCTGGTTAGAGACTTGTCACTTACATTGCAACCTTATGCTTTACAAGACGTTATGTTTCTTTTTGCTGTTAATTGCTAAAGAGCCATTCCCTTAATCCTGTGGATGAGCCAAATGACAGCAAACAGTGAAGGGAAAGGAGTGCAAATCCTAAAGAGTTAGAATGAATGATAACTCTGAGGATCAGTATTAGTATTCACAGCACTCTTGCTGATTCACACGGCATGCCTAAAGAGCTTAGAAACTTGAGGTCCACCTTTGTTACTGTGCCATGAGGCCAGAAATGTACACACAAATGGCTGTTACCTGGTAGTGCAATGAGGTTAATACACTTTTAACAAAGCTAGCATTATGGGACATATAATGCTGTTTTCATTAGGAGCTCATACTGTAACATTTCAGATTTAGAACAGGATCTTTAATCCTGTGTTCTGCTACTGCTACTACTTAGCAAGGGATGTCCCACCATCTATGTATTTAGTAAACAATGTATTTATGATAAATGCGTCACATGATCGGAGCAGGTGTGTGGTGTAGGAGCGTAAATAAGAAATGTAGAGAATGTTACAGTGACTAAAATCACATTTCATTTTAATGACATTTTACTGTTTTCATGTTACCCTTTTATACTTAACCTATGAGGCCTGTCGCACGAAGCGAGTTGAACAAACTCTTGAGTTGCAGAGTAAGTTTTGAGTTGACAAAACCAAACAAATCCAACCCGGGTTAATTAAGGTTAATAGGTTTCATGATGCTAGTTATCAACTTTCTCAGTCAACCCAGGTTTTAATGTTTAAATCAATGGGTTTAAACCCTGAATCAATGTTTATTCAGCGTGCATGTGCACATAAAAGCCAGACATTCGCAGCAAACAACCAATAGTGTTCAACATGAAAAAAAACAAACATGTATGCATACTTTTCAAGAAATGATTATGCGGAAATATGAGGAATTTAAACCTACAGTACACAGAAAGCAACACTTTTGCAGCTGCCAAAGCTTGGGAAAAATGCAGATTGTGTAAATGTGTAAGTTTACTTTTATAGGCTCACAATGAGAATAAACGGATTGAAAACATATTTCATTTAATTTAATTTAATATAAATGTAAATTGTTTTAATGAAATATTAATAAAATAAATATCAATTTGTGAAAATATGTTAGGACAGGAATAATGCCGCGGCATGAAATTATGTACCAAAGAACCGCAAAGCAATACATAAAGTTTGCGGTACAGTAAGAGCGTGGCTTCGGCGTGTCAGCTCAAGAAGCCAGCAGAGATAAACTATACCATCTGCCGAAAAATCAATATCTTCTTACAGATGGTCATTGGGAAAAGCCAGGGGATTGTGTCTGTCGCTAAAAGTTCTTTCCCTTAAAAGTGCCCTTCTTATTATTTGACAGTCCACACAAGCTCTGAGAATCACAGGTTTGCTATTTCTTACCCAGAATAAAATCTGCCCCAGAGGAGGTTAGCCATGTGGTGTAAGTTACCATGGTGATGAAAACCGTTAAAAACCAATCCACCTTTTTGAGACCGAAAAAACAGCGTTTGCTCAAACTAAACGCAAACTTACCTGGGTAGCCACCGAAACCGGCAACAGGCCACTGGAATGAAAAATTTGTAAACAAATTTTTCATTGTAGAAATGTAAGTCTTTAAAGTGTTTTTTTTTTTTTTTTTTTTTGTTCTTTTTAAAAAAGTGTTGTAGTTTTTTTCTACTTATGATAAGAAAAAGGTCATTTTGACCCAAAACAGAACAAAAGAGAACCCGGGTAATGCATCAACACTACAGTGTGGCTTTATTTATTTATTTATTTATTTATTTATTTATTTATTTATTTATTTATTTATTTATTTGGGAGAGATAAAATCCCAAAGAGGTGTACTGTCAGGAGTGCTAATAAAGAACACCCATGGGGTGTCTAATTTACACTTTGCCAGCTGCCGCTGTGCTGACCTGTGGGATTTTGTCTGGTTTTTGTACCATGGCATCATTCCATGTTCACAGAGATGGCTTTGAATCAAGAGTATCTTTTATGTCCTGCCTGCTGTTGTGGCTTTTTGTGGCATGTGAAAGTTGACAAAAAGATGAAAAATAACCCCAACTCAGTTCTTGTTCTTCTCTGATTTTTCAGATTAGTCTGTCTAAGAGAACAGTGCCTCTATTGATCTGACTTTTCATTACTAATTAACCAAAGCTATATTCATCCTTATGGAGAAAATGTACCAGGGTAATTATGGTTGGATCATGACCTTATCAAATGACTTTTAGCCAAGACCCATCACCCTATTAATGACACTCACCTGTCACACTAGACACTTTATTCTTTATACCTTTATACTAGACACTTTATACCTGCATTCTTGTGGACTGGACTGTCACTTGCGGTTTGTCTCTTGTGGGTGTGTAGCAATAACTACTGTTGTAGTTTGTGTGTCTTGGTTGCTTGATTTACTTGCTAGTTACAGGTTTGCACTGACTTTGTTCGCAGATTATCAAAACAAGCTAACTGTACTAGCTGCATACAGTCATCAGCGGCACCAGCGATCTCTTCTACTTCGTTCCCAGCTTTATTTTTCTTCATAATGTCTTTAGAAACATTTAATAAGATGTTATACATTACAGGATAAGATGAAACCATAGTTATAAGTTGTTTTTTTCAGTACTTACAAGGAGGAACTAAAAATGAAGACACGTCAGACCACATGGAGAAATTTGCAACAATCGTTTGGATTTGTTGCGTTATAGCATCGTATCTAATTTGCATAAAATTGAGAAAATCTCGGTTCAGTTGTCCTTGCCATTCTGACAATTTGTCTCTTGCCTCTTGTTTCTGAAATTGTTGCTCCTTGAAACACATGTACGTAGAAAATTAATGTTTGATTTTTTCGCTGGCTAATATGAAGCTAGGGTTACTTTGCGAAGTCTCAGGCTGTGAGACTGACCTTCTGATCAGTAGTCCAACATCTTAACCACTGAGCTATCACTGCCCTGTACACGACCACTGCACACTGCAGTGTGTCCGGATTGTATTCATACTACAAATATATGCTGATCAGTGTATCAAGCTGTTATCCGAGCTGTAGGTACTGAATCGAATGCAGTATGTACTGTCACAGACGCAGCCTCACTCCTGCATTGTGTCTGTGACAATTACAAGCCTTAGTTATCTGCTTGTCTTGAATAGTGTTTGAGCATAACCCACACTTGCTGATCACTTGACCTTTAGTCTGTCTCATGTTTCTGATTCCATTGCCATATTTAAATTTAGAGGAAACATACTTAATAATTTAACAGAAATCAAACGGCTTTAATGATTTGAAGATCATAAGGATGCTCATTTCAGCTCAAGTCAGGAACAACAGATGAAGATGATGTGGGTCATTTCAAGGTGAACAAAAGACAGCCAGACATGAATATATATATATTGTTTATACCTTCATCAAGTCTCAGTGTCAGGACCACAGAGTATATCATTTTTACTCGTTATAGCAATATTGGCTTCAGCAGAATGATATTGCAAAGGGCTGCAATATCCAAGTAAGCGTTCAGTCATTTTTCACAGTGTGCTGTGTGAGCTCAGTTGTTTCTTTTGAGAGGTTTATGAGTGATCTAACAAAATCAGCTGCATTTAATGTAGTGAATGCGTAGAAAAAAAACAGTTCATGCCACACAATTAGCTGTGTTTAAAAATATTATGTCTGTATTTTGTCTGTATTTTGTCTGTTTTAAGAACCACAAACACTATTTGTGTTTATATTGAGGAAAACACACCATACATCAGAGAATTGTTCTCTGCATCACGGCTTTATTCCCATGTTGAAGTCTTTCATCATGATGACTGTGCTTTCACAGATGATGGCCTCCGATGGGGTTCACCAGAGCTCACCAGTTGCAGTTAATATCACGGTGATCGATGCCAATGACAACACGCCAACCTTCCCCAACGTCTCCTACAGCTCCAGTGTTTACACAGACATGCAGGCCGGGGAAGTGGTATTATGGGTAATCGATAACTCACTCACCATTTTAACAAACAGTCTACTTGCTCAGAGTAATAAGATTAGTGGCCTTGTTTATGAAGGGCCTATAGCAGGAATAATTGTGCGAGTGCTGCATTTAAGCTCAGCTTCAGCTGTATTTTCACCTCAGTGTGTGCAGCGTGCAAGTTGCTGTTTTAATAGGCTGCTTAGTAGTCTGAGCAGGAGCAAAGCAACTTGCCCAGTCATACTCAAGGGAAAGACTGATACAAAGGGACTAATTGGTGCTACAACTGACACATCCAGAGTCCAGTTTAAAGAAAAAGTTCATTGAAACGTTGGAATGTGTTTTCTGGCAGTCAGAGACAGGGAGGAAGAAGATAATCTTAGTAAGGAATAATTGATGATGGGCCATTGAATTATTAGAAAATAATGCCCACAAATAATTCAATGGACCAGAGTCAATTATTCTGCTTATACCACAATTGTTCAGAGGCTTTGTTTTAAGACATTTGCCAGGTTTTTGTCCACAAAACGCTCTTGTGTGTGGAATTAATTTATTACGCATCTCATCTCAAGCCTCCATGCTAATTCCAAAACGTCATTTTAGAGCTAGTAACGGAGGCTTGTGCCACTGATATGCAGTTATTATAGATAGAGAGAGAGAGAGAGAGAGAGAGAGAGAGAGAGAGAGAGAGTTATCAATGCATATCAATAGCTCAAGCCTCCACTTCGCCTCATGGCTGCATTACCACCTCGGGTGTGCATTATTTTTCTAATAATTCAGTGGCAATCGTCAATTATTCCTTATTTCTGGAAAATCTAAATTTTCTGTCATTTTGTTTGCTCTGTGTGCTGTGGTGGACACTAGGCTAACATTTTCATTATTTCAGTTAACTTGGTGAAGTGATATGGAACTGTAATGTGGTCAAGACCTGACTGGAACTACTTTATCTGTGCATTTACTGAAAAATAATTGCACACCTCAGAACGTCTGTCAGCCAATCAGAATCGAGAACTCATCAGCGTTGTGGTATAAGATGAAATATACTGTAGCTTACCTTTCAGCACAGTTTACCAGTTTACATGCAAATAGCCTAGTAGTGCATAAAATGACAGGAGTTTTGCACCACTATTCACCTACCTACAGTGGTGCTTGTTGCTTTTGCGAACACTTTGTGAACCCTATCTATATTTCTTCAGAAATATGACCTAAAACATCATTAGATTTTCACACAAGTCCTAAAAGTAGATAAAGAAAACCCAGTTAAACAAATGAGACAAAAAGATCATACTTGGTCAATCATTTACTGAGGAAAATGATCCAATATTACACCACTGTAGAATGAGTTAATAGCCTGATTCTGTACTTACTGTAAAAAGTTATAGCTATAAAACTTTGATTGAATTTGTCATATTTATCAAAGTGTGACTGTCTGCAATTTTACTACTACCCATATTTATTAAATATTTAATCCCAATACAAGACATTACACCCAAATTGTATTTTCCTCCTCCTTAAAGGTTAATATTCTCCTAAACTAATTACCTCTTGTCTCTGTAAAAAGTCATGTGGCATATGGCAGCATTGTGAAATGTCATTTGGATTGTTGTGTAATGCCGATGACTTTCTTTCAGCTCACCGCTTCCGATACTGATGAGGGTCCCAACGGCCTGATAAGCTACAGCATTGTGGCAGGATCCTGGGACCACTTCATCATCAATAATCGAACAGGACTGATCAGCGTGGCACCCGGAGTCAACCTAACTGTGGGTAGCTCTTACGCCCTCACTGTCAAGGCAACAGATAATGCAGCTATTGACCACAGAAGGTAAATAGACCCAAAGGTGCAATAGAAAAGAGAGAATAGAGGAGCTCTCACATGTGGTAGATGCTTACTCTCAAACACCTTCCACATTTTAATTTGATAGAGTACAGTGGGGCGACAGACTTTTGGATGTCCTCAGGACTAGCATGCTTCTTGCACTTGTCCATCGGTCCATCTGACTCTCAGAAGCTTGCATATATATTAGATGCATATAATTATGGGCGCTTATTTTGTAAATTACAAAAAAAAAAACAAATTCAAAAATTATGCTTAACATTGCTTAAGGAATTAATTATTATTATTATTATTTAGTTTACCAAGAAATATTGTCCATACATACATGTTAGCCTGAGGCAGCAGTATGTAATGGTTAAGGTCGCTCCAAAAGCCATAATCATAAACCATAACAGCCAGATCTGGTGAACTAGTGAAACCTTGGAGATTAATTAGTATTGATATATAAACAGATGTATGGTTTTACAAACAGTGGAGTATTGATTTTCAGCTTAATGAGACACAAGACAATTTGAACACATATTAACAGTAATCACTATAATCAAGGACAGGGCAGTGATCAGGGTGGAGTTGGTGTAGGAGAAAACCATTGGACAAAAAGGTTCTGTGCTTTGCAAAAATTTTTTAGGGTGTTTTTTGTCATAAAAAATCACTTTACTTAAGGCAACTGCTCATAGGGATACATAACATCTGAATAAGCCCTTAAACTTAAATAGACCTACATAAATATTTATGATGACCTATTACGATAGGTGTCAGCTCTCCTAAAGAGTGTTTTTGTCAGGTTTTTGATGTCAGGTTGACATAACACCCAAGCCAAGTGGCTAACATTTGAAAATTATGATTACTCAGGGTACTTCTGCTATGTCAGAGGCTACGTCCACATTTGAAAAACACATTCACTGAACACATACAGTTGCAATCAAAATTATTCAACCCCCATTGCAAATCAGGAGTATTGTCAAAATTTACAGACTTTCAGCTGTTTGCAAGGAACAAATCAAACAAAAGCAATTGAAATAGTTCAACACAATGAATGCTTCAAGTGGTTTCCCCAAATTCAACTGAAAACTTATTATGACTTCTCCAGTCTCAAAATTATTCAACCCCCTGAATAGAATCCCTCACAACAGTGCAAATATGCAAAACAGGTGTTGTTTCAAGCACACTTGCAGCTAATAAAGGGCTTCATTAGTTATACCAGGTGTGCTTGAGCTTGAACACATGAAATACCTGAACTGGTTAGGGGCAGAAAATACATGAAATACCTGGACGGGGCAGAAAAAGGAAGCTATCAATGGCTGCAACCAGATTTCTGGCAGGTTGTGAAAAACCCTTGAGTGACTGCAAAAGACCTGCAGCAAGACTTGGTGGCAACAGGCACTGAGATTTCAGTAAGCACAGTATGGCGGATACTAAACGCAGAAGGTTTCCATGCCAGAACTCCAAGACATACACCACTACTGACCCAAAAGCATCTGAAAAGTCAGCTCAAAATCATATAAATAAACCACAGAAGTTTTGTGATTCTGTTCTGTGGAGCGATGAAACAAATCTGGAACTTTTCGGCACAATGCATCAGCGGTATGTCTGGAGAAAGAAGAATGAAAAAAGAACACAGTCCACAGTCCTCAGGAACACTGCCAGAAGCTGGTGTCTGGCTATGCATCTCGCTTGCAGCAGGCCATAACAGCAAAAGGGTGCTCTACTTAGTACTAAAGATGCTTGCCATGAAGGGGTTGAATCATTCTGAAACTGGAGAAGTCATTATAAGTTGCATTTTCAGCTGAATTTGGGGAAACCATTTTAAGCATTCGTTGTGTTGAACTATTTCAATTGCTTTTGTTTGATTTGTTCATTGCAAACAGCTGAACATCTGTAAATTTTGACAATAAATCTGATTTGCAATGGGGGTTGAATAATTTTGATTGCAACTGTACGTTTGAAAACACATCTTTTTCTCTACGTTTTGGCCTTCCGTCCACACTGAAATGGCATTTTGGTCCAGCAAAAACAGAGCATTTTGAAAATGCTCTCCCAACTCGATAAACTTGAAAATGGCATTTTCGCGTTGTACTGTGGACTGAGAAAACTGAGATATTCAAAAACGTTCTCGCTCGCTCTCTCTCTCTCTCTCTCTCTCTCTCTCTCTCTCTCTCTCTATCTCTCTATATATATATATATATATATATATATATATATATATATATATATATATATATATATATATATATATAAAATTGTTTTTTTTTTGTTGTTGTTTTTTTTTTTTTTTACCAACCCCTTGCAGACAGTATAGCATTTTGGATATAAACATAAGTTTCACTGTTGTGTGTCCGTGCTACACAATTCGCGGCATTTAATATAAAATTTTATATATATATATATATATATATGTATATATATATATATATATATATATATATATATATATATACATATATATATATATACATATATATATATATATATATATATATATATATATATATATATATATATATATATATATATATATATATATATATATATATATATATATATATATATATATATATATATATATATATATATAAAATCACAAAATACTGTATATATGCAGTGTCTTGCAAAACTATTCACCACCCTTAAAGGTACTCAGAGGATTACAAATGGCACTTACACAAATTGTTCCCACCAGTATTTTTTTTTTTTTTATTGCAAACTAATATGCTCTTAAAGTCAAAATGCATTATTTGTCAGCAGATCTTAAAAAAATACTGAAAAATGCTGCTTGAAAAATGCTGCTTCAGACTAGCACTAACACAGGTGGTTCTACCAACCTTTTGCTGCAATAAAATCTTTATTGTTGTTGGGGTAAGGTCTTACCAGCTTTGCATACTCTTTGAGAGTGATTTATACCCATTCTTCCTGGCAGATTTGCTCCAGGTTGATTGGATTGTTTGTTGACTGCAATTTTTATTCAGTGCCACAAATTCTCAATGGGATTTAGATCTGGACTTTGACTTGGCCACTGTAGAACATTAATTTTTATTTAACCACTTCTGCATTGCTTTAGCCTTTTTTTTTTCTTTTTTTTTAGCAGAAAAAAAAGTGCTCTTGTAATATCCACTATCTTTTTTTCTCCATCCATTCTCCCTTCAATTTTGACAAGATGACCAGGCTCTGAGAATGAAAATCATCCCCAGAGCATGCATCTGCCACCACCATATTTCACTGTAAGGATGGTGTTAATTGAGGTATGGCCTGTGTTAGAATTGCACCACACACAGCACTTTGAAACCTGCCCAAATCTGCTCAACCTTGGTCTCATCACCCCAAAAACACATCTTCACTGGGTCACTCTCATGCTTTCATGTGGCTCTTCTTGAACAATGGTTTCTTTCTAGCTACCCTTCCATACTGTCCTCAATTATGCAGAGCTCTTCAAATGGTTGTCTTGTGCACCTTTACTCGACTCCATTGTAGCCACTGTACTCTTTTACTCCTTCAGAGTGACCATTGGCCTTACTGTGTCTTCTCTCACCAGTCTCTGTCTTGTTTCTGCACTGAGTTTTGATGGATGGATGATGTTTGATGATGTCTTTGTCTAGGTAGTGATTTGGTAATGTGATGCAGCTTCCACTTCCTCACTATTGATCCAGCATTGAGTGCTTACTGGGATGTCCAAGTTATGAAATTTTATTAACTTATTTTTACCTTCCTTAGAATGCTTAGTCTTCACTTAATTCCTTTCCTTTGGACTGGCAGTCTCTTCAGTGACAGGTGTTTTTTGTTCAGAAAATGGGAGCTGTTTGAATATCACAGGTGAAGGCCAATTATAAGTCAGTTGTGTCCACGTTAAGACAATATCTTTCATCTGGAGCTTCTGGAACCTCAGGGAGGTTGAATACTTATGCAAATAGCATTTGATTTTCTTTGAAATACTTGCTGAGCAATAATTCATTAATTCAGTATAAGAGAGCATGGGTTTGTAATAAACCTACTGACAGGAAGAATATGTGTATTTATCATTTGTTATTTAGAAAAATCTGATCAGTCCCAGGGGGAGTTGAATACTTTTGCAAGCCACTGTATATACACTGATCAGCCATAACATTAAAACCACCTGCCTAATATTGTGTAGGTCCTCAAAACCTCTGAAGGTGTGCTGTGGTATCTGGCACCAAGACATTAGTAGCAGATCTTTTAAGTCCTGTAAATTGTGAGATGGGGCCTCCATGGATCAGACTTGTTTGTCCAGCACATCCCACAGATGTTTGATCAGAATGAGACCTGGGAAGTTGGAGGCCAAGTCAACACCTTGAACTTTTCGTCATGTTCCTCAAATCATTCCTGAACAATTTTTGCAGTGGTGCAGGGTGCATTATCCTGAAAGATGCCACTGCCTTTAGGGAAAACTGTTGCCATGAAGGGGTGTACTTGGTCTGCAACAATGTTGGTACATGTCAATGTAACATCCACATAAAAGACAGGACCAATGGTTTCCCAGCAGAACATTGTTCAGAGCATCTGCCAGTTTTCCTTCTTCCCATAGTGCATCCTGGTGCCATCTCTTAGGTACTAACCACTGCATACCAGGAACACCCCACAAGACCTGCCATTTTGGAGAGTCTCTGACCCAGTTGTCTAGCCATCACAATTTGGTCCTTGCCAAAGTCACTCAGATCCTTACGCTTGCCCATTTTCCCTGCTTTCAACACATCAACTTTGAGAACTGACTGTTCACTTGCTGCCTAATGTATCCCACCCCTTGACAGATGCCACTGAACCAAGATAATCAGTGTTATTTACTTCACCTGTCAGTGGTTTTAATGTTATGGATGATCAGTGTATATATATTACTCTTAGTTAGTGTTACCAACTCTATGTATAAAGTTATTTCCAAAGAATGTCAGAGAGTTAAATTGGATAATGTAGCTCAATGGATATAAAGCAGTTTTAGATGAGAGAGGAAGGCAGCATGTGTATAATTATTCGGCTTGAACAGAAGTCGATAAATTAGACAGAGCATGATCGAACGGTGTATGCCACCGTTTTAATAGATTTGTCTCAGCTCTGTCTGTATAGCACTGTACCGTAGCATATAATAAAGTCACACTAACTGTGCCACAGTCTGCATTATACCGTATACGCTGATGCATGTTGGCTCGGCTGAACTTTACGTTGATTGCAACCTATGTTTACTTCAAGTTTACATAGTTCTTCTGATTCACTTTTGCAAGTTTCATGTTAATTACCAAGATTAGATTCTCAAGGTCTTTTGGATCAGATGCTAGTATAATTATAAACCTTCAATAATGAACAGCATTAATATATGTCATGTCTGATTATTATTGCAGATGGTAGTGAATAAACAATCTCCAGCGTGAATATTTTAATGTATCATGCTCCATTAAAAAAAAGTGAATGACATCCTGAGCTGAGTATGTAAAGCTGGCCTGTTTCATGCATTGTTCAGGAGCTCCATCACCACTGTGTACATTGAGGTGTTGCCTCCGAACAACCAGAGCCCCCCACGCTTCCCCCAGCTCCTCTACAGCCTGGAGATCAGCGAGGCCATGAGGAGCGGAGCCACAGTCCTCAATCTGCAGGTCAGATACACTACGCGGATCCAGTTCCTCCTGAATAATACTTCTTCTTCTTAACTCGTAATTTTTTGCTTCTCTGTTTAACAGTGTCTGTGCCGTTGATCCAGGTTTTAGATTTTAAAGCATTAAAACCTATCTTCGACTTCCTAATCACAATGTACCATCATACTGTTATTTAATTGTCAGGAAAAGTAGATATATTGCCCAATCATGCTGGTTCTGCAATGCAACAGACAGATCTACAGGTCTTTTTTTTTTTGTTAGCTACAGGGTGTGCTGTTATAGGAAAATAATCAGTGATGGGATGGTGTGCCATGAAGTTGATTATATCAATTTATGGTTGAATGTCTGAATTTGATTGAAGGTGTGCATTATTTTTGTATAAAAAGACAGGTAGTTTCCAGCTGCAATATGAAATATAGGTTATAATATGCGCTCGTTTTAATACATTATTGTTTCTATAGTAATAGCTCCTACAAAGGAAATTTTACAGCGGATTCTCCAAATAATCTCAGAATAAATGGCTTAGAAAAACATGTTTAATTAAGTAATTTTTATAATAGTTAATGTGGTGGAGTTTTTTTGTTAGGAGATGATTATTTAACATTTATGAAAGGAGTCTCGGTTGTAAGCACTCAGTCTCGGTTACCCTTTCTGTTTACTCTGTAAAATGACAGGCTGCTCTTTTGTGTGCATGAGAGAGAGCGAAAGAGAAAGAGAGAGAGACAGAGAGATAGAGAGAGAGAGAGAGAGAGAGAGAGAGAGAGAGGCTAATGAAAAATAACTGTTT
This sequence comes from Cranoglanis bouderius, assembly GCA_023630585.1. NCBI lineage: Eukaryota > Metazoa > Chordata > Actinopteri > Siluriformes > Cranoglanididae > Cranoglanis > Cranoglanis bouderius. The sequence goes on along the minus strand of CM042558.1, from coordinate 7,116,946 downwards.
ATCGCCGCTATAATGCAGGTGAGAACAGGAACTAACTTGTCTCTCGAACGTTCCACAGCACTAAAACTAACTATAAGCTGTTAAAATGCTTGATGTGTCGTTCATTAATAAATTGCATTTGTAATCGTTGGCAAATTGCTGCGGTATAAGCGGAATAACACACTCCAGATCCTGCGGAATATAATGCACTTAAGGGCGTTCATTATTTTTGGATAACATCACAGCCTGTCATGTGCTATTCCTTATATACTGTAACAGCACATCCCAAAGTATTTTATTCCTCTCATACCACAGCAATTTGCCAACTTGCTAACATTTTTTAAAGAATGAAACATCTTACTTTTTATCCATTTATAGTTACATTTAATCTTGAGGAACATCCATAAAACAAGATAGTTTCTGTTATAATTTACATTATAGCAGCTATAAACAGTCATCCCCTCACCAGCCTCTCTTTTTTTCTCTCTCTCTTGAAGTAAATAAGAAAAAAAATGCAGCTTGTTAGGGGTTACCAAGAAACCACAAAACTCTGCCCTGAAGACTTTTCTGTGTCAGTTTTATGTCTGACTGTTACAAGCACTGACACTGGAGACTCCTTCCAAAAATGTTAAATAACTGTGTCTCCTCACAGGAAACCTCATCATATCAACAATTACACACATTTTTTTTTATTCCATTTATGTGGAGTGTAAACCATACAACTGCCTGGGTAAGTTTTTACTACATAATTGATCATGAATTAGAATGAGTGGATTAATATAAGCTGTGATTTGCCCAGCAGCTGGAAGTGTTATGAAGAATTAATCAACACCTGACCAATCAGATTCATCAGCACTGCATTATGCAGTTTTTTTTTTAAATACATAGACCTATTGTCCCAGGTTACTCACTGCTTGTATAGAGTTTCCCACGTGTCTCGGGAGTACCCGACTGTAAGCAGCCTTTGGTCAGATGCCGCAGCTGTGATGTGTGATGCCAGGAGCATCCATTTTACAGAAAGCCTCCTACGGTTCTTTTTGAAAGATGAGTCTTGCCTGTAGCTCTCTGCCTCAAACTCCTTCTGCAGTTACAGTAACAAGCAAATCCATGATGCATTTGGAGTTTTCTTTTGATCTACTGGCTCTTGGCTTGCTAACCTAAAGATTTTGCTTTTACATCAGACCTCAGGGAGCACATAAGAAAATCCTGAGAGCATAGGCAAAAGTTATATTAATAGTATATAAAATTAAAATATGCCTGACTTAAGAAGCATATCCAGTGTGAAAGGGTTGTATGAACATCAATGATTTGTCCAGAAAAGAACTGAAAAAGAATTAGATCATCACTTGGGACTGAGTGATCCTAAAATAATAAGATGTGATGTGAAGGAGTATGCACCAAGGGGCATTGAGGAGGTTTAGAACGAGAAGAACCGGACTTAAGACAGCTTAAGACTTTGTGTGCAAGCCTTGATGCTTAGTACTGTAGTATTAAGTTTGAGCTACATTTGGGAACCAATTATGGTGTTTTCTTAAATGATGTTGTAGAGTTTTCTCAAGCTGTTCACATTTGCCCACAGGCGCACATCCATGTTGAATCTTGCCTCTCAGAGTAACTGATTTATTGTAACATGAAAGTGCTGTGTGTCTTTTGCAGGCAACAGACCGAGAAAAAGATCCCATTATGTACAGCATCCTCAGCGGAGATCCTGATAACGTCTTCGAACTCAATCAAACGTAAGCTCTCACTGAAGGGTTTCACCAAAGTTTTGCTCTGACAGTTGAGTTTATTTTACTCACCAGGAAACGCTGATGTTCTAATTTTACACAGTTTTCAACTTTAAGACCTTGTGGAAATAGCTGAGGGACCTGTGCGTTTTATTTTTTGGTTTGCCACTTACTATTTGTCTTTGTCATGAATCAAATACAGAAGGAGCTTGTGACCATAGATTTTATGGGGCAGGATGACATTAATAACATGGCATATGTCTCAAAAAACAATTGTCAGAAAGGATGGCAGCAGCATCACAGCTGTACTGTACTGTACTGTACTGTATAGTCACTCAGATTATCTGTTCTCTGAAATACCAGCCCATGCTAAATTCACATGCTTATTATTATTATTATTATTATTATTATTATTATTATTATTACTTTTTCCATTGATATTCTACAATTGCACAATTACACTCATTCAATCGAGATTACTCATTCTTAGCTCCAAACTCTCCATTCTCAAAAACATCTGATTCACTTGACATAAGAACCATGAAGCATAGACCTTCATCGAGTCTCAGTGAAAAGGTCATACTTTGTGAAGAGATCTATTTTATTTATTTACTACGTAAAGCAGGCTAAACCAGGGGAGTACTGTAATATAAAAAGGTTATGTGGCTTTCCATTATTTCTTCAGAAATATGTCTCTGATATTCTGGCATGGTATCAGAGGCTGCCTCATCTCCCGGCTTTCCATTGTGCTTATTGCAGACTATCAAAGACCGGAAATTGAAAAAAAAAAATAATATGCCTGTGCTGTTAGAGTTCTTGATAAGCAACAAATAAGCAATATGAAGATCACTAGCTGCTGTTCTTACCTGTACAATCGCACCACCCACTTCCAAGTCACTATATCACCTAAAAAGGTGCCTAGAGTGCCTGAAGACAGCTAGCATCGACTTGATGAAGAGTAATGCTTGTATTCCTGAACATATAAACCAGACTTTGACATTTTAAGTCCACAGAGTTTACAAAGCCAGCATTATGCCGAGCTGTGTGTTGACTGGAGTGGGCATTGCGTGGCTTACAGACACTCCAGGCTGTCCGCCCACTCACAGACTCACACAGACTCAGACTCTGAAATCAAATTAGTTGAACCTTGAACAACCTCAACCTCATGTCATCGTTGGAGTGATTTTAAGAGGAGATAAAGGAGATAACTGCTTCTTTCAGCTTAGTAATATTAGTCCTTTAGAACTTCAGAAACATACAGTACTGTGCAAAAGTTTTAGGCACATGCAAAGAAATGCTGTAGAGCAAAGATGCCTTCAAAATAATTAAATTAAATGTTTCTACATTTAAAAAAAATAAAACAAATAAAATACCATAAAGAGCAGTAAACAGTAGTAAATGAAACAAAGTCAATATTTGGTGTGACAAAAAATAAAAATAAAAATAGTAGTCTCCGGTACAATTTGTGCAGTTTTATAAGGAAATGAGCTGGTAAGTTTTACTGAGCATCTTGCAGAACCAGACACAGTTCTTCTGGAGACTTTGACTTTTGCATTTGCTTCTTATTTTTGCAGCAAAACCCAGCAGCCTTCATTATGTTTTTTTGTCTGAAAAGTGGTCTCTTACGTAATATGCTGCTTTCTTTAATCACATACAAACATTTTTCTGTAACATTTAATTGTGTGCTAGAAAACTAATGTTTGGGAATCTAAAATGTTTTTTGTTTTTTTGTACTGACTTGATAATGTAGAAGTCATAAAATTTAAAAAATGTAAACAAAACTTTTGTACTAAAACTTTTGCACAGTACTGAATGTGAACATGTCATTTGGTTGTTCAGCTTTAAAAAAGGTCCTTTCGTTTATCTCTTTGGGGGAAATGTCCTATGTAGCTACCAATAGAACCACTTTAGAAACCTAGAACCATTCAAGGAAGCCTTGAAGAACCTCCCCTCAAAGTAGGAATAGATAGAATACACAAATATGAAAGTTTTCAGAAGACTGTGTCATTTTACACACTTTTCCATTTCATTTTTTGCTCTAATTGCTCTAACTGCACTTAATTTGCTTGGAAAAAATACTGAAAATGTACCTACAGGATCAAAAATATATAACTGAACAGTTATAATTCCAGTTTCTTACAAGGAACCCATGGCTGTAGTTTGATTTAGCTGTTCTTACGTACAGGGCTGGTTAACAGTGTTACAAATGGCTGATACACACCTATGGTGTTTTATTTAGGAACAAATGAGCCTGTTAGTGCGACTTTGAACAAAGTAATGACTCACTATGTCTCTATTTGGGCTGTGTTTTCTTTCTACATTTTTAACCTTACACCCCATTCTTTCACACACGGTGCAAACAAGCGCAAGGCTTATAGTTCAACATGAAAGGACTCTTTTAAACTTGTGTAAAACCCATTTGTGTGCTACTGTGGTTTTCATGCTGGTGTATTGATGCCTTGCAGGTCAGGTCTCTTGCTGCTGGGAAAGATGCTGGACAGAGAGCGCACGGATCGCTACACACTGATCGTTTCTGCCTCCGATGGCAGGCCGGATGGGGTAAGAATATGGCTAGATGTTAAATCAAATACCGCTGCAGATGAGAGTCACACCTCCTCGAATCCAATCCTCTTTCAACCCAGAAGTCACTCACCCAAATCCCTGTGCAGCATGAACAGACTGAACCTTAGTGCTGTTTCCCAAGAAGCACTGGATGTCTAGATTCATGTTAGCTATTAGATAAATGGATATGGCAACTAGCAATAGTTGTTGGTCATTGAAATTTTTTCCTGGGACAAGAATTTAAGAAGATTGTCCTTTTCCTGTCTAAAACATTTGAACTGAGTACTCATCTTTCTCAGTTCATGGTCCCTGCTGTGCATTTTTTTTAAGTGCATTTCACCGCAGGCCTGCTGTGATTGTTCTGAATAGAGTATCTCACCATGGAGTGATCATGCTGTGATGATGGAGGTAAAGGAGCAGGGCGGCTTTTTTGTTTTTCTAATCACGGAACTCACTCTCTTCATTCAATCTACTGTGAGCTGGCATCATTTGTAAGCTATTCCCTGATGAACAGATTAGTTGATGCCTGCCATGCCTGGCAGTGTAGAATCCAGGAGTCCTTGCACGGCTGGGTTAGCTAGTTTCAAGCCAGACATCTAGTATTCACTCGAGAGTCTGGTACAATTTGTTGATAAACGTGCCAAGAACCGCCTACTTTCTCAAAATGATGTTCTTTATTTCAACCTTTTCCCATATGAGACATCTTCCTTTACTCACTGCTTCAAAAAAAAAAAAACCTTAAAAAGTTTTTAATGGCATGATGGTGAGAACTTCAAATCCAGTGACTATATCTTGCACTGAAAAGCTTAGTGTGTTGTTGCAACCTTCAAGATCCTGAAGTTTGTGGCCAGAAAGGTGTACAAAAGATATTGGTCTGAGTCTAATTCTAAGAGTCTAAGAGTTAGCTACCTTCTACCTCAAGGATACGTTTCCTGAGGCTTTGGTTTATTGGTTAGAAGAATGTGAGTTCAAATGCTAACATGGCCAATCTGCTATTGTTGGGCCCTTGAGCAAAGACCTTAACCTTCATCTGCTCAGTTCAACTGTAAGTCACTTTGTATAAAAGTATCTGCCAGATGTGTAAATGTAAATGGAAGCCTCAATAAGCAGCTTCCAAATAATTCTCCTCTTACCTCCAGCTTGTTTAGCAGATTCCTGACAGCACATTTATCACATCAGAGGATTGGACGGCATGCACACACCTTTTAGTTTTGCTTTTGCATTGCAACACTGCGACCTTTACAGAAAATGAATGCAAATTTCTTTCTTGTGCACAATACACAACCAGTATGATTTAATCAGTTACCTTTAATTGGGCAATTTTCCCTGTGCTCTTTGGAAGAAAGAAACTGATACATTGCCATCTTTTGAATGACAAAAAAGAAAGTGTGGGAACTCTTTCTCTCTTTTATACTCTCACCTTTTTCTCCTTGAAAGCTCTTGCAACGTTCCCTGAATTCCCTGTTCTTGTTGCTTTCAATTACAGCGGAGAAACGTTTAGACAAGCGGGGTGAGCAATCCAGAAATACCAATATCAAAGATATGCAGTGACCTTTCTTCAAGTACCTGATCATTAACCACTTCTTTAAACATACCTAGTTCGAGTGCTCTGTAGGGCAGAGGTGTGCCGTGAACAGATCCCTGAGTGAAGCCGACCTTACATGACCTTCACTCCAGGAGAGTTGTTTCTGCTTGCTGTGCTCAGTAAGGGGCAGAGTTTTATCGCAGCAGCACTAAATGCCAGACCTGTCAGATTTCTGTCTAAATACTTGCTCAAGCTGTTTTCTTTCATGCTGGGTGTATACCATAGTGCTGTTACCTCAATTTGTTCTGTCTTTGAATCAACAAATTTCCAGATTGGTTAGCCTGATCAGTACCTATTGTTAGAGATGAGCTGGTGACATGAGATGGCAAATGAATCAATCTTAAGCTTTCTAATTTTTATTACTGAAAGCATTCATGTTGTGTAGTGTGAGGTTGTCAGTGATGGAATCGAACTGATGCAGGCAAGAGACGTTGACAAAGTTAGAAGAAAATGAGACAATATCGACACCATCACTGCATGGAGGACAAGCATGTGGAACTCAGTAAAAATACCTTCTACCAGACTTCACCCTGATTGACAAAGAGGATTACGATTCTTGTAAAGGCACAAATATAGAGTGAGATGCTCTTTGTTTTTGCAGTCGGTTAACGTGTTGTGTAGTGTATGCTGAGCTTAATGTCATTTTATGGAAATGTATGAAAATTCCCCTCATTATGAGAGACATTGCGTGATTCCATGCTGCTGTATAAACATCAGTGACAAACTGAAAAGCAAGCGCGTTTGTGTTTGAGCTTAAAGCGCCATCACGCCTGGCTCACACTAAGTGTTACACTGGATTAATTCAAACTCTTTATAACCACCGCATGAAATATTTACAACCACAATCTGTCAAACACGGCACCATTTAAATCCAAGAACTCCATGAAGCAATGAAAGAGCTTCTTCTAATTTACTGTACTTTCCTTCACCCCTGGGACTTAACCTGGGTAGATATTAGATACCTGTGTATCTTTGTGGGTGTAATAGTGGTCTCATGAGTTGAGAGATGTGAATAGGCTGAGCTGATGGAAGAGAAGTTAGTGATAGAAATAGCTCTTGTATCTCCCAGAACTCCTTGCAGTTTCTCAAAGACTGTTCAAGTTTCATTTGAGTCAATGCATTAAATATGAGCTCTATAGCTCGAGGTTATATCAAACTCCTGGATGTCTGAGGGGAAACATTCAACTCTACAGTTTACCTATAAAACATTAAGTCCATATTTGCTCTAGTACACCTACCAGAATACTTTATGGGAAACTTGGGAGACTTCATGCAGTTTCTACAGAATATGCAGTAGAGGAGGATTGATATTAATAAATGCAATGAAGCGTTTCACTATCACAGCCGGCTTAGTGATAGAGCCTCATTGGTCTGGAAGAGAATCCAGTACAATGACAACTGTAATTTGAATAGAGTACGGCATTATTCACACATCAGAGCAAATACTTTTTTTCCCCACTGCAAACTAGAAGTGACCAAATGTGAGGGTTTTTTGGAACAAAGTAGAGCAAAAGCTTTTAAATTTATAATGCCCTCCACTAATATATATAAATTATAAAGCTGTGAAAAATTGTTTTTATTGTTTAACCTTTTGATCTTTTGTTTAAAAAAAAATCACAAAAATACTCTCATGGATATCAAGCAATTACAAACAAAGCTCAGGTTTATCCAAAAAAAAATATCTTTGTCAAATATAATTGTGCAACAATTATTGGCACCCCTATGAATTCATTCAAAAAATATATTTGAAGTATATTCCCATTGATATTTTACATTTTTTGTACACCTGGATGACTAGGAACAGGAAATTGTTCAATCATGACAGGGGTATGAATATGAGGTAACACATAGGCCAAATTCCCTTAGTCATTCATAACAATGGGTAAGACCAAGGAATATAGCTGTGATGTGTTCGGCAAAAGGTTGTTGAGCTTCACAAAATGTGAAGTGGCTATAAGAAAATAGCACAAGCATTGAAAATGCCCATTTCCACCATCAGGGCAATAATTAAGAAGTTCCAGTCAACTGGAAATGTTATGAATCAACCTGGAATTGGATGTGTGTCTATATTGTCTCAACGCACTGTGAAGAGGATGGTTCGAGTGGCCAAAAAATCTCCCAGGATCACAGCCGGTGAATTGCAGAAGTCAGTTGCGTCTTGGGTCAGAAAGTCTCCAAAACTACAATCCGAAGTCAGCTACATCACCACAAGTTGTTTGGAAGGTTTTCAAGAATAAAGCCTCTACTCTCATCCAAAAACAAGCTCAAGCATCTTCAGTTTGCCAGACACTACTGGAACTTCAAATGGGACCGGGTTCTATGGTCAGATGAAAACAAAATAGAGCTTTTTGGCAGTAAACACCAGAGGTGGTTTTGGCACACACAGAGAGGTAGCCATATGGAAAAGTACCTCATGACCACCATTAAATATGGTGGTGGCTCTTTAATGTTATGGGGCCGTTTTTCTGCCAGAGGACCTGGACATTTTGTTAGGATACATGGCATCATGGACTCTATCAAATATCAACATAAAATTAAATGAAAACCTGACTGCCTCTGCCAGAAAGCTTAAAATGGGCCATGGTTGGATCTTCCAGCAGGACAATAATCCAAAACATACAACAAAATCAACACAAAAATGGTTTACTGACCACAAAATCAAGGTCCCGCCATGGCCATCCCAGTCCCCTGACTTGAAACCCATAGAAAACCTGTGGGGTGAACTGAAGAGGAGAGTCCACCAGCGTGGACCTCGAAATTTGAGGAATCTGGAGAGATTCTGTATGAAGGAATGGTCTCAGATCCCTTGCCATGTAATCTCCAACCTCATCAGGCATTATAGGAGAAGACTCAGAGCTGTTATCCTGGCAAAGGGAGGTAGCACAAAGTATTGACTAAAAGGGTGCCAATAATTGTTGTACACCTATATTTAACAAATATATGGTCAGCAACAAATAGTCTGTGGCATTCAAGTGATGATTGATTTGTACTAACAGGCCCAAAGTATGCCAAGAAAACATTCCCTATACCATTACACCACCTCCACCAGCACAGACTGTTGACACAAGGCAATTTGGGTACATGGATTCATGCTGCTGGTACCAAATTCTGACCCTACCATCTGTGAGCCTCAGCAGAAATCGAGATTCATCAGAACAGGCTCCATTTTTCCAGTCTTCAATTGTCCAGTTTTGGTGAGCCTGTGCCTACTGCAACCTCAATCTGAGCTCCTGTAGCCTTTCTGTCAGCTCAAACCAGTCTGGCCATTCTCCGTTGACCTCTCTCATCAACACTGTGTTTCCGTCCACAGAACAGCCGCTCACTCTACTCCAAAATACAATTAGGCCAAATCCCAAATGGCTTCTTGTTAACTATATATACTCACTACCTAGAGTATAACAGACTGACACTGTGTACCATATGTATAAACTACATGAAAGCTCAATGGAATGGGGTTGTAACCCAATATGAGTACATTATTTGGATTTACTAAATAATGTGTTCTAAACAAATACAAATAGAGATATGATTAGTAGGTGCACTATTCATTTTTTTTTCTTTTGTGCATGCAACCAGACTGGGATCCCACAAGACAAAGTGTTTACTTTCATTGAAAGGTGCTGCCAGGTTTGAGCAAAATTCCCACTCCAACTATGTTTCAGAAAACTGCACAATAACATTTGGAACTAGCCCAAAAATTTCCGGTTGGACAATGGAGATGAATTTTTCTTTTTTCCCCTCCTCAGTCTTTACATGGGAAACGAGTTAACAGTGGTGTGCTGTTAAGTGTTTATTTCTGATATATTTATGGAGCTGCTCCATATAGCCCAAAATGTTGCAAATACAGTTGCAAAATGGCCCCCATTTTGACTTGCCATTGCATTGATTCTGTTTGTATCCAGAAGTTTTAAAACATTCTGGAATGTAACAAACTCAAAAAAGTAAAGCTAATAATCAATTTTATTGATAGACTAGTAGAGACAAAGATGACAGTGTTTCATTTTCATAATGTATTCTTTATGTTTTTGAACTGAAGCATGAACATAGAAAATGAAAAGGTGAGTTACAGTAATCTCCACTACTCAGTCATTCAAGAAGTTTAATAAGGCGGTCAGATTAGCTGGAGACACTTTTCACTTTCAAGTCAGTGTCATGGAGCTGTTTATACAGAATCAGTGTTTATTTCCTTGTAACTTAGCAACGAGGTGCATTTTAAAAACGAGATTGTCCATTCCGGTTTAAATCATAATAGGAGACAAGTTGGAGAAGAGTCGTTTAAGCTTTAACCAAGCTCTGACAAAAGCTCAAAAGCCTCCAATCATGCTTTCAAATAAACATTTCCGGTTAGATGATGTGACACAGTATAACATGTTCAGATTAGGACACAGCAGAAACAGCAACATCCTCATCTCAGTCGAAGTTCCTCCATTCGATTTGATCAGGCAGCAATAAAACGTGTGCTTACACATGCGAGAGTACAAAAGTTCTGGGCTTCATGAAGGCTTTCAAGAGCAAGTTAAACAGTGCTTAAGTGTACTCTTTACCATGTTGTTCATTCAGAGCTCCATGTTCATTGCATTTAAACAGCTCAATCTACACACAACTTTCCAAATTAAGCTTCTTTACATGCTGTATAAAGAAACACATTATCATTCATTGGAGTATTTAGCCAGGATTATTGTACTGCTTTCAAGTGGCAAATAAATCTTGACAGCATTTAAAAAATATATTTTAATATAATTGTTTCATTTTAAGGAGGCACGGTGGCCTAGTAGTTAACACTGTTGCCTCACACCTCCAGGGTTGTGTATGTGTATGTGGAGTTTGCATGTTCTCCCCATGCTTCAGGGATTTCTTCCAGGGATTTGCAGGGAAAGTGTCACTGCAAATCAACACAAAGATCTTCAGAATGCTAAGATTTCCCCCCTGATTAAATAATTCTATCCTGATGGGAGTGGGCTCTTCCGAGATGACTCCACCCCCACCTGCAAGGCGAAAGGGCTCACTGAATGGTTTGATTAGTATGAAAATGATTTACATCATATGTTATGGTTTCCACAGTCACTAGATTTCAACTCAATTTCAATTTTGAACTCATGTGATTTGCCGTTGATAGCTTCCTTTTTCTCTCACGTCCAGGTATTTCATGTATTTTCTGCCCCTAGCCAGTTCAGGTATTTCATGTGTTCCAGCTCAAGTACCCCTGGTGCAACTAATGAAGGACTTCATTAGTTGCACCAGGGGTACCTGAGACAACACCTGTTTTGCATATTTGTGCTGTTGTGAGGTATTCTATTCAGGGGGTTGAATAATTTTGAAACTGGAGAAGTCATTATAAGTTGCATTTTCAGTTGAATTTGGGGAAACCACTTGAAGCATTCATTGTGTTGAACTATTTCAATTGCTTTTGTTTGATTTGTTCCTTGCAAACAGCTGAAAGTCTGTAAATTTTGACAATACACCTGATTTGCAATGGGGGATGAATAATGTTGATTGCAACTATATATTTAACAAGGTTTTTATTTTGATAACCCTGTGTTTTGTTTGCAATTGTTTTATATCCATGAGAGCAGAGTATTTTTGTGAACTTTTTGAATGAAATATCAAAAGTTTAAACAATAAAGACAATTTTTCACAGCCTTCTTTGCTCATATTTACCAAGGGTGCCAATATTAGTGGAGGGCACTATAGATGAAAACTGTGATTTCTTCTTAGAAATGTCTTTCTTCTTTGAGAAAAGTTCATCATTGCCTTCCCCCCAGCCATAGCTGATTTGGTTGCTGCCATTTTCAGCCTTTGAAAATGCTAATTTGCCCGGCAGCTGTGGAAGTTATTCATTAGGCTCCATTCACAGCTTGATGATGATTGCAAATATGTTATCAATTTTGTTGGATCTGTGTAAATTAATCAGTGGAAGGGGATATTTGTTTATGAAAGCAAACAGTGGCCCCCTGCCAAGCATAGGCTAAATTAATCTCATTCAGCTGTTTAAGGGCGAGATTTATTCACACGCTGTCTCCTCAGAGTAGGAATACATACAGTGCCAGAATTATTCAGGAACAAATTAGCAAAAATAGTTATGTAAAATATACAATATGCACAATAATTCTACATTTCCAAAGGTTATTGACACCGCTAAGGATTGTTTTTTAAAATGAATGCAAACATATTGCCATTCTAAAGAAAATATTATATAGAAGGAAGTCCACATGCACAAACCCAAGAACTTGAAGGAGCTTAAACATGTTTTGCATGGAGGAGTAGACCAAAATCTATAATTTCTCCAACCTTGTTAGACATTCCAGAAAGAGGCTCAGTGCTATTATTCTCTCTAGGGGAACGTTCACTACATATTCATTGTAGGGGTACCAATAATGGTGAGGTGGTCTGGGAAAACATGTTGGATGTCACTGTGGCTGAATTCTGGTAAACGTGATTGTTTACCCACAGCCACGCTCCAAAATGTAGGGAAAGCCTTCCCAGAAGACAGGAGGTTGTTATAAGAGCAAAGGGGAGACTAAAGCTGGAATAGGATGTACAACAAGAACATATTGGAGCGACTGGTCAGGAGTCCACAAACTTATAGTGTATCACTGCATTGCATGCATTTCATTAAAGCTGATACTAATTCTAAAATTGAATATACAATGAGAATTGATTTTGTCAAGCATTAAAGAGAGTTAAAGTTCTAACCTCATGCTTTCTTATTTCCAGACCTCAACTGCCAAGATTAACATACTGGTGACCGATGTGAATGATAACGACCCCATGTTTGATCCTTTGCTGCCTCAAAATCTCACCATTCTGGAAGAGCAGGTGAACACTTTTGTTGGTCAAGTAAAGGTAAGTACACGTCCATATGCTGCATATTTATTTTCCAAAATTTTCCTGAATCTGTTTGCATCTCCAGTTCCCGTGCCCTCCTTTTTCACAGCAGTATTTACCTGTAGAGTGATTTATTGAAACGGCTCCACAACGCAAATGTAAAGGCGCTTGAAGGCGTGCATATTTAAGCTTCCGCTTTAGTGACATCTTCACCCCATTATATTGTTCCTTACCATATCAACCCTGTCAGCGCTCATATGATCGAGCAGAGTTCCTCGTCTGCAGGTGGCTTTGAGAAGTCTAACCCTAATCAGCGCTTGCTGGGCAGATGGACAGAGCGCCAGTGGCTTCACCTCACCCTTCTGTCATAGCACAGAAGCATGCCTCTCCCAAGCGTCTGCGCTCTTTATATTTTCCCAATTAAATAAATGTAATTTAAATAATGTGTCACCTTCAGGGACATGCCGCAATGAGCGGCTTTGTTACACTATAAGATGTAATTAGTGGTCAAGTTGAATAGGTCTGCACTGTCAGTGGAGTAATCAGAACATAACACATAACGTAGACGTCTGTTTATTGACTTAGCTCCTTTGGTACATATCTGAGCCCTGGGGAAATTACACTGGACTCAAATAGTAACCTTGTAAGAGAATGTTTTTGTTTTTGTTGTTGTTGTTGTTTAGCCTTTTGCTTTCTTCATTGTGTGTTTTTGTGTATGTGCATTAGTGGTGGAAAGGTGCCATGACCGTACAACCCATTATGGCAGTTTTTGTTAGATAGCATATATAGAAATACATTTAAAAATATGGATCCCAATCATTGTGCTAACCCTAGAAGTATTATCCACCCATCAATTTGCCATACCGCTAATCCTACACGGGGAAGCGGGGAGCCTGGAGCCTATCCCAAGGAACTCAGGGCACAAGGTGGGGGACACCCTGGACGGGGTACTAACCCACTGTAGGGCACAATCACACACACTTTCACACACAATGGACAATTTAGAGATGCCAATCAGGCTACAAAACATGTCTTTGGACTGTGCTAGGAAAGCACGGTAGTCAGAGGAAATCCCCAAGGCACCAGAAGAACATGTAAACTCCATGCACACAGGGTGGAGAAGGGAATCAAACCCCCAACCCTGGAGGTACAAGGCAAATGCACTAACCACTAAACCACCATGCCCCCAGAAGTATTAGCATTATCACCATCACCAATAATATTTGTGTGGAACCTGAGCTAGATTTTACAAACCAGATTTGCTGTTTCACATATGTGTGAAAAGCCATGCTGACTATGTGCAACGGATGTTGAAATAAAATTCTGCAAAAAATAAAAATGCAAAAGAGCTATTGAAAACTCAATTTTTTTTTTTTTGAAATAGTTATTTTTAGCCATTGCAGATCAAGCAATAATGTTACTCAGAGTGTTCAACTAGGAGTACACTATTGATTCGGCCGTGGAGATTCAGTTGGTGAGATTAAGTAGGGATGAAGGCGTGTATATCTTAAAGGGGTCATGATGTTTTTTTGTTTCTTTTTTGTTTGTTTGTTTTTATTATCTTCCCGGAGGTGAAATTATAATATTAGTAAAGATTTTTGCACAAAAAAACATACAAAATATAGTAATTTATGACCTTTTTCCACCCTGTCTCTGACCCTCTGACTGAAACTATCATTTTTTGTGTCCTTTACCTTTAAGACTACAGTGTAACCACCCACTGCTATGATTGGCTAACATCTTTGCTTATTAATAATAATTAATTATCACCGCCCCCTGCCATAACATGTGCAGAACTGTTTTTAGCGATTGAGTGCCAGTGGGCGGGGCTAACAGTGCGATGATGTAAAAGTAGGTGTCGATGTCTTGCTGTAGGGGCAGTCATATGCAAACCTATTTGCCCGTGTGACGTCACAAATCCCGCCACGTCCAAGCGAGCCGTTTTTGGAGCTTGGTTAAATAAATGCTCTTTTTGCACTGAGGAGGACGTGTTAAGCTATGATACTTGCAGGATGTTTTAATGGCACAAAGACCTATTATATGTCAAAAGATCAAGGAAATTTTTTTTTCTTTTATCATGACACCTTTACATGGAGGGGGAGCTTTTTTTTGGCAGATTATGTACAGTAGTGTCCATTTTTAGATTGATTCACAAAGCAGTTTTACAGAAATCCAGATGTAGATTTAATTCAAAAAGATATAGAGGCTTTGTGGTAGCAGTTGTGTGAAAGTCGAGAACTAAGTTAATGTGTGGGAATTGGGAAATGACCAAATATGGAGAAAGTGGAGTGAAAATCCAAATGGAAAGAAGACACATTCTTTCAACTCAGACAATGCAACAAAACTTGAGATGGCTCTGCTGATATTAGAACAGGATTATCAATCTCATCAGAAAGTAGTCATGATTTGTCCTAGGGCAGAACCTCAGGACCTATTCAAGCAAATGTGCAGAATCATTAGCATGTTTTACTTGATTCACTTTGTTAATTTGGCAGCAACTTCATTATTACAGTATTACCTCGTTTGATTATCTTTTGTCTGTGTCCTCTAAATATTGATTATACACTATATGGCCAAAAGTTTGTGGACACCTGATCATCACATCCATATGTGCTTTTTGAACATCGCATTCCTGATTTAGTCCCCCTTTGCTGATATAATAACCTCCACTCTTCTGAGAAGGCTTTCCACTAGATTGTGGAGCGTGGCTGTGGGGGTTTGTGCTCATTTAGCCACAAGAGCATTAGTGAGATCAGGCACTGATGTCAGGGAAGGAGGCCTAGCATGCAGTCAAGGTTCCAGTTCATCCAGTTCAAAGGTGTTCAGTAGGGTTGAGGTCAGGGCTCTGTGCAGGACACCAAGTTCTTCTAGTCCAAAATTGGCACAACATGTCTTCATGTAGCTCGCCTCGTGCATATACAGGAAAAGGTTTGGGCCCCTTAATTCGAGTACAGGGAAATTGTAATGCTACAGTATACAAAGAAATCCTATACAGTTGTGTGCTTCCAACTTTATGGCAACTGTTTCAGGAAGGTCCACATATGGGTGTGATGGACAAGTGTCCACAAACTGTTGGCCATATAATGTATATACATATACAGTACTGTGCAAAAGTTTTAGTATAAACGTTGTTGATTTTTTATTTCATGACTTCTACATTATCAAGTCCGTGCAAAAAACATTTTAGATTTCCAAACATTAGTTTTCTAGCACAAATTAAATGTTACAGAAAAATGTTTGTATGTCATTAAAGAAAGCAGCATATTACGTAAGATACCACTTTTCAGACAAAAAACACAATGAAGGCTGCTGAAGCAAGTGCAAAAATCAAAGTCTCCAGAAGAACTGTGTCTGGTTCTGCAAGATGCTCAATAAAACGTACCAGCTCATTTCCTTATAAAACTGCACTAATTGTACCAGAGACTACTATTTTTATTTTATTTTTTGTCACACCAAATATTGACTTTGTTTCATTTACTAATGTTTACTGATCTTTACTGTGTTGTTTTTTTAATGTAGAAACATTTAAACTCATTATTTTGAAGGCATCTTTGCTCTACAGCATTTCTTTACATGTGCCTAAAACTTTTGCACAGTACTGTATACAGTATGTCAGATTTGTCAAAACCAGCATGAGATTAAGAATAGGCATGGGACAATTGTAAGTAAGAAATCTGTAAACTGTAATCTGTAAAGCCTTTTGAAAACATCTGGCAATATGTTGTCCCTTTTGGCACTTATCTCCTTGATGGTAGCACTGTGGATACCATTGTTGCCTCACAGCTTACTACCTCTGCAGAGTTCTCCCCAGTGTCTTAGAACATACCATTAGGTGGACTTGATACATGAATGTGTGTTCCTAGTCCTATTCACCAGGATAAGGCATTTATTGAAAATGAATGAATGCATATCTCCTTTATAAAGTAACCCGACTTTACTCAAAATTGTCCAATGCAACATGAGTATTGATAAGTAGTTCAGTAGTTTATCCGTGTTCTTTTGGACACTGAATGACCTCCACATTCCAGGCATTTCAGAGGACTCATTTGCAGCCACTTGCTGCTGGTGATGGCATGCATGGCAAGGACAAATCTATAGCATACTTATGTTTGGGTTTAATTAACTTTTAATTGGTTACTGTGAAGATGTATGCTTTAATTACTGGTTTCTGCTTGGCTTTGGAGAATAACAATGGACATTCACATCACTGACCTCCTAGAAACATATTAATTCAAGAAAAGTGGAAGTGATGTGGATAAAAAAGAAAAAAAATGTATTGACAAAGGAAAGTGGTGAACAGTGTGCATCAGGACGATGCAGTTTTTACTTTCATGCAGGCAGGCATCAGCGGTAAAAGCTTGTGGGACATAAAAAAGGCCACGTTGATTGACATGGGAGGTCACTAGGTGCTCAGGTAGCACTGTGAGATGCATTTTCAGTATTCGACGTTTTACCATTCATTCATCTTTTCAACTATTATCCATCCCAGATAATGCATCACATCCCCTCCATGCCCTATTGGTCAAACAGCGGCGCACCTTCCCAGCAAATAACAGTATAGGAGGTTGTTTTTACCAACAGCAATGACCCTGTACAACAATTCAACAATGTGCCGGGATATTATTATGCATTACAGCCTATTCTTAGAATATGTTCATTGGACATATGCACTTTCACATTCACTCAGATGACTAGTGTATATAAGGCTACACTTTATATCCCACACTATATTTTTTATAATTTCTCATCAGATATGTTTGTTTTATTTTTATTATTGTGAATATTCTTGCTTGCACACTGGAATATTTGGATTGCTACTGTAATCTATCTTCAGTAAATGTTTTATCCTGGTCTTGGTAACGCTGGTTGAATTACTAATTTGTTCATATTTTGGAAAAAGAAACAACTAAGATCATTAGAAAATATGGCAGAGAGGTACAACCACTGCGGGAGTGGGCGTAATTGTTTCGGGGGTGGGTTTAAAAAAACAGTCTCAGGCAGCACTCTAGTGAACAGCTCAACAAGGTTGAAGACGTGTTTCGCTTCTGCTTTACCAGTACAGTGTTAAAATGAAGCACCTCATGGACCTGGCTTATAACTCACTAACTCACTCAGGTTTATCAGACTAAGGTTAAGATACTCCTATTTGTATTGGAGTAGTTTTACATGGGGAGGTTGGGTAATGTAATTATTACCAGTCAGTAAGTCAGTACTGACAACTCAGAAATTTATAGCATATTTTACCTTTTATAAAATGACCAATGGAAATAACCCAATCCAAATTGACATTTTGGTAAATATTACATGTTAGAAAAGAGGATTTGTGCTTTTTATAAGTAGAAACAAACTCCAGGGAGCACTCCTTTCTATCATCTTGCACCAAAAGCAAAACAAAACAAGCTGAGTTTTGCTGAGTTTAAAATTCAGAACAATAAAATATAGATGGAATTAAAAAGAACTTGTCAGAGAAGCAACACATAAGGGGGTTAAATTAAATTTCTAGCACAGGTATAGCCTTCAGACATGTTATGGTGTTATACTAACAACAAGCAGTTATTATAAAAATCAGAGCAATCAGTACGTAGTATGCACAAAATATTTAGGTGACATCCATATTCACATCATGTGTAACACTGTGATTTATACAAAGATTGCTTATCTCATGCAAATTATGAGATTATAATTACTACAGACATCCTCGACATTGTCTGGAAATCGTACCCCATCTGAATTTTTGTGTGGATTTTTATTCAAAGTAGGGAAGCAATGACAAAAGGTTTACTACTTACTAGTTGTTTGTATATGATGTAAAATATACAAACAACTAGCTGAAATATTTCCTGTATAATTGCAGGCCATCAGAGTGTTTTTTTTTTTTTTTTGGGGGGGGGGGGGGTGGTGTAGACTAATTGCCTTACTATGTCATTTGAGTGACATAAATGATTTACTGCACTCATTAACCAAATGCCTACAGCCAGGACAGTTTCTCACATTATGAATGCTGAGCTGTCAATCATCTATATACAGACAATACTTAACAGCTTTCTTTATTCTGATTTCACTATACGGTTGTTATAAACAAACCAAATTCAACATTTGAACAAGGACACACTTCAATTTTCTTGTCTAGAAATATTCAGCCCAGACCGGGGATGAGCACAAGGAAAATTAGGCTTTGAACTGGGCTTTCATAGCGAGTTGTAAAAGGGACAATGTCATCAACATTCCTACAATTATTCTCCAGCTGCAGATCTTTCATTATTCCTACTGACAAACATCCTAAAGAGATTTTATACCTTAATTACAGAGGAATCCCAACGGTTTGTAGGTTTATAGCAACTTTTATTGAACATTGTGTCTTGTTTTCCAATGCTATAAAAGTCAATTCAGTCTTTTATCATTTAATAGTGATTTTTAGAGCCTTGAATATAGGAGTCTCCTTTTACAAAGGCCATGTCATGGACCAAATGAAAACTCTTACAAATACGTATCCCTAAATTTGCAGAAAGTGTGTGTGTGGGCATGTTTTTATGTATTAGTGGGGACCAAATGTCCCAATAATGATAGGAATATCTGACAGTTTTGACTGGGACATTTGGCTGGTCCCCATGAGGAAACCTACTTCTTTACAGGAACTGCAGCTTTTATTTACAAACCTAAAAGAATCAAAAGGTTTCATTTTGGTTTCTGAGGTCAAAGTTAGAGTTAGATTTAAATCTAAACATATGTTGAACATTAAAAAAAAAAAAAAAAAAAAAAAAAAAAGTCTGTACACCCCTGTGAAAACTGCAGGTTCTTTTATGTGCAGTGGGTATAGAAAAGAATCACTACCCCCCCTTTAAAATAATCACATTTTGTTGCTTTTCAGCCTGAAATGAAGACGGACACTGTTTTTGTTTTATCCATCTTATAATATCCAAGTGAAAGATATAACACCAAAATGTCAGATTTTTATTTTTTTTTTAAATATATATAAAAAAACAGACTCATTGAGTTGGAAAAAGGCTCACCCCCTCCTAAAAATTACTTCAGGTGTAGCTAATCACCTTCTCAATGGCAGACAAAACCATTTGACTTTCAACTGTGATCAGCTGTGGTCATTTTGATTAGCTCAGCATGAAAAGAGCTTTCCTGGAGCATTTTGTAGTGCAACTGAAGCAAACAATCAACTATGGGTGGCAAGGCACTGTCAAAAGATCTCTGGGATAAAGTTGTGGACAGACACAAGTCAGGAGATGGATACAAAAAAAGATTTCAAAGGCTTTATCAATGCCTAGAAGCACAGTGAAGTCTATTATTAAGAACACAGACCCACCCTGGATCAGGACGTCGCTCCAAACTGGATGAAAGAGCCAGGAGGAAACTGGTCAGAGAGGCTACCAAGAGGCCTACAGCAACTCTGAAGCAGTTGCAGGAATTTATGACAAAGAGTGGTCATTGTGTGCATGTGACAACAATATCACAAATTCTCCACAAATGTGGCTTGTATGGGAGGGTTGCAAGAAAGAAGCCACTCCTCAAGAAGGCCACATGAACGCACCTTGAAGATCACATGGAAAAAGGTGTTATGGTCAGATGAGACTAAAATTGAATTATTTGGCCTCATACCAAATGATATATCTGGCAGAAATCCAATACAGCTCACCATCCAAATAACACCATTCCTACAGTAAAGCATGGAAGTGGTAATATCCTGTTATGGGGATGTTTCTCTGCAGCAGGGACTGGAGCACTTGTCAGGATAGAAGGAAAAACGCATGGGGAAAAACACCGTCAAATTCTTGAGGAAAATCTGCTGCCCTCTGCCAGAAAGTTGTCAATAGGAAGAAGATTTACCTTCCAACATGACAATGACCCAAAGCACACAGCAAAACTGATCACACAGTGGTTGAAGGAGAGAAAGGTGAATGTCCTTGCATGGCCTAGTCAGAGCCCAGACTTAAACCCCATTAAAAATCTGTGGAATGACTTGAAGACTGCAATCCACAAACGGTCACCATCAAATTTAACTGAACTTGAGCAGTTCTGCAAAGAAGAATGGGCAAATATTGCAAAGTCTAGATGTGCAAAGTTAGTAGAGACATATCCCAACAAACTAAAGGCTGAATTAAAAAATTAAGGCAAATTAAATCAAGGGGGTGATACTTTTTCCAACTCAGTGATTCTGTTTTTTTAATTTTTTAATTTTTTTTCTGACAAGTTGGTGTTATATCTTTCACTTGGATGTTATAAGTTGCACTGAGTAAATACAGCTGGATAAATCAAAAACTGTGTCCGTCTTCATTTTAGGCTGAAAAGCAACAAAATGTGATTATTTAAAAGGGGGGTGATTCTTTTCTATACCCACTGAAAAAATTAAACCAAGATAAATCATGTCAGATCTTTTTTCACCTTTAATGAGATACAGCAACCAAAACATTCAAGTGAAACACAAATAGAAACATTTTAGGAAAATGAAAAAAAGAAAAAGAAAAAACTTACAGTAACCTATTTGCATAAGTATGCACACCCTTTTATAACAGGGACTGTGCTCAGAATTAACCAATCACATTCAAACTTATGTTCAAATGTAACTGTCATTCACCTGTCATCAGTGAAGTGATTCTGTTTAACCCCAAATAAAGATCTGTTTCTGTAGGATTTTTTAAAAAATTTCTTCTTGCTTTCATCTGACTGCTGAAGCCATGGTCCTCAAAGAGCTTACAAAGCATATACAGCATCTCACTGATGAAACTCATCAATCAGGAGAGGGGTAAAAAAAGAATTTCCAAAACATTAGGTGTACCATGGAACACCATGGAGGCCATCATCAGCAAGTGGAGAAAGCGAAGCACCATAGTGACATCATCAAGAACAGGACGTCCCTTCAAAATAGATGGGAAAAAAAGAAGGAATCTTATCAGGGAGGGTGCCAAGAGACATACAGAAACATTAAAGGAGCTGCAGGAATATCTGGCAAGTGTTGGTCACGCCCCCCCCCATGTGACAACAATCTCTCATATTCTTCACATGTGTGCGCTATGGAGTAGGGTGGCTAGATGGAAGCCCTTTTTCATAAACATCCAATCCTGCCTAATTTTTTTTCCAAACCAAGACCAAGGTAGCACGTTTTGGGCAAAATTCTAAAAATAAATCCTTGGTGCAAATACAAGACAGTTCATCACCTGAAGAACACTATACCAAACTTGAAGCATGGTGGTGACAACATCATGCTATGGGGCTGCTTCTCTTCAGCTGGGACTGGTTTTCTAGTCAAGATAGAAGGAATCATGGATATTTCTCAATATCTATTTTGGCTCAAAACCTACAGGCCTCTGTTAGACAGCTGATGATGATGAAAAATGTCACCTTCTAACACGAAAATGACCCAAAGCATCAAATCCAAGTCAACTGAGGAATGGCTTCAGAAGAAGATCAACATTTTAGAATGGTCCAATCAGAGCCCATCAAAAACCTGTGGAATAACTTGAAGAGGTCTGTGCACAAGAGATCCCATCACAATTTGATAGGAGCCTTTTTGCAAGGAAGAGTGATATAAAATTGGCAAATCAAGACAATCAAGATGCACTAAGTTGACTACTCTTACCCAAAAAGACATATGCTGTATTACAGTACAAGCAAAAGGTGCTTTAACAAAGTACTGTATTAGTTAAGGGGTGTGCACACTTTTGCAACCAGGTTATTATACTGTAAGTCTCCCCCCCCCCCCCCCAAAAAAAAAAAAAAAAAAAAAAAAAAATTCTGTTTGTTTTTCACTTGAATTTTGTTGGTTGCTATATTACATTATAGTTGCAAAAAAATCTGATATGATTTATTTTGGTTTCATTTTTTACATCACAAATACCGGCAATTTTAATATTCCTTCTTATATTGTTATATCCACTGTGGCAATATTTAACTGCATAATTAATTATGTCAGTGGAAGGTCCTCACAAGGATAGTAAGACAAAAGTGCATTTTATAGGATACTGACAAATGTCTTCAGATGGTAAATCATTTCCATTTGGTTACTGAGGTTATGGTCAGGGTTATGTTTAGGGGTAGACATGTAGCATGAATTAGTAATCATCATGTCAATGGATGTCCTCAGAAAGATAAATAAATGAGTGTGTGTATGTGTGCGTGCGTGCATGCATGCTTGCGTGTGTGTGTGTGTGTGTGTGTGTGTGTGTGTGTGTGTGTGTGTGTGTGTGTGCTTTCTGCCTTGCTGTATAATTCATGGCAGTAGGCAGTCTCACGGTCCGGTGCAGAGCTTATCAGGGAAACACAGTGGCTCTTTTGCCTGCTTGCCAACGAGCTGTTTTTAAGTACATGCACTAAAAACAATACCAAATGAATAGCCCTGCCAGTCTATTGTCTTAAAATCCTAAAAGAACGATGCCGTTAAATCCTAGCCATGCTGCAGAGGAAGCTGTCCTGTTTTTATATGTGGGAAAGAAGAGGCTTTATGTATACTATATACACATAGTTTTAAAGTTAATACTGGTCTCATAAACCTTTACCTGGTTGAGAGAGAGTGTGAGAGAGAGAGAGAGAGAGAGAGAGAGAGAGCAGGTGCCATACACATGTCAGTGTTTAACCCAGTGCACCCGTGTGGTTCACTGCAGGCAGTCGGGGATGCTGCTGCTGTTATTGATCATTCCACTGAGGATTCTATGTGAACCATTCATTACTTCTATGGACCAAACAGATGCACTTGGTTGCTGCTTGAGCACTTGTACTTGGGACAACCTATCCATGTCTAGAAGTAGGAATTTAATTAATGGACTCATCCAAGGAGCTTCATCAGCTCTGCTATAGTTCATTCCCATCATCTCGTATCTGAGTGGCGAAACATGTTCAAGATTCAAGTCCTATACTATACGTATACTATAACTACGTATTTCAAAGTAAACCTTCCTTTGTAATACCATGTATTAATTAAGGAATAAAACACTTCAGGACATGCTGTTATAGGACAGTAATCAATGACAGGGTGGCGTTGTGTTACCACTCCAATTATTGATTATTTACCTTTAACAGCATGTCCGAAAGTGTTTTATTCCTCTTATAAACCACAGCAATTTACTTAGTTACTAACAAGTTAGTTCCTGTTATCACTTATAACTACAAAAACGTGTTCCCTCAATTTGTTTTAAAGTTAATGAGAGAAAATAAAAATACAGCTTGTTAACATGAAAGTACAAAACCCAAAGACCTTCCCAGGTTGCAAAGCTTTAAAGGAGCAGTTTTACTGTTGATTGTTAGAATGCACTGACACTGGAGCCTCCTTCCAAAAATGTTGAGTAAACATCTCCTTACAGAAAACATCACCATATCAACAATTTTTCATTTTTCATTGTTAAATAACAAAATATTTGTTTCTGTGCTTATTGTTAGACTCCGATTATGTAGCATATCCACCATACAAGTCCCTGTGAATGATCTGTTATTATAGAAATTAGAATAAGCACATTAATATGAATCTGTGGTTTGCCTTGCCGCTGGAGCTAGTGTCAGAGGTGATGCTCTAGAAAATTAATCAACAATATTCGGGAATTAAACAAGTTCTGTGAAATAAAGAGAATTATTGTGATCATAAATCTGTGATATTGTTCACATAAACATCTGGATGGGTGATCCTTTGCATTTGCATCCTTGTGTGTGTGTGTGTGTGTGTGTGTGTGTGTGTGTGTGTGTGTGTGTGTGTGTGTACAGGCCATGGATTCTGACCTGGGAGTGAACGGGCAGGTGCGTTACAGGCTACTGAGCCATGCCGACCTCTTCCGGATCAGCGCCGATGGAGGCATCTGGACAGTGGTGGCTCTAGACAGAGAGCAGAGGGATCATTATGAGCTGGTCGTGGAGGCGTGGGATGCGGCACTGGACCCCCGCAGATCCTCCATCACACTCTCTGTCACTGTGCTGGACATAAACGATAACAGCCCAGTGTTCTCCCAGCCATCCTACAGCGTCATTCTGCCTGAGAACAGCCCACCGGACATGGCCATCCGAAACCTTACTGTGAGCTTCAAACACCCACACACACACACACACACACACCTGCACATATTTCATCACTTTATTAGAAACACCTGTGCACCTGCTCCTTCAATTATTCAATCAGGTAATCAAGTTTCAGCAGCACAGTCTAATCTTCAACTGTCCAGTTTGGGTGAGTCTGTGCCCACTGTAGCCTCAGATTTCTGTTCTTGGCTGACAGAAGCAGATGCCGATGTGGTCTTCTTTCTGTTGTAGCCCATCCACCTCAGTGTTGTGCATTCTGATATGCTTTTCTGCTCACCACGGTTGTAATAAGTGGTGATAAGCAGTTACTGAAATACTTAAACCAGCCGATCTGGGACTAACAAACCATCAAAGACACCACAGTTAACGTCACTAAGATTACACTTTCCCTCCATTCTAATGTTTGATGTGATCGTTAACTGAAGATCTTGACTTGCATCTCCATGATTTCATACATTGCTCTGCTGCCACATGATTGACTGATTGAATAATTGCATAAATGAGCAGAGGTGTTTTTAATAAAGTGGTCAGGGGGTGTATAATGACGACCTGAACTATTTCCCCTGTAGCATGCACACCAAGTTAGATAATTTAACTGCTGCTAATGATCACAGACAGTTCTGTTTGAAAGCGACCGATGAAATCACGTCTGTTCTTGGACTGCTGATAGGAGTGTCAGAACTGTGAACGTTATAAAGCTTTCAGATCAAAGCCCTCCTTGCGCAGACATTACATTTACATTTACATTTAATCATTTAGCAGACATTTTTGTCCAGACATGTTAGATAAGGTAATACAATAATAAATAAATAAATAAATAAATAAAAAGGAAGAAAAAAGAAAAACGCATTCCAGGATCAAATGTTAACAAGTCAATATTGGAGAGAAGCATTGCAGGCAGCTGTCGATTTTACTTTAAAGCTTCAAATCAATTTTATTGTTCTTCTGTCTATTAAAGCTTTTTTGGTGTCCTCCACACTCCAGTTAGTTAGAGTTTTAACATCTTTTTCAAAGGGACGATTTGGAATTTACACCAATCAGCCATAACATTAAAACCACCTGCCTAATATTGTGTAGGTCCCCCTTGTGCCACCAAAACAGCTCTCACCCACTGAGGCATGGACTCCACAAAACCTCTGAAGGTGTGCTGTGGTATCTGGTACAAAGATGTTAGCAGCAGATCTTTTAGGTCCAGTAAGTTGCAAGGTGGGGCCTCCATGGATCGGACTTTTTTGTCCAGCACATCCCACAGATGCTCGATTGGATTGAGATCTGGGGAATTTGGAGGCCAAGTCAACACCTTGAACTCTTTGTCATGTTCCTCAAACCATTCCTGAACAATTTTTGCAGTGTGGCAGGACACATTATCCTGCTGAAAGAGGCCACTGACATTAGAGAATATGAAGGGGCGTCTGCAACAGTGTTTTGGTAAGTGGTATTGGTGTTGGGTCTCAGTCCACCTTTGTCGAATTCAAGTCGAGACCAAGTCCAAGTCCGAGTTCAAAAGAGGCTGAGTCGGACTCAAGTCCGATTCCTTAATGGCCGAGTCCGAATCGAGTCCGGCCGAGTCCAGAAAGTAATTAAATTGAAAAAAGATTTGAAATTGCACTTGTAAACTCAATACTGAGCTGTTAAATTAATATTTTAACCTTCACAAACCAATGGCAACATAATGTAAAAAAATACCACTATTATATCTTGCCATTGCCATTTAATATTTTTATTTCATGTCATCAGCAACTCAACTAGTTTCCTATCAAAAATTGTTTCAAAGAAAAAAAGGGATATAAAGTTATATGTAGAACTTATATCATATTACAAGTGTATGAAAATACAAATTAACCTGCTTTGTTATTGTATCACACTGTATTGTGTCCTCCAGTTCGAGTTGACATTTCAATGATTTGATGCGTCTCCCCTACAGTTATATAGGCTGAGAGAGAGAGAGAGTACAGAGTAGAGTTACATTTAGCAGCATGTCATAACAACAAGATTCATGCTTTATTACTGCTTTTAATCTGTCTATGAATGACAACAAACTCATTTCTGAACACAGCTCTCTTCTTGTAAAAAAAAAAAATCCCTATCAGCAGGGTTTATGATATTTACTACATTAAGAAGTACATTTCACAATTTACGTGAAATTCAAGACTGGAATCACCAAATGCTAATGTATGACTACAATCTTATTTCACGATAACGATATGTTTTCTCAGGTAGGTCTATCAGTATTATTCAAGTAAGAAATACTACGGAAATTTAATAAAGCAATTAAATGTAAAATAAAATAGACTTCACTGTATGACATATACAGTGATCCTTATTAAATTTACTGAAGTTATTCAGTCAAATGAGTGAGTGAGTGATTTTTTATTTTTTTTTTTTTTACTCTTTGTCTTTTGTTATTTGATTAACAGTATTATGTAGTAATAATAGTAGTAATGACACAGACAGCAGCAGGTTTATTAGACTGCTGTCACTTTAAGACCTAATGTACAGATCCAATATACTGTACTGACACATCTCCGATTTTTTCCCAACTGTTTACATTCGCTTAAGACATAACCGACTGTGTTTACATGACCAGGCAAGACCTGATTTTTGACATGATGTGTGTGTATTTATTTGACCGTCCAAGCGGAATAAGCCGCTAAAGAGAACTCAATTCGGTACTCACACGATGAGGGGAGAAAGCCCCTGGTCAGACAGGGAGATTATCTTTCTTTTCATGTTACACATGACCAGGGGCGTTAGCTGAAGTGTTAACCATCCGGGGCTGAGCCCAGAGTCTTCTTCATAATTTTTTTTTTTTTTTATGAATAGACTTTCTGCGTGCAAGGATTTCTTGCTTGTATGGGCTAATTGAAAATTGGACAAAAAAGTTGGATTTATCATAAAACTTGCCTCGGGTGTTATCACTGTTTGCAGGACTACCAGAGCGATAAAATATAAAACATTTTAGTTATCTAACACAAGACTATAGGCTAGTTTGGTGTCGGGGGAGGCACAACTAATTATCACTGTAGCTTAGTTTAGTTGCTACAGAGCCATGCAGAGTGCGTTATCTGTCCTTATGCTCTGCTCATATCATATTCACGAACTCATATAGACATTTATACACCTTGTTTTCCTGCTCAGCACAAGAGGATGTTACTGTTTCAGTTTGAAACCCTTTACTGGTTTAAAAAAATAAATAAAATTGGCATATCCATTTTATCAATTTTTCCTCACACTGACTGTGAGCTAGCGTTTAGCAGAATTGAGACTGTCAGCCAATAAGACACAAGCATTTCCACGTATTTTCCTGTAAACCCTGTCTGATTGGTCTTGCCTCTGTTCACTGAAGATATAAAATTACAGGCTGTCTTACTTTACTGATGTTCAGTTATGTAGCGACAAACCGCTCCAAGTGGAGAATTATTCGGGGCTAAAGAGAAAATCTTCCCCCTGCACATGACGCAGACTCGACTGTACTCTGAAAAATTTCCAAAGAGTCCAAAGTGTCTGAGTCCGTGTCAAGTTCGAGCACAAATTTACTCGAATGCGTGACAAGTCCGAGTTTGTTCATAATTGGACCCGAGTCCAGGGCCAAGTATGTTGGTATGTCGCAAAGTAACATCCAACACCAGCTCCGCCAGCTTGCCTTCTTCCCATAGTGCATCCTGGTGCCATCTCTTCATCAGGTAAGTGAAGCACACGCACCGGGCTGTCTACATGATGAGTAAGACAACGTGATTCATCAGACCAGGCTACTTTCTTCCATTGCTCCATGGTCCAGTTCTGATGCTCATGTGCTCGTTGTTGGTGCTTTCGGTGGTGGACAAGGGTCAGCATGGACACTCTGACCGGTCTGCAGCTACACAGCCCCATACACAGCAAGCTGTGATGCACTGTGTTCTGACACCTTTCTATCAGAGCCAGCATTAACTTTTTCAGGAATTTGTGCTACAGTAGCTCTTCTGTGGGGTCAGATGGTTATGGCTGTCCGCTGTATATTCTTTCATGTGTTTCTTACACATTTTGCATTCATTGTATACATGAACACTAAAATTTCTCAAACTAGTTCCAAACCCACTTTTTGATCTCAATGTTCAGCTAATATCCTATATCGATACAATACTGTCAGTTCATTAGACTCTAGATTCTAGGTTATGAGAAATGTCACAGCCATGATTGTAATATGCTTCAAATCTACCTAGCTGTGTGCTAGGTTACAAAACAAGGTGGAAAAAAAAGATTTAAAATCCTATCTGATACCAATCCAGCATTTCAGGCAAGTATCAGATCAAGGTACGTCCCTAGAAATGAGAAGTCTAAATGACTTTGTAACCAGAAATCCTACTTCGTGTAAGACTGTGGCAGTATTTCAGCTATTCTCTTTAGCAGTGTGTGGAATATCTCCACTCGTTATCTCATTACCTCATCATCACATACCCGTTGTTCTCAAATGTTTTCTCCTCTGAGAGCATGGTCTTATCAGCCGAAGGCTATCACAGGTGTGTAATTGCTAGAATCCCCAGGTGCATGTGTGTGTGTGTGTGTGTGTGTGTGTGTGTGTGTGTGTGTGTGTGTGTGTGTGTGTGTGTGTGAGGGCTGCTTCTTACATTGCAGTGACAAAATTATCATTCCATCAGTGACAGACCTCCAATGACACAAGTTGGGAGGCCTTGCTGACAGTCTTATCTCTCTCAGAGATTAGTGGCCATTCTGTGTGTGTTGTGCTCCCCTACACACACACATGCACGCACGCACACACACACACACACACACACACACACATACACACACACACACACACACACACACATCTGTAAGGTTTCTGACTTTCTGAGCTCTTCTCTGAGCTGCAGCAGGACTTTACCGCATTGTAATCAGGATACAAAAAACTGGCAACTGTAATCCGTTACAGTTACGTCAAAAAACAAAGTAATCAGATTACAGGTACATTTAGTAAAAAAAAAAAAAAAAAAAAAAGGATAACAATTTCTTTCATTTAAAACCAAAGAAATTAATTAATGATTATAGTTCTGGTTCTCTCTTGCCAGTTGTGATTCACATGAGCAACTTACTGGTGCATACACAAATAAATTTTGTGCAAAGTTAATTTGGTAAAAATTAACACAAATTGTTTTCTGAAATGCTTTTGTTAGGGTGACCATACGTCCTCTTTTTCCCGGGCATGTCCTCTTTTTCGGACATTAAAAAAGTGTCCAGCCGGGATTTCTAAATTTGAGAAAATGTCCTGGCTTCGGCTTCAGTTTCATTATGATGTGCTTATGGTCTAATACTGCATCATGTGTTCACATATTTGCATTGCTTTAACCCCTCTCTGTAATTCCCGCCTTCTCGCACACCAATTGGTCGATTCTAAAAGGTTTGCAGCAACTATTGGCCAAATTCCTGCCTCTCAACAATTAGCCTACTCTCAGCGAACATACGAAGGTGAAGCACTGTTGTGTACGGCGTCAAACAGTTGCTTGACAATAGCAGCAAATGACAGCTGTCATGAGTCGAAACAATGTGACCTTGAAGTAATACAAAAGTAATCAGATTACATTACTTTCATATTGTGATACCTGGATTACATGACTGATTACATTTTTTTATGAGGTACTTTTAACTGTAACGGAATAAATTTTTAAAGTAACCTTCCCAACACTGGTTGTGACTGTAATTTATCAGATGGGCTATAATACGGTAAATGCTAAGCTCATTATGATTATTTAGGGCCAAATGTTAAACACTATATACAACAATAAAAGTACTGAAAAATGATTAGCATTTGTAATATACAGTGTTGCTATACAAGTTACTTCATAAAAGTAATTAATTGCTAATTACATCATCAACATTGCATTTAAGTTACTGACTAATTACTCTGTCTGAAAAGTAATTGCATTATTCATTACTAATTACTTCTTAAAATACCTTGACTGCATGGACAATAGAAATGAAACTCTTTTTTTAATTCTTTAAATTTGAGTCAAACATGGAATAGTTTAGCCTATTAAGCATAGCTTTATTAAACCATTTTTAATACAAAAATGTAAACAAATTATATAAAACTAGCTTAACAGTAAGTGCTACTACTTAGTTTATCGTGATGTTCTTCTCTTATGTGTGAAAAAAATGAAGTAATGGGAATATTTCCATTTAGCAAAACAGCCACTCGTTTCTGATGAACATCCATGAGCTTGAGTGACTTCACAGTCACCTGGCACGACTCTCGCGTGCTAGCCTACATTCAAAGGGGCCGGGTTGAATTAGAAAACAAAGTTTATCCTTAGATACCTTTAGATTTTAAATTCAATATTGTTTTATACAGAATTGTTGAAAATCTGCAGTATGTAATGCAAGTACATCATAAATAACTGTAATTAAATGACTTTAAAATGAAGACTAATGCCTTTCTTTACTTTTTCAGGGGAAAAGTAATTTAAGTACAGTAACTAAGTAATGTGTTACACCCAACACTGGTAATATAATGTAAATATACAGAGCCCAGTTGGTGAAATGGCTGCTTTAAAAAAAAACAAAAAAAACTTGACTTTAACTTGTGATTATGTGATGTGTGAACAAGATCTTAATGAGTGGCCATAGCTTAGTAATGTATGGGAATGAGATCATTAAGTCCTGGCTATGACTTAGTAACACAAAGGAATGAGAAAATTTAGCATGGCCACATATTAATAAGGTGTGATTAATGTGTTGTGTCCTCCAGCTGGTGTGTGTATTTGCTATATATGTGGGATTTTAAAGTTACCAGCCCACACTTAGAGAAAATAAGCTACCAGCTGGATACAAGTGCAGGCAGTTTATTTAAAGCAAAACAAAACAAAACAAAACAAAAAAACCCACAAATGAAACAAACACCATGGAAACAAGAACCGTAAACATGAGTTATGAACATGAGACAATAACCACATACATACTACAGGCAACAATAGGACACGCACGACAAAGAAGCACAAAGAAAATAAGACTTAAAGTCTTTTTTCAGCCATTTTGCGGCCAAAACCAGAACTGATGTGACACTCATCTGTTTTGGTTTAAGATGTAGACAATATAAATATTTTCCTGCACAATTTATTGTTAATTACTGAACGTAACATTTTTTCCCCCAGAATGGATATATTTGTTTTTCAATAAAGATAGGTCTGCAGTTTCTGAGCCTGATAAAAAGTTTCAATAAGATTTCAATTTGACTTCAGTATGTAATCTAAACGGGTTAATATGGTCAAGTTTCTAAATCCTTTTTATAGACTGCTGCTTCTAGCTCACTGACACTTGTAGGATAAGAGCGAAGAACATCGTGTGAAATCAGCTATGTATAGCACCATGTCGCATATGTGTAGCAGCCCGTAAAAATCCTTCCTATGGTGAAATTACGAGACATTTTATAATATATATTGTATAGTTCTGAAAACTGCAGGTTTTCCTGAACTGAAGTTGGTGTCTTATAACATTTTATAGCACACTGAAGCATTTGAAAATTCTTTTTTCCGCTAAAAGTGAAAAGGGAATTAATGGCATTAAAAGATTCCGTTACAACTTCACTAAGACATACCAACACTCTGATTGTGTAAGAACAGCTACTATGTATTTGCATTTAATTTAACATAAATTATAAATAAAATAGAAGGAATATGACCATGAAAACTACGTCTATCTTTATATCCATCTTTATTTATGGCCTACAGACAGTTTCTCCGCCATGTTTATTAAACTGGCTCCTTATCTACCTAATATGATCTCTGCAGAAAGCCTAGGAAAGTTTAGAAAGTTAATAAGATCATTTCTCATTCATATTTATCATGGATTTGAGGGAATGTATTTCAGTTTTCTTAAAGTAGAGGTGTCAAAGTATGTTATAGGGAGAAAAACCCAATTTTAGTGGAAGCCCACTTTTTTTTAATCATTTTTGACTGAAGCCATCTTGACATTTGGCAGATTTCCCAGATCACCACATATACCCAACAGTGCATGTTTACATTTCCTGCTTTTCAGATTCTCTTGTGTTGTACATGCTTATTGAACAGTTCGCTCTCTTTCTTAATTTAGGCTCTAGACGCAGACCTGAACTCGAACATCACCTACCGTATCAGGACGCCAGAGGCCAGGAAGCTCTTTGAGCTAAACCCTGTTACAGGAGAGCTGAAGGTGCTGTACACACTGGACTTTGAGAAGCTCTCTCCTGAGGAGACCACGCACACCTTCGTGGTGGAGGCAGCGGACAGCACTGGCAGCATGCCCCCCGGTTTAGCCACTGTTACAGTCACGATAACGGTAAGCTTAATGGTAAACACTTTAACAGTAAACACTTTAACTCCAGACTCAGTACAGTTAATTAAGAAGACAAGTTGTCCGCATAACTCATTCGCAACTCCCCAAAATAGTGTCAGCCTTGTTTCAGTGGATAATTTTACCTGGATGCTATAGATTTGTATTTAAGCACTGCTGCTATAATCATAAAGACTTATCCCAGGACTTTCTGCTCATACTGAACATCCTTTAAGTACTTAAACTTAGTACTGTTTGACTTTATAGCATACAGTTGTAGAAGAGTAATGATTTACACCAAATACATGATTTACATTAAAACCAAATACATGATTTACAATAAAACCACTGACAGAAGTGAATAACAGTGATTATCTCGTTACAA
The DNA here is from genome assembly GCA_023630585.1 of Cranoglanis bouderius. Lineage (NCBI taxonomy): Eukaryota > Metazoa > Chordata > Actinopteri > Siluriformes > Cranoglanididae > Cranoglanis > Cranoglanis bouderius. Next base: position 7,083,597 of record CM042558.1, on the reverse strand, counting down.
TGGCACCTGTTAAGGGGTGAGATATATTAGGCAGCAAGTGAACAGTTCTGAAATTTGATATGTTGGAAGCAGAAAAAATGGGCAAGCATAAGGATCTAAGCAACTTTGACAAGGACCAAATTGTGGTTTTAATGTTATGGCTGATCGGTGTATAAATCTGCACACGGAGCTTTTGCCATTCTCACCCCTAGCTTTCTCATTATGGATTTAAATGTACATGCTGTATATATCTATTGTTAAACATGCTCTTAAATCATGAATCGATTTTTTTTAACAGAGTAGATTATTTCCCCTATTTGTGTGTCTAGCCTACAGTCTAGACATTAACTGTAGGACAATACTATTAAAGCAGTGCATCTGTATGCTGTGTTTACAAGTGGCCATTTGTTCTTACAAAATTCTCTCAGCACTGTGGCCTCCCGATGCCAAAGGATTCTGGAGATGAGACATCAGACCCATGATGAATGCCAATTAGCCTTCAATGAAGGGCAGCTGCCGGGTTTAGTACCAGCGACTGAAAGAGAACACTGTTGTGATATTTTTCAAGTGGATTGATATTCCTAAGGTCGTCCCTGCTAATTTTTTTTACCACCTCAGACCATCTCTCAATTTATTTAATCTCGGCGACCAATAAGGCTCGCTCCATCAGCCATAAATAAGAGTAGGCATATTTTTTTAACTTAAAAAATGCCCATGATTTATCACATTTTCCTCACATGAAGTGATTTTTTTTTGTTTTGGCTGCCATCTGTTTGGCTTGTGTTCGTGTCACAGGAGCTCCCCTTCATCACATTCACAAAGCCATGCTGCGTGGCGAGGCAGCGAGCATATTATGTTCTCTTTAGTCTCAAAAGAACAGCTAATTGTCTTTGCAGATGAGTTCTGGGACTGTTTATTAATTTTCTCCTCTTTTCATGCTGCAGCTAATTGATAATTAGTTGCTGCGGAAAATGAGAAAGCACAAGTCCAGGCAGTCAATGAATGTGTTACCTGATGCATGGAGGCTGAGTAATATCAGAGTGATTAAGATGTGATAGTGCCCCTGGGGTGCGGATCCTGATGAGGAAAGCTATAACCGGAAGACTAACACCTACAGAGCAGCTCGCTACACTTTTATTATTTTTAATTTTTGTCTAACAGAATAAAAGGCCTGCATTTTTTTTTCCATTTCTGACAGGAAATCACACCTGCATATTTGAGGATATGGAAAAGGGAAGGAAAAAAAAAACCTACAGCAGTTTCATTCCAAAGTGCATTCTGCAATACCCCATTATTTTTGACACACGAGTAAACAGCTCAGTTTTATTAGTCAGGAGCTCAGATCATCCCAAGGACATCTTTGAAAGGCCAACTCCTGCAGGAGGGGCCATGGTGGGGGGAAATGGGTGTGTAATTTAGGTAGCTGAACTGCACTGGCCTCTCCTTGGACTCAGAGAAGCATGTTGTATTGAAGACGAGAGGGCCGAGCTGTCTGCCTCATCAGCATTCATTTCACAAAGCCGTGCTACTCAGATCCTTCACCAAGTCCTCCACAAATAAACTTCATGGTGAAAAGTCACGTCCTCCACTATTCCCCTTCAGCTCAGCTTCTTTTCCGTCTTCTTTTTCTTTATCTTCTTCTTTCTAGTGTCACTGACTTTTATGTTCTCCGCATTCTCAAAGGCTATAATTATCTCTCATCCAAGTTTTTTTTTTTTTTTCTTGTTTTTTTTCCCTTTAAAAAAGAAAGAGTCCCTGGGCACGTAAAAACTGAGTCACATCCTTAATGCTGTTCATGATCTGCTATTGAATAAATGCCATTTTTGTTTAGTGCAGCGGAGGAGCAAGGTAATGGGGTCCTGCTCGCACAAGGGTTTAGAGTCACAATTGCAAGCTTGGCTAAGAGAGAGAGAGAGAGAGAGGCAGGGGGTGGGGGTGGGGGGACAGCTGTGTAAAGGTGCCATTAATCAGGCTTTCATTCTCTTCTCTGTGTTTGCGAAGGACATGAACGATTTTTCGCCCGTCTTCAGCCAGACCCTGTATCGAGGCATGGTGGCGCCCAATGCAGTCAAAGGGACCATCGTGACCACTGTGCATGCTGAGGACCAGGACACCACAGTAAGTGTATGTGTGTGTGTGTGTGTGTGTGTGTGTGTGTGTGTTTGTTTGTATGTGCTGTTTCCCCTCCCCACACTGACAGTTTGACTTTTGATTTTTTTTTTTTTTCCTTTCTAGTTATGCATAGTAAAAATCCATATTTATTCATCACTTTGCAGGCATTATTGGAAAAAAAACATCCTGAAGTTCTGAATATTTTTTTTCTTTACATTTTATTTTTCCTGAATACATTTTTATATCACCCTATGACACTCTTTAATACTATTTTGACATGATATATAAAAACAGCATTATGTGGCTTTGAATGAATAACATTTGTTGTAGATATTTATATTTAGCTTAGAGTTGCTGTAAAAAGAAATAAATAAATAACTTTCCCTACTTTTAAATGTAAAATGACTCAAAATGACTGACGTCCTCTACGTCGCATGAAAGATTTATTTGAACTGCTCACTGTTATTGGCCCAGAGCAACCAATCACCACACAGCAGAACAGACAAAACAGGATACTAGCTGAAACCAAACCGCATATTAACTAACTACTACACTACATCAAGTAACATGTTGTGCAACACTATTATCACATACTATTATGCAGGTTGATACATGATCTCTTCAGTTAGTGTGCAAACAGAATGAAAATGCTGAGCAAAAAGAGCCTTGAAACCTTTACCATCCCTGCTACAAAGTGGCAGATAAATCTCCATAACCAACTCTGCCAGCTCCTCATTCTCACAGAACTACACATATCCCTCAGGTTAGTATGACTATAAGCAACCGATTTAGCTTGTGGTTTCCTGACATTAAAGATTGCCTCAACACATTTCTGCTTAGCTTTGAAACAGCCACGTCTTTTCCCTATGCTATTAGCAAGATGTTGTCAAGATAATGAATATTAATAAGCATGCATGGCCTCCTTTTATGAATATTAATCACTAGTAGGCAGTGTCAGGCAAGTCTGAGAGGCGAGGAAAGGCACTACAACAATCCACCTACAACGATAAGAACACCAGCACCCCTGCTCATTACGCAGCACAATGCATAAAATCATGCAGATACAGGACAAGAGATTCAGTTAACGTTCATACCAAACTTCAGAATAGGGGAAAATGTGATATCGGTGATTTTGGCAGTGGCATTGTTGTTGGTACCAGACTGGTTTGAAAATCTTCTGGGATTTTCGCACAGTCTCTATGGTCAAAAGACATCCAATGAGCAGCAGTTCTGCTGGTGGAAACACCTTGTTAATGAGAGCTATCAGAGAAGAATAGCCAGACTGGTTCAAGCTGACAAGAGAGCTACAAAAATGTAGCAATGTAGATGTGTTTCCTAGAAATTTAGGAATGATGCAAAAATGTCTGAAAAAAATAAGATACAGGACCAGGAACTTACTGTGTGTGTTTGTAAGTGCAGCATGGCCTTTCTATTCTCTGAAAGTTTTCGTCCAGATGGCCAGTCTCTGTCAGAGTGAAATAAAAGTAAATCTGTATGTATTCATGATTTAGCAGCTTTACTGGAATGCCAAGCCATTTATATGGGATTAGATTTGTGCCAAAACTATTGAACGTAACTTTTCAAGAAACGAACAAAAATATACAATGAGAAAGAAAAAAAAAAACACATTCTGAAACTGAAAACAGTGAACTCAGTGGAAAAAACGGATGGACGGATGGAAGTTTGAGTCATATGAGTCAGAAAATCTCAACAGTTTTTTAGGCATGGGCCCCATCAGTAAATATTTATTTTATGAACATTATTTAAATGAGTTACATAGCTTTGTATTCTTGAACACATTAGGTCCAAGTTAACATTATTTATATCCCTGCTAGTTATTAAGTTGAAATAATTTTACATGCAGAGTTTGCATGTTCTCCCTGTGCTTTGGAGGTTTCCTCCGGGTACTCCGGTTTCCTCCCCAAGTCTGAAGACATGCATTGTAGGCTGATTGGCATTTCCAAATTGTCCATAGTGTGTGAATGGGTGTGTGAATGTGTGTGCGATTGTGCCCTGCGTTGGATTGGCACCCCATCCAGAGTGTCCCACGCCTTGTGCCTCAAGTTCCCTGGGATAGGCTCCAGGCTCCACCACAACCTTGTGTAGGATAAGCGGTATGGAAAATGGATGGATGGATGTATTATAACACCCCAAGTAAATAGACATGACCTGCACACACACATTGCTTCACTTTTTGTCATAGCTATGCCAGTTGTTCCTCTTATAATCGTCCTATGGCATCTCTTAGTTTCAGCAGAAGCAATCAAAGAGCACAAGCATCTACAAACCACTTTCTTTGCACAAGCATCATTGTCTGGCCTTAGAAAATACATTCTGTTGCACATGCGAATATCATCCATTGTGTAAAAAATCATTGCTATGTGCTCTCCCTTCACCCACTAATGACATCTGCCCAGTCTCAGTAGCTGATTGTGCAATGGTGCTTACCACCACGGGTTGTGTTGGTAAATGTCTCTTTTGTTTGTAAATCATAGGCCTGGGCAGTCATAAGCACTGCCTAAAAGTACAGTGGTTCCTTCTGCTTTAGATTTGGCTTGCCAAATTGGATCAGCTTACTACTGCCAAAATCCTCTGATACTGATGCTTTCTGTGGTAGCTGTGCCTGCTTTGTAATATTGTAATATTGGATTGCCAGTGCTGTATTAGATCATCCACACATCCAGAATTCCAAGTCCTTCACAGGCCATCATGCACACACACATTCACACACCTAGAGGCCATTTAATATAGTCAGTCCACCTACTAGCATGGGAGGAAACTGGAGGACAGAATGAAACCCACACAGACATGGTAGAACATGCACAGAAACTCTATACAGACAGTAACTCAATCTGAGGATCGAACCTGTAACCCTGGAGCTATGAGGGAGCAACTGTTCTACCCGTATCAGATCAGTTTTTTTCTTTTGTCCTAGATGCTGATTTCATAATTTCTACTTTGTTAAGAAATGTTGAGCTCTTAAAGCTTGCAGGGGTGTCCTTAGTTTTTGCTGCCTTGGCACCACATGGCAGAGGTACAGTATACAGCAAATCATGAAGCCAGGAATGAAAGAAAGACGTTTCTGTGAAAGAACTGAAGAATTGACATATTTGAATTCCATAAAATTCTTACTATAAGAAGATATTCTAAAATAAGTGTATTTAAGCTGATGGTGTAACATTAAATATGTGAGTAGGATTTGATGATGAGCTGGATAGACGCTAACGCTAGAGGATTTCTTGACAATAATAAGAATAAGAGAACAAAGCAATGGAACAAGAATCGAGGTATGAAAAACTGAAACTAAGAATAACCAACAACAAATGTGAACAAACGAAACTAGAACTAGAAACTAAACTTAGCAGAAACAAGGAGACATGTATAATAAGCACACTATGGAACTCACTTTTTTGCTGCCAGTATTACTGCTATACTTATGCTGCTACATTACACAATAACTTATAGTTTACAGTCTATGTTTACAGTTTACAGTCAATGTTCTGTGTATTTATTGTCCTGTGTATTTATTGTTTTGCACTCATCTCACAATGTTGTGTATCTGCACTTTATGTAGTCTTGCATACTGTTCTGTGTTGCACCATGGTTCTGAAAAAACATCATTTCGTTCCAATGTATACATGCTATCTAGAGGAATGTGGCCACTCTGGGCCGGGCAGGCAAAACACAGACACTGGGGAGGCAGAGGTGGTGAAGGAAAAAAGGTGTTTATTCATTTTTTAGGTGTAGTTGATATGGTGAAGTGGTGTGGTGAGAGAGAGTGTCGCTGTATTCCTGGCTTGGGGCGCGATGGGGAGGCTGGAGCGGTCGTGAGGCGGGACCCAGGAAGCTTGTAGCAGGCTGAGGGGGCCAGCGAGAGAGACCGTGCTGCCAGGGAGCTGCTTCTTTTTCTTCCTCTTCATCGTCGTCGGCTTCCGCGACTGTAAAAAGAGGGAGAGAGACATGTACCATTAGTTTGTTTCATGGAGAGTGAGCTTGCTCCTCTGTGCTGGCGGAGCCCTTTTAGATCCGCCGTTTTTCTGCCGGATGGTGAAGAGCGGCAGCTCCAATCATTCTCTGCTAGCCATGTGTGTTTCTGTCGTCCTGCCTCGCAGCCATGCGCTCTCTGGCTGTCTAAAACAAAGCGCAACTGCCGGCGGGGTGCTGAATGGGCAGCGCCACTTCAGCACCCCGTTGACAGTTGCGCGAGGAGCGCTATGTGTGTTGTGTGTGTGGGCCGCAGGCCCGCCGTCACGAGGAATGACAATAAAAACCTACTTGTCTTGACTTGATAAGGAAAAACTAGAGGAAGCATACACCGATCAGCCACGGGTGAAGTGAATAACACTGATTCTCATTACAATGGCACCTGTCAAGGGGTGGGATATATTAGTCAGTTATCGAAGTTGATGTGTTGAAAGCAGAAAAAATTGGCAAGCAAAGTATCTGAGCGGCTTTGACCAGGGCCAAATTGTGCATCAGAGCATCTCCAAAATGATGTATTGTGGTGTGTTCCCGGTATGCAGTGGTTACTACCTACCAAAAGTGGTCCAAGGAAGGACAACTGGTGAACCGGTGACAGGGTCATGGACACCAAAGACTCACTGATGCGAGTGGGGAATGAAGGCTAGCCCATCTGGTCCAATCCCACAAAGGAGCTACTGTAGCACAAATTGCTGAAAAAGTTAATGCTGGTTATGATAGAAAGGTGTCAGAACACACAGTGTATCACAGCTTGCTGCGTATGGGGCTGCGTAGCCACAGACCGGTCAGAGTGCCCATGCTGACCCCTGTCCACTGACGTAAGTGCCTACAATGGGCACGTGAGCATCAGAAATGGACCATGGAGCAATGGAAGAAGGTGGCCTGGTCTGATGAATCATGTTTTCTTTACATCATGTAAAAGGTGCATGTGCATCACTTACCTGTAGAAGAAATGGCACCAGGACGCACTATGGGATGAAGGCAAGCTGGTGGAGGTAGTATGATGCTCTGGGCAATGTTCTGTTGGGACCTTGGGTCCTGGCATTCATGTGGATGTTACATTGACACGTACCACCTACCTAAACACTGTTGCAGACCAAGTACACCCCTTCGTGGCAATGGTATTCCCTAATGTCAGTTGCCTCTTTCAGCAGGATAATGCGTCCTACCACACTACAAAAATTGTTCAGGAATGGGTTGAGGAACACGACAAAGAGTTCAAGGTGTTGACTTGGCCTCCAAATTCCCCAAATCTCAATCTGATCAAGCATCTTTGGGATGTGCTGAACAAATAAATCCGATCCGTGGAGGCCCCATCTCAAAACTATTTGTTGGGGGCACAAGAGCTGTTTTGGCGACATATGGGGGACCTACACAGTATTAGGCTGGTGGTTGTAATGTTATGGCTGATTGATATACAAGAGCTAACGAGTCTAGGATGATGTCTAAGATGATATTCAAACCTGTAGCAAGACCTCAACACAAACAGAGCTAGCAGAGGTTAAGGTTATCACTAATACATAGATGTCTAGCAGCATAGATAGATGAAATGACAAGACTAGGCATATCAAGGTCAGGTTATAACGGTGAAAACATGAAAGAAAGGCCTGAAATAGTAACAAGCACATGGAAGATAGAAGGCTTCGCTACAAGAGAGTGTTTTTCCAAGCAGTTTAAAGAGTCCTTGGTGGTTCATGATCGTGACACACAGGAGTCATTAAACAGGGAAGGCAGAACATTGGTTGCACACTGTAAATTGCTGTATTATCTCAGGGTTACAGGGGGCAGTCACAAGCCACACCCCCTTCCATAGGCTATGCATAATAAAGCACACAACTAGACAGTTTGTATACAGCCACTGTTGTCCTGAAAGCTTATTTCTCTATAGTTTCATTGAAAGAGACTTTTTTATGTTCTTTGGCCTATTGGGAAGCCAAATGGATTCAGATTTGTTCTGACGCCTCTGTGCAAGATTATGATTATGTGTGATTATTTGTTTTGGCCTTTGTTTAAATATTAATGAGGGGAATTTGCTAGCGTTTTCAAATCCGATGTTTTGTACGCAGCATCCAGGGACAGTCCTTGCTAAAGTAGCAACACAGTTTTAAATCTATAATTCATTGGTCCCACTAAGTAAGCAATTTTGCTAGAAGATCTAAATAAATTCTAGACTTGCATCACTACATATCTGACAGGACACATGCTAAAGTACTGTATGTAATGTATGCATGTTTGCAGCATTCACATGGTATGGTTTAAATTTGTACAAATCTATTCTTTGTTATGGTCCAAATATGTTCAAGGAGAAATTGGTTCTGTCAGCATGTGTCATATGTGTCTCCGGGTTGTCTCAGTATGTCCAATCCACTTTTATTAATAATCTTACTGTGTGTGTGTGTGTGTGTGTGTGTGTGTGTGTGTGTGTGTGTGTGTGTGTGTGTGTGTGTGTGTGTGTGTGTGGTTTACATGTAAAACAGCAGAGGCATCTCCACAGAGCTCAGTCTGGTGCCTGCAGCAGACAACCTGCATCCCTGTCCCTGTAGATCTCTATCTCTCTCTCTCTCTCTCTCTCTCTCTCTCTCACACACACACACACACACACACACACACACACACACACACATATACTCAAAGACACTGAGACAGACTCTTGCGTTTCCTCTCTTTTTCACATACTCTATATTTGCCTCTTCTTCTTATCCACGTCCACAATGACACACACATTCTAATTATAGTATATGTATATTTATCTATAGTATACTCAAACATATCTCCACCATCCTCTTATACTCGTAACTGTATGAATATCTGAGTATACACGACTGACACACCACTACTTTATTCCCTCTCTGTAATGCACACACACCCACACACACGCACACACACACATATGCACATATACACACGCACACACTGTTTTCCGAGGTTTGTGTTAACAGAAATGCCAGTGCAGATGCAATGTGACCATGGTCTCACCTTCCCTGCTGAAAGACTGCAGGATGCTGATTTCTGCTCAGTCGTTTAGAACCCATAACTCACCTCATGCCAAAGCTGACCTGAGCAGCCAAACCCCAGCTGAGACTGGCGATTGAATTGAGCTTGTCACTCGCCTTAGTGTGTCAGCACTTTACAGCATACACAAACTGATCGGAATTCAGTTCTTGTTTACTCTGCTCAATAAGGCTAAGTGGATGTCACACATCCCACAGACGCAACTGAGGCTCGGCTCCATGACGAGATTTCTTTTTTCTTATCCCATCCTAAATGAACCCGGCTCCGGGTATCAGATGGAGCGTCGTTATCTTCTGAACTGAAGCGTTTAGTTGCAGATAATGGTAAATGACTGCCATTTATGCCTTTATATGAAGCAGACTGCCATATAGCCATTTGATGAACCCCCATCTTGCCGGCGTGAGTGACATTTCAGTGAGTCTTTCTTGGCAGGAAAGTACAGCTTGGGAATACTGTGGCTTCTGATTGAAATGGCAGCACCTTCACAATGTGATGTTTTTTCTTTTTCTCCTCCATTTGCAGATGTTTTGGTAATTCATTGCATGAAACTGATCAGTAGGAAAATAACAATGAAGTGTTTATTGTGGCTGTCTGGATGATATGAGATTTGGGAGTGGTTAGAGATAACAGCCGGCAGCATCAGGGTCCAGGGAAAATAAGACAGTAGGGAAACAAAAGATGACGAGCAATTACAGTTTTAGAAAGGACATCTTGATAATGGGCCTCCAAAGAAGATGTGTGGGGCAAAAAATGCATTAAGAGTAACTTTTTGACCTTGGAATATTAGACAGCTAAGTTTTAAATAACATGAATGGCAGTACTAAAGGCAATTGCGGGTATTTAACGTTAGTGATTTGCCAATTCACACCCAATAGCTAGCTCTCCCTCATTCATAAGACAGCTACCAACCCATGCAGAATGAACCCACTGAGAGGAAAGCATTATCTGCCCTCTTACACAAACATCCATGATTGGCTTGTGTTGCCTTGATTGATTTTGGAGAAAGTAATGCCACCCAGAGAAAATGGACAATTTTTTCTTGGACTCCCAGCCATGAATGGCTTGGGCATTGTCTGAATTTGAACTCGCAATCTCCCAGTGATAGGGCATATGCTTTTCTCTTGCACCACTTGGGAGCCCTGCATCTTTACTTTTAACTAACTCATTTGTTCAGTATAAACCACACTACCCAAAGCATGATGATTGCCCAAACCAAAACCTTGCCAGCTAAACTGGAACCAAGAGATGAGGTACAGCTGCAAGAGGACCCACATAAGAGACCAGCAAAGATCACTGATACATGAATGCATGAATACATCATCATATACATAATCATATCATATCACATCATATAATATTGTAATCAATATACCAGAATAATAAAGCAGAAATCATTACATTCCTTGATGGTAAACACAGCGTTGGCATGAATTGACTGTAATGAAAACCATACTCTTTATATATTTGTAGCAACAATCTGTTGGCCTATTTATATTCACATTTATGCAGATTGAGTGACCAGCTTAGAACTGCATTTACAGATGTTTTGGTAATTAATTGCATGAAATTGATCAGTAGGAAAATAACAATGAAGTGTTTACTGTGGCTGTCTGGATGATATGAGATTTGGGAGTGGTTAGAGATAACAGCCGGCAGCAATCATTGGGGTCCAGGGAAAATAAGACAGTATGGAAACAAAAGATGACGAGCAGTTACAGTTTTAGAAAGGACATCTTGATAATGGGGCTCCAAAGATGTGTGGGGAAAAATGCATTAAGAGTAACTTTTTTACCTTGGAATATCAGACAGCTAAGTCTTAAATGACATGAATGTCAGTACTGCAGGCAATTGCAGGTATTTAAGTTTAGTGATTTACCAATTCACACCCATTAGCTAGTTCTACCTCTCTCATAAGACAGCTACCAACAGTGAGGGTGAACCCACTGAGAGGAAAGCATTATCTGCCCTCTTCCACAAACATGTGCTCACAGACACCCATGATTGTCTAATGTCGCTCTGATTGACAGGAGAGAAAGTAATGCCACCCAGAGAGAATGGCCAGTTTTCTCTTGGACTCCCAGCCAAAAATGGCAAACACAGCATGGCATGAATTCACTGTAATGAAAACCATACTGTTTATACACTTGTAGCACCAACTCTGTTGGCCTATTTAAATTCACATTAATGCAGATTGGGTGACCAGCTTAGAACTGGTTTGCAAAAGTAGGTTTAACATATTATGCAAATTATACATAAGTGCATGATCTTCAGTGCATTTTTACACTGCCTAACGGAAAAATCGTGTTGAGTACTGTAGGTGACTCACAACTGAAGAAATATAGGCCAAAACATCAAACTCCATGTTCTATGTTATATAAAGAGTGTTCTGGTTCATTTCTTTTGGCTGAGAAGCCCAGTTGTTTCTTATATTTGCTGCAAGATTTTAATCTGAGATAACTCACCATGTCTGATGTATGGTCTGTTTTTTAAACTTTAATCAACGCATTAAATGTGCCCCATGATATCGGCCATTTTCTTTGTACATAGCTGATATCTGTGACCCATACATCACCTATAAATCTTTAATCTCTGTTTTACTGAGAGTACACCGAGAAAAGTGCACTGAGCACATATTGTCTTTTACAACTGAGGCCTCTAAGGAAGAAAAGGAGAGTGATGACAGCCAGGAGCTCTGTGTCTCGGCAGCTGAGGAGCTATTTGGGACTAATTAGTTTGCTCAAGGGCGCAATGTTTGTGTGCAAAAGCGGTAGCCTTCAAATACAATTCCAGTTGTCTATACCCTCAGGAACTCAAGTCATGGCTCTTGTCTATAACCTCAAGTAGTTTCGTTCCTGAATGAACGGAAAGGATTTTACAATTGGAGAGCACCCAATGTTATTTCTCTTCAAATTACACTCTTCCCCATTACTTCCTGAGTGTGAGGGTTTTTTTTTCATGGGTACTCCTGGGTATTTTGAATCCTAAAAATCTCTGTTCCATGTGTCTTTTTTTCCAGTTGTGAATTACATTTGTTAATGAAGGCAAAAGTAATCGCATTCTGCTGGGCTTCCAGTAGTAGGAGTCCCATTACATCTCTAATTTTCCCACTTAACTAAGATTTTTTTCAATGTGATATGCAATTAACAAAATCCTATAAACAACTCGAGCGATAATCATTCAGTGAAGTGGTATGAAATAATCCTCTTTAGAAATAAACACTTTTCACTGGGCTCATTTGTTGTGTAAATCACTGACTTGGCCATGGAAATTTTTTTATTGCGCTATTGTATGTATCATGAAGACACTCGGTGTAGTTCCACAGTCATGGATACAAGTGCAGGTTCATGAGTGTTTATATCTGTGTGCATTGATGGATGGATGATGGTGTTTGAATGATACTATAATATAGGAAATATTAGATAATATCAGTGGAGTGCAACTCAGAAGGGAGTTAGTGATTCGCAGAAATAGCGTATTAATTACAGAGCCAAATTGCTGAAGATAGTGTAATACCCAGCATGAATGAACGCGTGGACTCCCCTTCTGCCCAAAACACTCATAATATTAAAAAAAAAAAGAAGAAGAAGAATATTTTGGGTGACTAGCCTATAATAAAAGATACAGAAAATACAATGTTGTACTCTGCCTCCCAAAATAAATGGCGCCCATCTCCTACCTATTCTACATGGTTTATTACATACCCAGAATATTATTAACAGGTTCTTTTTAAGTTGGACGGGGGGGTTGGGGGGGCACAGTGGCTTAGTGGTCAGCACATTTGCCTCGCACCTCCAGGGTTGGGGGTTTGATTCCCACCTTTTCCCTGTGTGCGCAGAGTTTGCATGTCTCCCTGTGCTTCGGGGTTTCCTCTGTGTACTCCAGTTTCCTCCCCAATCCAAAGACATGCATTGTAGGCTGACTGGCATCTCTAAATTGTCCGTTGTGTGTATGTATGTGTGTGATTGTGCCCTATGATGGGTCTGCACCCCATCCAGGGTGTCCCCTGCTTTTGCCCTGAGCCCCTGGCTCCAGGCTTCCCGTATGATAAACGGTACATGGATGGATGGATGGGTTATTATTAACAACAATTAACCACATTATCAAATACTTTAACAGCACTCCAAGAGACTCAAGCTACTACAGCTGGTGTTGACTCGAGACAAGGTGGTACTTCTAGTTTCTTTGTCTCTTCCATCTAGCGTTTCTTCCTCAGCTTTTATATGCACGGTGCCATATTCGATCAGATCAGTGACGATGCTCCATGTACTAGTGTGAGACAAAAGAGATAACCCTTTAACCAACCCTATGACCACAAGGAGCAATATGACAGACAGCGGAACGGTAGGAAAGATATAACATGGTGCTTACCATGTTATCAGTATCAGTCTGTTTAACAAGAATTGCACACAAAGGGTGGGAGTCGGATTACTGGGTTTGTTAGGGTATATCATCCAAGGAGTCTATTTGGGCTCCTAAGACAGACTTCTTAATCAGATTATTGAGCTTGTATGCAGCATCTGTGATAACACTATTTCCCCAGCAAAATAACACAGAGAATTTTGCTCTAGCTTTGTCAGACTGGTAGAGCAATCATTCAGCATGACAATGTCCTTGTGTACAAAGTGAGGTCCATGAAGACATTGTTTGCCAAATTTGGTGTGGAAGAACTCGAGTGGTCTTCACAGAGCCCTGACCTAATCCCCACTGAACACCTTTGGGATGCACTAGAACACAGAGTGCGCCCCTCCTCGCCCAACATCAGAGCCTGACCAGAGTAATGCTCTTGTAGCTGAATGAGCACAAATCCCAACAGCCACACTCCAAAATGTAGTGGAAAGCCTTCCCAGAAGAGTGGAGGTTATTATAACAGCAAAGGGGAACTAAATCTGGAATAGGGTACATTTTGGCAGATACCCTTATCTAGTGTGACATATCCTCATTCTAGTACAATTAAGTTAGGGTCTAAGAATACTAGAACCCTGTTAGAGAGAAGGTCAGAAGTGTGGCAAGAAAAACAAACACAGGAATTAAAAAAAAAAAAGATTGCTCATTTAAGAGTTTAGTGAAGAGATAGTTTTTCACTTTGTTTGAAGACAGCCAGTGACTCAGATGTTCAGACAGCCAGGGGAAGTTCATTGCAGTACAGAGAAGAGTATTGATGTAATTTTTTTTCTCTTTGTACCTTGAGGGATGGTGTGTTGAGTCGAGCCATGCTAAAGGCTCAAAGGAAACATGGTGCAAACAGGGGTTGATAAGTGCGTTCAGCTAGGTGGGAACTTTGTGGTTTTGTAGGCAACCATCAGTGTTTTAAACCTGTTGCAGGCAACTACAGGAAGACAGTAGAGGGAACACAACAATGAGGTAATGTGGGAGAACGTGGGAAGAATTTCTCTAACGTTCTGTATCAGACCTCAGTCAAGAACTAGGGACAGTTCTGGTCCACAAATCATCAGAATTGGTAATCGGTTCATGTCTGTCTGCTCTGTGTATACTGTATCTCAGGCCATCAGAGCAGCTACCCATCATCCTGTTGAAACATTTGTTCAGGAGGCTAAGTGCAGGTACAAGTCTGTGTCTTGACCATCAAGCTCTCCTTCAGAACAAGTCTCGATTGTTGATGCACTAGATATCACTGAATTACTTTACCTTGTCAGTGACGAGTGATGGATTTCATAGTAATCAATAAAGTGTCCATTTATAGTATTGTATTGTTGGGTTCCTTTTGAACTGTCCAGGTTGCTTTAGTCATGCCATCTTGCGTGAGTGCTGTAACAAACTGTTTGTAGCAGAACTGGGGTTTTTTTGTGTGATTTATTGTTGTGAACAGATCTGGCAACGGCTATGATCCACAAATTGGTTTCATTTTGGCTGAGGTGGGAATCGTTGGACAGTGGGGTTTTTTGTTCGAACTGCACTCAACACGGATTTTTTGAAAGCATCTGTCAGCTCCTTCTTCATATTTGCATTACCGTCCTTAACCTTGTGTTTTATTCATAAGCTGTCTTCACTCATGCTAAAGTAAAACCAATTACGTTTTTTTTTACTTTGACTGCCTGCACACTTTCTTTAAATTTGCTTAACTCTTACATTAGGTGAGCTGTAATTATATCTTCAATTATGTTCAATTATAAATTAAAAAGACAGGCTGACAGAAAGGGATTGATGTTAATAAGAATCTACCACATGCAGAGATGGTGACGACGGAAACTGAATGAAAGAGATTGTGAACTTTGACAAGACACGGCATGCCAGAGTTACAGTCATGTTTTTAGTCCTTGCAGCTTGCTCTATTCACCCTGAGTACTCCACAATTAGTCGGAGTCATTTAAGGATTAAGCGTCTAAGAAAACCGGCACTATTGGATGATGTATCTCTTCTGTGTGAGGGTGGATGAATGAATTTGGCAGCGCTGAGAGGGTGCAGCCCACCCGTTGTCTTTATTTATCACTTTCCTTCATTATCTATATTGTCTGTGGCACAGTGGGGTTGCAGCCCTGCATTGCTCTATGTCAGCCCAACAAAGCATGTCAGCTTCAAAAACAGCAACAGGAAGGGAACATGCAAATAAGGTAGTGGATGTCTAGTTCAACATGAATAATCAGGCTAAAAATGCACATCAGTTCTGATATTTTCTTGCCGTAGATGTGTAAAATTTAGCTGTTTGCAACACAGTTTAAAATGCAGTGTAACAGTTTTCAGTATACATATTATTTTCATATATGGAAGAGTATATATAGTACTGTGCAAAGGTTTTAGGCACCCTATTTTTTTATTACAAACTTTGTTATAATTTTTTTATTTTATGACTTCTCCATTATCAAGTCAGTACAAAGAAAATATTTAATGTCATTTGAAGGCATCTTTGCTCTACAGCATTTCTTTGCATGTGCCTAAAACTTTTGCACAGTACTGTAGATCTCATATTTCATGTATATTAGTTTATATGGGTAAGCATACAAACATATTGTTATGACAGCTTCTGCTTCAGACATGAAGTGTGAGCAGGTTTCAGCATACAGTTTGATTTTCTTTTGTCAATTAGTTTTCAAGCTTGAAATGAAAACTGAAAGTGAGTGAGCATTTAATGTCAAGGCTATGCATTGTACAAATGAACAACTGTGACGTAATATAGTGCACTCATTTTACTGCTGATTCAGAATTTAAACAGAATATTATTATTCAGATAATTCAAATACAATTTACATATAACATTTTAAAAGTTTTAAAATGTATAGTAACAATAACCAACAAAGGAAATATTAATAAAGCTCCAGCACCTATTTTAATACACTATATGGCCCAAAGTATGTGGACACCTGACTATTACACCCATATGTGCCCATTCAAAATTACGAGCATTAACATGGGGTTGGTCCTCCTTTGCTGTTATAAAAGCCTCCACTAGATTTCAGAGCATAGCTGGGGGGATTTGTGGCCACAAGAGCATTAGTGATGTCAGGCTCTGGGAGGCCTGGGATGAAGTCGGTGTTCCAGTTCATCCCAAAGGTGTTGGGTTGAGGTCAGCCTCTGTCAGGCTACTCAAGTTCTTTCACACCAAACTTGGCAAACCATGTCTTCATGGAGCTTACTTGGTGTACAGGGGCATTATGATGCTGGAACATGTTTGGGTCTCTTAGCTCCAGTGAAGGGGAAATTGTAATTCTACAGCATAAAAACATCTGATCCTTCCAAGAAAAGCTTGGAACAGCATTTGTTTATGTGTAGAATTGCTGATATGTCTGAAATTCATAAGATTTATATAGTATTATATTGTTTTATTGTAGCTTCTCATTGTTTATATAAAAAATGCTAGAAGTACTTTATCTTGTTCTATATATACATAATTTTAAAATCAAAATTTTGATATGCTCTGGGCTTGCATTTTTGTTTTTTCAAGCTAACAGCAGTAAGGCTTGTCACTGCACAGAGCATAAAGGCAACGTAACACGATGACTGAACTGAGAACAAAAGTAATTTATAAAACTAACATCTAAGGAGAAAAGAACATTAGATCATGAGACATCCTGAGTCAACTGCACCACAAGTAACCAATCTGATATTTATTCCATTAACCCTTTCTCGTGATACACTGGCGTTTCATTCTGCCAGCAGATGGACGTTTTCGTTCTAATAATCGGACGTTTTCAATCAGCATAAACAAATGAATTATTTTATCGCTGCAGGTCTGTTATAAGATTAGTAAGGACACTGTTGGGTTTCTGTGTGTAGAATATCGTGACTCTATGTTTAGCTGCTGGTGAGCAGGGTGATGGGAAAGGGGAAGGGCGTGAGCCCCCTGCTGGACAAATAATCCACGTCTCAACAATAACATTGGTACAGAGATAAAACGGAGAGCACACCTAAAGCTTTTTTGATAGTAAAATACTGTAAAAACAACTGCCACAATAATATTATAAAATTTCATCTTGATAGGCTAGATTAAAAAAAAAACAGAAATACTTATGACAAATTTCAAAACTGCAAAGTCTTAAAGCCCTGAGTGTCTACTTTCATATAAGCCATTAACCACTACTGTGGAGTGTGACATCAATGCTGAACACAGGCACCCCCCAAAGCAGACGGAAATTCCAATTTTTGGTAAAAATAGTTAAATTACTTACAATAATTTCTGTTTTGTAAAGGACAGCAATTAAAATTCTAGACAAAAAAGCTAGTACCAGGGCTGAAGTTCTAGCATAGGTTCTAAAATGTATTTATGTTTTTACCTCAAAGGGCACAGCAGCCAGTCGAGTGCACTACAAATTGGACTTGGAGCACTTCCCCTACAGTGCCAGCATCTTTGAGGTAGATGAGGACACAGGAAATATTCTCACCAGGGTCAATCTCAATGAGGAGCCCAACACCAAATTTACTGTGAGTACATACCTCACCTCGAACATCACAGGACTCTAAGCTTTTTGCAAAAGCTCTTTTTATAACATCTGTTGTTTGTGCAGCTGCATCCCATCTCCCGCCTTGGAAGAATTATATTGTTCTTTGTATTACTTTTTTTTTTTTTTTAAACGCCTCTAGTTTTGTTCTAAAATTGATTTTCTCTTGTCCCCCTGAAGCTGGCGATTATTGCTTATGATGACGGGGAGCCTGTGAAGTCCAATAAGACCCTTGTGGAAATTACCGTCCTGCAGCCCTCTGCCATTCCCATCTTCACTCAGGAGGAGTACAGGTAAATGCTGTCTTCAGAGAACGTTCAGAACCGCAATATCACATAGACACAAACAAATTTGTCATGATAACATCGCGATATCTCAGAAAAGACTCTTCTCTTTGGCAAAAAAAAAATTTGAGTTGGTAGTGTTTGAGCTTGATTTGTTAGCACTGGATCCATTAAGCCAGGAATTACCAATGCGTGATTCGTGTCTAATCGGAAATGCTTCTGAGATTTTTTTTTGCAATGGCCTTATCTGAGGAAGACAATGCACCATGCATCACATTGTTTGATGGGAGATTTGAAAGCACATTCTGATGAGTGGTTGGCACATATAGTCTACATGATGGGTAATCTACTGTGTTCCAAGGCTTTTGGATTATATTTTTAAGAAAGCTTGTCCAACTTGTCTGCAACTTCTATAAGTGTTAATTGAAGTGCTTGGTGAAGCGTTAATTTTCAATTAAGTAAGGCAGCGACTTAGCAGTTCAGACAGCCTAAAGTTGTTCATTCCAACACCGATTGCCTTAAGATAGTTGGGGGATGGTCCGTTTTTGGCTTTTCAGGCAAGCAGCAGTGGTTTAAATCTGATGTAGACAGCTAAAGATGAAGGGAATGCAGTGATGGGGTAATGTGGGAGAATTTGGAGTTTGCAGCTGCATTCTGGATCAATTGCAAGGGTTGGATGGCATGCAGAGGCTGATCCGCCAGGAGCAAGTTGCAGTAGTCCGGTCTCGAGATGACAAGGGACTAAACGAGCACTTGAGTGGCCTGTCCAGGGTGTCCTCCACCTTGTGCCCTGAGTTCCCTGGGATAGGCTCCAGGCTCCCCCATGACTCTGTGTAGGATAAGCGGTATGGCAAATGGATGGATGGATGGATGGATGTATCTAAGAGTCTTGTTCCAGCATGGCAATGCCCCTCTGTACAAATCAAGTTCAATTAAGACATGGTTTGCTAAGGTTGGACTGGAAGAACACGAGTGGTCTACACAGAGCCCTGACCTCAACCCCACTGAACACCTTTGGGGTGAACTGCACCCAGGCCTCCTGCAACATCAGTGTGTGACCTCATTAATGCTCTTGTGGCTGAATGAGTTCAAATCCCCATACCCATGCTCCAAAATCTAGTGGAAAGCCATCACAGAAGAGTGGATGTTATTATAACAGCAAGGACATACTGTAGGTGTGATTGATCAAATGTCCACATGCTTTTGGCCATATAGTGTATCAAAGTACTGACTGTACTGATATCATCAGTAGCATAATCTAATTGATATATACTGATATATACTATTGATATAATATATACAGTATCTCACAAAAGTGAGTACACCCCTCACATTTTTGTAAATATTTTATTATATCTTTTCATGGGACAACACTGAAGAAATGACACTTTGCTACAATGTAAAGTAGTGAGTGTACAGCTTGTATAACAGTGTAAATTTGCTGTCCCCTCAAAATAACTCAGCACACAGCCATTAATGTCTAAACCGCTGGCAACAAAAGTGAGTACACCCCTAAGTGAAAATGTCC
Source organism: Cranoglanis bouderius (assembly GCA_023630585.1). Taxonomy (NCBI): domain Eukaryota; kingdom Metazoa; phylum Chordata; class Actinopteri; order Siluriformes; family Cranoglanididae; genus Cranoglanis; species Cranoglanis bouderius. The sequence continues at coordinate 7,063,810 of CM042558.1, read as the reverse complement.
AAATTGGGCCCAATTAGCCATTTTCCCTCCCCGGTGTCATGTGACTTGTTAGTGTTACAAGGTCTCAGGTGTGAATGGGGAGCAGGTGTGTTAAGTTTGGTGTTATCGCTCTCACACTCTCTCATACTGGTCACTGGAAGTTCAACATGGCACCTCATGGCAAAGAACTCTCTGAGGATCTGAAAAAAGAATTGTTGCTCTACATAAAGATGGCCTTGGCTATAAGAAGACTGCCATCATCCTGAAACTGAGCTGCAGCATGGTGGCCAAGACCATACAGCAGTTTAACAGGACAGGTTCCACTCAGAACAGGCCTTGCCATGGTCGACCAAAGAAGTTGAGTGCACGTGCTCAGCATCATAGCCAGAGGTTGGCTTTGCAGAATATATGTATGAGTGCTGCCAGCATTGCTGCAGAGCAATGCTGGGTGGGGGGTCAGCCTTTCAGTGCTCAGACCATACACCGCACACTGCATCAAATTGGTCTGCATAGCTGTCGTCCCAGAAGGAAGCCTCTTCTAAAGATTATGCACAAGAAAGCCCGCAAACAGTTTGCTGAAGACAAACAGACTAAGGACATGGATTACTGGAACCATGTCCTGTGGTCTGATGAGACCAAGATAAACTTATTTGGTTTAGATGGTGTCAAGCATGTGTGGCGGCAACCAGGTGAGGAGTACAAAGACAAGTGTGTCTTGCCTACAGTCAAGCATGGTGGTGGGAGTGTCATGGTCTGAGGCTGCATGAGTGCTGCCGGCACTGTGGAGCTAATGCCAACATGTACTGTGACATACTGAAGCAGAGCATGATCCCCTCCCTTCGGAAACTGGGCCGCAGGGCAGTATTCCAACATGATAACGATCCCAAACACACCTCCAAGACGACCACTGCCTTGCTAAAGAAGCTGAGGGTAAAGGTGATGGACTGGTCAAGCATGTCTCCAGACCTAAACCCTATTGAGCATCTGTGGGGCATCCTCAAATGCAAGATGGAGGAGCACAAGGTCTCTAACATCCACCAGCTCTGTGATGTCGTCATGGGGGAGTGGAAGAGGACTCCAGTGGCAACCTGTGAAGCTCTGGTGAACTCCATGCCCAACAGGGTTAAGGCAGTGCTGGAAAATAATGGTGGCCACACAAAATATTGATACTTTGGGCCCAATTTGGACATTTTCACTTAGGGGTGTACTCACTTTTGTTGACAGCGGTTTAGACATTAATGGCTGTGTGTTGAGTTATTTTGAGGGGACAGCAAATTTACACTGTTATACAAGCTGTACACTCACTACTTTACATTGTAGCAAAGTGTCATTTCTTCAGTGTTGTCCCATGAAAAGATATAATAAAATATTTACAAAAATGTGAGGGGTGTACTCACTTTTGTGAGATACTGTATATATATATATATATATATATATATATATATATATATATATATATATATATATATATATATATAAAGCTGTGCCACTACAGTATGAAGTAATATCCAGTTTATTGTGTATATTTTACAGGTACAGACATCAGTGACATTTTTATTTATTTATTTTTATTAACATTGTTGTGTTTTATTAACATGCAAATAATGGTCTCCTTATTTGCATTTGTCAACAATTAAAATCATCAGAAGCATTAAGTGATAAGTAATTACCATGTGCAGGCATCACATGTATGACAGTTATGACACTGGAATAGAAGCAAATTCGCTTTGCTAGTAGGATATTGTTGTCTTGATAGAAATTTTCTTATTCCAGATTTGATACTATCAGGTTTAAGGAGCTGTTATGGTTGTTGCACAGACTAGATGAAGAGCCACGTTTGGAAAAGGACTTGAAATGATGTGAACCTGCCAGTGCAGCTTTTATAATAAAAATTTATGAATATGTATGATAGCTCTAAGGTAAAGTGTGCGAATGTACTATATTCACAATATTGTTTTCTCAAAGGGCAGAGTACACTTTCCGTGAATGCATTATGGGTACTTTATTAGATTAAATGTTTAATATATTTGACACCAGGGGTAATCAATTCAGTTCTTTTGGCAAATAAGCAAATAACAAATGCTCGAGAAGTAGCCTGCTAAATGGCTTTTATTGATTTAAATAAACGAACAGGGAACCTTCGTTCATGGCATTTTATATTCTGGCTCTTTGTGTACATCTTGTGTACTTTTACTTGAAACTTGAAAAAAACAATAAACATGTTACATATTTCCACTTAAAAACATTGTGTTTTACAAGTGCAGATTTCAATAAGAATAAAAAATAAAACTAAATACAAAACAGGACTCCGGAATACACAGGGCTGGAAAACAAAACATAAACCTATGACCGGACCAAGAAACAAGAAAACTGTGGTAAGGAAGGCAACGAAAGACAAATGTGTGCAGTGAAAGTGTGGCTCTATATACAGGTGTTAATTAGTTCCAAAACGTGAATCAGGTGCAGATACTCATGTGATGTGGTCAGGTGAGGTGCAATGGCTGATGGGAATTGTAGTCTCTAGTCCTTTACCGGTATATACGTGACAGAGCCCCCCCTTTAACGTGTGGCTCCCGAAGCGCGCAACACTTTAGGAGGGGGTCCCAAAAACCCAAACCAGATGTCCTTATGTATCTCCAAGCTCCATCCGGGATGCGGGACGGTGTCCTCCGTACCGCAGCGAGATGCAGCGATCTCCCTGACCTGGCTTGGACGTGAAGCAGCGGGTACCGTGCAGCCAGCGGGGGGAATGAAGCTGAAGGCGGAGCCCGAGGGGGGAGCGACGCCAGCCATGGAGCTAGGGGGGGAGCGACGTTCTCCACAAGGCTAGAGGGGGAGCGATGCTCTCCGCGAAGCATGTGGGGGGAGTGATGTCCGACGTGGAGCGTGAAGGGGGAGCGATATGTGGCGCGAAGCAGAGAAAAGGAGTAATGATTTCAGCAGAGCATGGAGGCAGAACGACGTCCTCAGTGGAGCAGGATGGCAGAACATATCCAGAGGTTGGCTTTGCAGAATAAACGTATGAGTGCTTCCAGCATTGCTGCAGAGGTTGAAGGGGTGGGGGCTCAGTCTGTCAGTGCTCAGACCATACGCCACACACTGCATCAAATTGGTCTGCATAGCTGTCGTCCCAGAAGGAAGCCTCTTCTAAAGATTATGCACAAGAAAGCCCGCAAACAATTTGCTGAAGACAAGCATACTAAGGACATGGATTACTGGAACCATGTCCTGTGGTCTGATGAGACCAAGATAAACTTATTTGGTTCAGATGGTGTCAAGCGTGTGTGGCGGTAACCAGGTGAGGAGTACAAAGACAAGTGTGTCTTGCCTACAGTCAAGCATGGTGGTGGGAGTGTCATGGTCTGGGGCTGCATGAGTACTGCCGGCACTGGGGAGCTACAGTTCATTGAGGGAACCATGAATGCCAACATGCACTGTGACATACTGAAGCAGAGCATGATCCCCTCCCTTTGGAAACTGGATATTCCAACATGACAACGACCCAAAACACACCTCCAAGACGACCACTGCCTTGCTAAAGAAGCTGAGGGTAAAGGTGATGGACTGGCCAAGCATGTCTCCAGACCTAAACCCTATTGAGAATCTGTGGGGCATCCTCAAACAGATGGTGGAGGAGCGCAAGGTCTCTAACATCCACCAGCTCTGTGATGTTGTCATGGAGGAGTGGAAGAGGACTCCAGTGGCAACCTGTGAAGCTCTGGTGAACTCCATGCCTAACAGGGTTAAGGCAGTGCTGGAAAATAATGGTGGCCACACAAAATATTGACACTTTGGGCCCAATTTGGACATTTTCACTTAGGGGTGTACTCACTTTTGTTGCCAGCGGTTTAGACATTAATGGCTGTGTGTTGAGTTATTTTGAGGGGACAGCAAATTTACACTGTTATACAAGCTGTACACTCACTACTTTACATTGTAGCAAAGTGTCATTTCTTCAGTGTTGTCTCATGAAAAGATATAATAAAATATTTACAAAAATGTGAGGGGTGTACTCACTTTTGTGAGATACTGTGCGTCAGTGTGATGTCATGCACAGGCACAGAGTCACTCCTTATATTCCCCTGTAAGGCTGAAAGCTCACATAATCATTCATACCGGGATTACAATATATGGCAAACAAAATAAATAGAGTATAGGCAAAGACCAGGCCATTTGGAATAATGTGCTCTGGACCTACGAATCAAAGATAGATTTGTTTGGCCACAGTAACAGCAGATAGCATTTCAGGAGAAGCACCTCATACCAACTGTGAAGCATGGTGGTGGAAATGGTTTAAGGTTGCTTTTCTGCCTCAGGGACGGGACAGCTTACATTCATTGATTCAACTATGAATTCTGCATCATATCAAAGAATGCTTGAAGATAATGTGAGGCCATCTGTCCAAAAATTGCAGTTGGACTGAAAGTGGACCTTTCAACAGGAGCACACTAAATACACTTAGGAATGGCTCAAAAGAAATGGAGGGTTTGGAATGGCCTAGTCAAAGCCCGGATTTGAATTCCATTGAAATGTTGTGGGGGGAGTTGAAATGGATAGTACATGCAAGAAAACCCTCAAACATCTTGCAACTGAAAGAATATTGCATGGAAGATTGGTCAAAAGTTCCAACAAGCCTAGTGGGCAATTATGTAAAATGCCTACAAGATGTTAGTTCTGCTAAAGGGGGCAATACTTACTTTTTCCACAGAAGAATATCACATCTATTGATATTTCTGTTGAATAAATGATAGAAAAAGCTAATTTTCCTTGTGGTTTTGTTCAAGTATATCAGCTTCATTAATACAAACTGTTTCAAAGAGGATCAAATGTTTGCTTGTAGAAATATGTCAAAAAAGCCAACAATTTCCATGGGGTGTACTTATTTTTTCATATGACTGTATATAAAAAGAAGGACGGGCTGGTCTGCCCAGTGGCTTAGCTGGCATTAGGCCACTGGAAGATGTAACACATGCTGCTTAGGTGGAAATGGATATTTAAAGACCGGTATGAATTTTTTTCAGAGGAAGAAAGCTGGCTTATAAATCGGTTCCATTTGCCAATGCATTTTCTTTTAATGCTGTTCAACAATATCGAGCCAGCTCTAATTTGACTAACAAAATGATCTTGTGCCATTTCTGTGCATGTTCCAAGTTTTATCAGTGCTTGATTTTTTTTGCCACTGGCATGTTTCAAAGAGGGATAACTGACCAATCTGGTATGATTCAACCTACAACGTGCGATATACTCCCCAATGTTCTGCATGCCATCATTGGGCTTCTTCCCAAATACATCAGGTTTCCTTATGACACATTCTCTACTGCTTTTCTATGACAGCATCGGGGAGGGTGCTTTTGAGATGCTGAAGAGTGTATCTGTTAGTCGAAGACTTCTGCCAATAGTCACGGAGACACTTAAAACAATTAAACATTGGTATCTATTATAACCTGGGTATGGGTACAATAATGATACACAGCCCTCCACTAATATTGGTACCCTTGATAAATATGAGCTGTGAAAAATAGTCGTTATTGTTTAACCTTTTGATCTTTTGTTAAAAAGATTCACAAAAATACTCTGCTCTCATGGATATCAAACAGTTGCAAAGAAAACACAGGTTTATCCAAAAAAATTTATTTGTTAAATATAGGTGTGCAACAATTATTGGCAACCTTTGAGTCAATACTTCTGCTACCTCCCTTTGCCAAGATAACAGCTCTGAGTCTTCTCCTATAATGCCTGATGAGGTTGGAGAATACATGGCAAGGGATCTGAGACCATTCCTCCATACAGGATCTCTCCAGATTCTTCAAATTTTGAGGTCCACGCTGGTGGACTCTCCTCTTCAGTTCACCCCACAGGTTTTCTATGGGTTTCAAGTCAGGGGACTGGGATGGCCATGTCAGGACCTTGATTTTGTGGTCAGTAAACCATTTTTGTGTTGATTTTGATGTATGTTTTGGATCATCGTCCTGCTGGAAGTTCCAAGCCCATTTTAAGCTTTCTGGCAGAGGCAGTCAGGTTTTCATTTAATATCTGTTGATATTAGAGTTTTAGAGATTAGAGTTCATGATGCCATATATCCTAACAAAATGTCCAGGTCCTCTGGCAGAAAAAAGCCCCAAAACATTAAAGAGCCACCACCATAGTTAACCGTGGGCATGAGGTACTTGTCCATATAGCTACCTCTCTTTGTGCGCCAAAACCACCTCTGGTGTTTATTGCCAAAAAGCTCTATTTTGGTTTCATCTGACCATAGAACCCAATCCCATTTGAAGTTCCAGTAGTATCTGGAAAACTGAAGACGCTTGAGTTTGTTTTTGGATGACAGTAGAGGCTTTTTTTCTGGAAACCCTTCCAAACAACTTGTGGTGATGTAGCTGACTTCAGATTTTAGTTTTGGAGACTTTCTGACCCAAGACGCAACTAATACTGCAATTCTCAAGCTGTGATCCTTGGAGATTTTTTTGGCCACTCGAACCATCGTCTTCACAGTGCGTTCAGACAATATAGACACACCTATAATTCTAGGTTGATTCATAACATTTCCAGTTGACTGGAACTTCTTAATTATTGCCCTGATGGTGGAAATGGGCATTTTCAATGCTTGTGCTATTTTCTTATAGCCACTTCCCATTTTGTGAAGCTCAACAACCTTTTGCCGCACATCACAGGTATATTCCTTGGTCTTACCCATTGTTATGAATGACTAAGGGAATTTGGCTTATGTGTTACCTCACATTTATACCCCTGTGAAACAGGAAATCATGGATGAACAGTTTCCTGTTCCTAATCACCCAGGTGTACTAAAGAAAATGTAAAATATCAATGGGAATATACTTCAAATATATTTTTCTCATATGAATTCATAGGGGTGCCAATAATTGTTGCACACCTTGTTGCACACCTATATACAAAGTTTTTTATTTATTTATTTTATTTTATTTTTTTTTGATAAACCTGTGTTGTGTTTGCAATTGTTTGATATCCATGAGAGCAGAGTATTTTTGTGAATATTTTAAACAAAACATAAAAAGGTTAAACAATAAAGACAATTTTCACATCCTTCTCTGCTCATATTTACCAAGGGTGCCAATATTAGTGAAGGGCACTGTATATGTTTTCTCCTTAGTGTTTTCATATCAAATCATTTTCTTTTTAGCTCACATAATTCACACTTTCTCCAGATTTTATTCTTTTCAGGTGCTGTTACACTGCTAAGTAATATTTTTAAAATTTGCATAGAAGTGAGTCAAAATAACTTCCACCTCTGAGAAATTCCTTGTCTCTCTCTCTCTCTCATTTTGCACTTTCAGCTCTCTGTGTGCTTTTCCTTGAATAGAGTTTTGTGGTTGTCACTAAATAAAAATGTGATGTACACACTTTGCAGTTGATTGGTATTCAGCATCATAAACACGTGAGTACAAAGAAAATCAGAGTTAACGCAAGGTTATCTAGTAAATCTATTGGGAATATGTATTTCAGTGCGGCCAACGAAAAAACATCAGCATTTATACACATTTTCTAACAGATTGATAAATGAAGTTTCAGTTTGAATAATGTGTTTGTATTCATTTATGTCCCGATTACTCAGACAGCAGTCTTTTTGGTCGCTTTTTTCTTCTTCTAATTATATGCTATGATGGACAACAAGAGAAATCGTACCTTACTGAGAAACAAAACAATGTTTCATTAAATAGTCAAATATGCAGAGTTTTTTTTTCTCTACCAAATGTGAACTATGGAAATACACAAATACAGTCTGATGAAAGGATTTTGCTTGTGGCAGTTTCCAAGATTTCCTCTGTTACAACCGGCAGCCTGTGCATTTTGCAATGTGGCTTATCCCGTAAAACCCACCTAATGAAGCTACAGCAACTTTCACTAAATCACCAACCGGGCACCTTGAAACTTCAGAGTTTGTCATTTTGACGATCACAGCAATCGCTGTCTTATTTTTCTGCTTACCACCGTGGATGCTTACATACATCTTTTTCTCCCCAATCCTCCTACTCCTGGTGCATGAATATACAGGAGATAAACCTGCCATGGTTCTGAGGCAAGATGTGATGAATACGAGTGCTTAACACATGCTTGCAAGTAGATTGCTTTTATTTATTTATTTATTTTTTAACTGAAGGATGGTTTTGAACTCTTATCTGAGCAAAGATTGTGTCTGATATCTGTCTTTAGTTTCTGTAATGAGGTAATGATTATACAATGCTGTGAAAAAATATTTGCCCCCATCCTGATTTCTTCTGTTTTTGTGTATATCTCATACTAAATTGTTTCAGAAATTAAAACAAAATCTAAGATAAAACAAAGGTAACCTGAGTAAACACAAAATACCAACTGGGCCTGTGTGAAAATGTATTTGCCCATGTAGTTACTAATTCCCTAAATCTATGAAACTGCATTCATAATGGGGTACAGCTGGACTAGACCCAACTACTGCAAACCCTGTTCAATCAAATCAACACTTAAATGAAGGTCTTACACAGTAACACACTATGCCAAAATTGAAAGAAATTCCAGAAATGATGAGGCAGAAGATGATTGAAATACATCAGTCTAGAAAGGGTTAAAAAAAGATATTTCAAAGGCTCTGGGACTCCAAAGAACCACAGTGAGAGCCATTATCTCCAAATGGAAAAACTCACAGTAGTGAACCTTCCCAGAAGTGGCCGACCTTCCAAAATTCCTCCAAGAGCACAGCAAATATTCATCCAGAAAGTCACAAAAGAGCCAAGGACAACAACAAAGGACCTACAGGCCTCTCTTGCATCAATAAAGGTCACTGTTCATGACTCCACTATCAGAAAGACACTGGGCAAAAATGGCATCCATGGAAGTGTGGCAAGGTGAAAACCACTGCTAACCCAGAAGAACATTAAGTCTTGTTTGAATTTTGCCAAAACACACCTTGATGATCCTCAAACCTTTTGGGAGAATGTTCTGTGGATTGATGAGTCGAAAATGGAACTGTTTGGAAGATAGGGGTCCCATTAAATCTAGTGTAAACCAAACACAGAATTCCACTAAAAGAGCACCATACCTATGGTCAGGGCTCGATTTGAGGGGGGCTGCGGGGGGATGGCATCTCCCTTGTTGAAAAAAATGACAAAAAGCATCCCCTCTGTAAAACCACCATCCCCCTTTACCATCTCCTTTACATTAATAATGGTGTTTATTATGTAAAACTTATCATGCAAATGAAATATTAAAATTCTCTACGTATGATACTTTACAAACTATAAATAACGGTGATTAGCCAATCAGAACTCAATATTGAGCTGCGCACAAGCTCACGCCTCACACAAGTTTGTGTCATTTTTCGCAATGTTCAAAATGGCCAAGAGAACAGTTCAAGCGCAACTTTTGACATTCTTTAAAAAGAGAAGAACCGAAGGTATGATATTTCTTTGATTAGTTTTTAAAGACATTTCCCCTGACATAACATTTTGTTTGTGTGTGTGAGTGAGTGAGTGAGCGAGTGAGAGAGGGATGTGTTCGTCTTTACCGTCCACTGTTAGAGCTTTGGAGCGCTGAAAAGCGTGGAGCTCAAAAATTGTCATTTTAATTTCATATATTAAAGCAATAAGCCTCAAGATGCCGTGGTTTACAGTGTATTTAGAACAGGTAGCCTAGTTAGGCTCGACATGGAGCGGAAAACCCCCTGTTGTTCTAACTGTAAACCACGGCTTCACGGGGCTTATTGCTTTTATAGAACGGTTATTCAATAAAAATATTTATTTTAATATTTATTTTAGTGATAAAATAAACACACACCAAAAAAAATTGAATGATATTGATGCATCTTCGGGTGACCCGAGTTCGAGACCCGACTCGGGGGGCCTTTACAGTTTTTCTCAATTGCTAACACACAATTCATGAATCAATTAACGATTTTCTCGCAACTCTAAACAATCTCAGAACTACACACCAACTTGTACAAACCTCAAACTGTCATGTCAATATTTTAGTCAAAATCATATTCTCTTTTGTCAGAATCAACCTTTGGCCTCAGATGACACACAAAACCTACAAATACACAGACTACTTCACTGCCTAGAGAACACTAGTGAGATCAATTCAAAACACAAAAATCGATTGTTTTTTGTACAAAAAAGATTGTTACAAAAATCTCTTATTGGAAATCAGGAATTGTTTACAGGCCAATATCTTACAGTATACAACAATGTAAAAATGCAGAAAGTTCAGTATATAAACCATTACACATATGGAAAGTCATCCCAATGATTTAAAAACAAGTGTTTGTGTGTTTGTGTGTGTGTGTTTGTGTGTGTGTGTGTGTGTGTGTGTGTGTGTGTGTGTGTGTGTGTGTGTGTGTGTGAGAGAGAGAGAGAGAGAGAGAGAGAGAGAGAGAGCGAGAGTCTGGTGCATAGACATACAATACTACAGTCACAAATTATTTCATGAATAATGGATATGTAGATTTTTATTCTACTCTATAATCCTCCCCAGATGAAAGCCAAGATTGTTTTGACAACTGCATGTTTAAATGCATGTGTTTTGTTTTGATGGCTCCAAGTTAATTTAATTATATTTTGCTAAATAAAAATGTGCTTAAAAATTAGACAATTTTGCAATCATTGTGTAAGGTTAGCTGCAAGACCCCCCGCCCCACCAAAGAAATACTTGACCACACCATCCCCCTTGAATTTTTTTTTACAATTTGACCACTGCCTTTGGTCAAGCATGGTGGTGACAGTGTGATGATGTGGGCATGCTTTGCTGCTTCAGGGCCTGGGCAACTTGCAATAATTAATGGAAACATGAATTCTGCTCTCTACCAGAAAATCCTAAAGGAGAATGTCCAGTCTTCAGTCCGTAAGTCGAAGCTCGGGCGCAACTTGATATTATGCAGTAAGACAATGATCCAAAGCATAGGAGTAAGTCCTAGTCCTAGAAGTAAGTGAAATACTGATCTCCAGTTATTGGAAGCATTTGGTTGCAGTTATTGCTGCTAAAGGTGGCACAAACAAATTTTAAGTTTATGGGGCAATTAGTTTTTCACATGGGTGATAGGTGTTGGATAACTTTTTTTTGCTTCAATAAAAAATAAAAATTGTATTCTGTTTGCCTTTGTTTTATGTTGTATTTCATTTGAAGAGCTAAGACTATTTAGTATGAGATATACATAAAAACAGAAGAAATCAGGATGGAGCAAATACTTTTTCACAGCACTGTATGTCAAACACAATAATTATGTAAAAATGTTAGAGTTTTCCCATCGTTCTCTGAGTCGCTCGCTAGGCGAGCGGCGGACTCGACTACTTCCGCATTGCACTGTGCGCTTTCCAGCGCTATTCAAAAACTCTCCGATGGACATTTCATTCATGAACTCACGTTTTGTTTACCTCTGCCATGTGTTCGTTCACGTCATGTCTCCGCCTCCTGTGTTTCCCCATGTGCTTATGTTTTCGTTCTTGTCATGTCTCCGCCTCCTTAATTCTCATTGGTTCTTGTTCATTTAATGTGATTATCGTTTCCAGGTGTGTTTGATTTGGTGTATCATTTGTGTGTGGTTAAAAACCCCTGTTTGTTTTCACTTCCTCGCGGAGTATTAGTTTAGTTAATCATAGTTTTGTTAATCATAGTTTAGTTTATCATAGTTAATCATAGAATTTGTTTTGTTTATCATAGTATTGTTAATCATAGTTTAGTTTATCATGGTTTAGTTTGTTAGAGTTTAGATGTGTTTAACCGTGCGCTTTGTTCCGGTGATTCCCAGATCACTACTCTTGTTTAGTACAGCCTGGATTATAGTTTGTTTTGGTTCGTGGTATGGATTCTTATATTTGGAATAAACTTTTCTGCATTTACTGACGTCTCCCCAGCGCATGCATCCTGACTCCCTCTTCCGTCCAACACGTCTGTGGTACGTAACAGAATACTCCGCCAAAAATGGATGCAGCGGGGAAATTTGGGACATGCCGCGCCACAATTTTTGTTCCTCCCCTGGACTCAATCTCTTTCTCCCAGTGGGCCTGCATTTATCCACCCTCTGCTTATAATGGTTTTTCTACTAAACCCCAGCATTTTCTTTGGCAGGCCCAGACGTATTTCTGTAGTGTAAAGGACCCCAAACCCAGTGAGGAACAATGGGCGTGGTTCCTCCTATCACGTTTAGTTGGCTCAGCCCGCTGGTTGGCGGAGATCCACCTCGCCAGTGGGTACCAAGAACTATATACAGTTTCGGGTTTCGTGGATTTCCTGCTTCGTGAATATGGGGGCGCGGAATTTGAGCCGGACCTCAACGTATTTCTGAACAAAGTTCACCTGCCCGATCAGCCTGGCCAGTCGTTCCTGGAATACTATGAGAGGAAGCAGGCAAATGTGGCGGCCTGCACCTATCAGCCCCAGTTTCAGGAGTGTGCAACCGAGGGCTGCACCCGACCAGCCATTCTCCAGTGCCCCACCTGCAGGAAACAGGAAGGAAGGAGCAGCTACTTCTGCTCACAAACCTGTTTTAAGGGCAGCTGGCGAGCACACAAACGGCTCCACAGGCGGGCAACCCCAGAGCTCTAGCCGGAGGCCCAGCAGGAGGTCTCCACAGCGGAGCTGCCCCTGGAGGTTAACGTGGCGACCTCCAGCCCCGAGCTCCAGCCGGAGGCCCAGCAGGAGGTCTCCACAGCGGAGCTGCCCCTGGAGGTTAACGTGGCGACCTCCAGCCCCGAGCTCCAGCCGGAGGCCCAGCAGAAGGTCTCCACAGCGGAGCTGCTCGGGGAGGTTAACGTGGCGACCTCCAGCCCCGAGCTCCAGCCGGAGGCCCAGCAGAAGGTCTCCACAGTGGAGCTGCTCAGGGAGGTTAACGTGGTGACCTCCAGCCCCGAGCTCCAGCCGGAGGCCCAGCAGAAGGTCTCCACAGCGGAGCTGCTCAAGGAGGTTAACGTGGCGACCTCCAGCCCCGAGCTCTAGTTGGAGGCCCAGCAGAAGGTCTCCACAGCGGAGCTGCTCAAGGAGGTTAACGTGGCGACCTCCAGCCCCGAGCTCCAGCCGGAGGCCCAGCAGAAGGTCTCCACAGCAGAGCTGCTCAGGGAGGTTAACAAGGTGACCTTCAGCCCCAAGGAGCAGCCAGAGATTCGAGAGGAAACCTCCTCTCCTGGCCTGCTTACACCGGAGGTCCATGAGGAAACCTCCGCCCAAGCCATGTTCTCGTCAGAGGTTTGAGAAGAAACCTCCACTCCTGCCCTGTCCATGTCTGAGGTCCATGGGATGACCTCTTCTGAAGCTAGTCCATGTCCAAGTCCATGTCCAGGTTCCTGCTCTAATCCCAGTCCAAGTCCATGTCCAGGTTCCTGCCCTAATCCTAGTCCATGTCCAAGTCCATGTCCAAGTCTATGTCCAGATTTTTGCCCTATTCCAAGGCCAATCTCTGAGCCAGTTCTCAGTCCTGCTCCCAGTCCTGCTCCCAGTCCTGCTCCCATTCCCAGTCCTAGCCCAGTTTCTAGTTCAGTTCCTAGTCCAGTTCCTCGTCCAAGTCCAGGTTCCGAACCTGTTCCTTGTCCAGTTCCAAGTCCAAGTCCAGGTTCCAGCCCAGTTCCTAGTTCAGTTCCAAGTCCAGTTCCTGATTTCGTTGCCAGCTACATAGGTTTTGTGTTTGCTCTCCTTCTCAGTTCAGAGGCTGATTTAACTCCCAGCTCCGCTTCTAACCCAGCTCACTCCTCTATCTCCTCCTCTGTCTCCAGCCCTGTCTCCTCCTCTGTCTCCAGCCCTGTCTTCTCCTCTGTCTCCAGCCCTGTCCCCAATGCTGTCTCCAACTAAGTTTTTGATTTTGATTTTGGTTTTCGGTCTAACCTAGATCTCCGTCCAGTCTCGAAGTCTGTTTCCACGTCTTTCTCGAAGTCTGTTTCCAAGTCTCTCTCGAAGTCTGTTTCCAAGTCTCTCTCGAAGTCTGTTTCCAAGTCTGTCTCTGATCCAGGTGCCAAAGCTGTTCCTGATCCAGGTGCCAGAGCTGATTCCGACCCTGGTTCCAGAGCTGACTCCGATCCTGCCACCAGGTCAAGCATCACTCCGAGCTCCAAGTCAAGCACCAGGTCAAGCATCACTCCGAGCTCCAAGTCAAGCACCAGGTCAAGCATCACTCCGAGCTCCAAGTCAAGCACCAGGTCAAGCATCACTCCGAGCTCCAAGTCAAGCACCAGGTCAAGCATCACTCCGAGCTCCATTTCAAGCACCAGGTCAAGCATCACTCCGAGCTCCAAGTCAAGCACCAGGTCAAGCATCACTCCGAGCTCCATGTCAAGCACCAGGTCAAGCATCACTCCAAGTTCTCGACCAAGGCCGAAGGGACAGCCCGACACGCTCTGCTCTGGCCTCAGGACACTGGACATCGCCAGCCTCGGGTCCTGGGGAGCAGATGTTATGATCCTACCCAGGGGCCCGGGTCCGCCAGAACGGTCAGAACTTTCGGCGCTTCGGGAGAAGCGCCTTTGGGGGGAGGCTCTCTTAGAGTTTTCCCCTTGTTCTCTGAGTCGCTCGCTAGGCGAGTGGTGGACTCGACTACTTCTGCATTCCACTGCGTGCTTTCCAGCGCTATTCAAAAACTCTATTCAAAAACGCTATTCAATAAACTAATTTAGTTTATCATAGTTAATCGTAGAATTTGTTTTGTTTATCATAGTATTGTTAATCATAGTTTAGTTTATCATAGTTTAGTTTGTTAGAGTTTAGATGTGTTTAACCGTGCGCTTTGTTCTGGTGATTCCCAGATCACTACTCTTGTTTAGTACAGCCTGGATTATAGTTTGTTTTAGTTCGTGGTATGGATTCTTATATTTGGAATAAACTTTTCTGCATTTACTGACGTCTCCCCAGCGCATGCATCCTGACTCCCTCTTCCGTCCAACACGTCTGTGGTACGTAACAAAAAAGATTAAATGAAACCAAGCAATCTAATGATCTTAAACTATGTGATGCTGCACGGAGAACAAACATGAGATGCAGCCCACACACTTATGCAATGTTTGTAGTAAAAATAGTGTGAGTACTGTGTTCACACTGAAAAGTCCAACAAGAAGAAGTGCACTTCAAGTACCCGGACGATGCACTTATTCAACCCAAAAAAAAAACAAAGTGTGGAATGTTGGACACTTCATTCACTCAACGGTCACAGCTGTGTTTACATAGCCATCAACTGGGAAACGGTTTATACTTCTGGTTTGTAAAAAAAGATGTTCCTTTTGAGACCATACTACCCTTCTAAAATTCATACACTAGATGGTAGAGTATACTGTATAGTGCATAGTGTAAATGCATGGTGTATAGTACATCATTTGGGACCAGGGTTGGGAGGGTGACATTAAAAATGTATTCCATTACAGTTACAAATTACTTCATAAAAAATGTAATCAGTAACGTAATCCAAGTATCACAATATGAAAGCAATGTATTCTGATTACGTTTGGATTACTCTAAGGTCACATATGTAAATAAAGTCAAGAGAAAAAATCTAAAA
The DNA here is from genome assembly GCA_023630585.1 of Cranoglanis bouderius. NCBI lineage: Eukaryota > Metazoa > Chordata > Actinopteri > Siluriformes > Cranoglanididae > Cranoglanis > Cranoglanis bouderius. The sequence goes on along the minus strand of CM042558.1, from coordinate 7,048,353 downwards.
TACTTTTATTTATATATTATATTGTATATATTATATATTTTATTTATATATTATATATTTTATAAAATGTTAGATAACACAAGTGTACCTTCTGCCCCTTCTGCCATCATTTACACATTTGAATGGCCATGGGCATTGTTTCGACTCAGGACAGCTGTCATTTGCTGCTATTGTCAAGCAACTGTTTGACGCCGTACACAACAGCGCTTCACCTTCGCATGTTCGCTGAGAGTAGGCTAATGGTCAAGAGGCAGTAATTTGGCCAATAGTTGCTGCAAGCCTTTTATAATCGACCAATTGGTGTCCAAGAAGGTGGGGAATTACAGAGAGGGGTTAAAGCAATGCAAACATGTGAACACATGATGAAGTATTGGACCACAAGCACATCATAATGAAACTAAAGCTGAATCTCTGACATTTTCTCAAATTTAGAAATCCCGACCGGATGCTTTTTTAAGGTCCGAAAAAGAGGACATGTCCAGGAAAAAGAGGACGTATGGACAAAAGCATTTCAGAGAACAATTTGTGTTAATTTTTACCAAATTAACTTGTGCAATTCATGTGAGTCACGACTGGCAAGAGAGAACCAGAACAACAATTAAGCAGCTGTCTATATTGTGTTATGTCAAAAGATTAATGTCTTTGGTTTTAAATGAAAAAGCGTAATCCTGATAGTATTCCCTTTTTTTCTTTTTTTTTACAAAATAATCTGATTACTTTGTTTTTTGATGTAACTGTAACGGATTACAGTTACCATTTTTTTGTATCCTGATTACGTAACGCTATTACATGTATTCCGTTATTCCCCAAGCCTGTTTGGGACACAACTATGTTTTTTTTGTTTCTTTGTTTGTTTTTTTCCAGAGTTAATGTGTTAAGAGCTAAGTCTTAGCTAAGCTAAGAGCTAAACTAAGAGTCTAAATCTCTAGGTTATCTCTCAGTTAAATATAACTAGATATTTGAAGGAATTGAAGTCAAGTTGAAGTTTCAAGTATGTGTACATGAATAAAGTGGCCTAATTGGTTATGAACATCCCAGTTTTCAAGTGTTAGCACAAGTATTTTTGTTAGCATAACTCACCGGATAGCTAATACTGTAACACGTGGAGCACTGAGCACTGTATGTGTGACATTTTTCTTCTAAACATGGACTCTGTTAGCTCTATTTTTAGATTTTCCCAATCAAACCACCTTACAGAAATTTACAGAAGTATTACATTCAGTGTAAAAGTGCTAAATTCCTGGTGTAAGGTGATTATAGCGACCCAACAAACGATTAGCAACCTTCATTTGGAGACTGTATAATGCTGCTGGGCTGTTCTGCCGTGTTGCACTTTCAGGTGAAGCGAATCAACACGACGTTCAAATGTCATCTGTTATGGGTCGGTGCGTTCAGAGCAGTAAGGCTCCAATTAGCCACGCATGCTGCTCTCGCTGCTAGTTCAGCTCATCTTCCTCGTGTACTCCGCAGCCAAGGCTGACTGAAGTAATGAGGGCTTTTAGGCCAAGGTAGTCTCTCATGCTACAGTGCAGAACGTGTTCTATTAATATGCAGCCTCTTCCAGAGGGTCAGAGAAACAAGCACGCCATTAGCATAGCACCACTGATTAGCATGCGCCAACCTCGACTGTGTCGCTAGCTTGTTCATGCATGTTTTTAAAGCATCATCGATTTGTTCTGCCATTTCCTTTGTGGCAACCCTTATCAGCATATTAAGGGTAGTTCAGGTACCTGCGTATACAGCTCAAATGAAGTTACCGGATCCACTGAAGCTATCAAGTCAACATAATTGTAGTTTATGATGCCTTCTGAAGAACTTCTGCATTCAGTTTCCTGTTCAAACCAGCAACAAAATGGTTGACAAAGCTGTAAATGTAAATATAAACAATTCAATCTATAATATTTAAAATATGTGAATTTGGTTCTGTTTAGCCAACTCTACCATCTCAATATGACATACTTAGTGGCCCTTTCCCCTTTTTAAATAGCCAATAGCGTTTATCTTACCTCACAGCCCAGGGTAAGCCATACTTGAAGGTTAGTACTATGGATTGGGGGAGGGACACTTCAGATTCTAGAGAGCATTTGATTGGACAGAAAATCTGATGAGAAGCTGAAGTGCAGAATGATGTCATCAAAATTGTTGATGTGTATTGGTGGTAGAGAGAGAGACTGTAAATTTTGAATGCATATATCTTCTAAATGCAAATTTCGGTATTGTTTTGGAGCACACAAGCTTATAGGTAACCTTATGGCTGACATATTCATACTAAAAGTCACAAAACTTCAACTAACTAGCCTGTTAGCATGATAAGTAATTAACAAGCCGGCTAACTAGCAAGATGATGATTGTGTGTGCAGTTAAAAAAAAAAAAAAAAAACAGCCAAATGCTTTTAACTACATACTTGCTACACCCACCACCACTTGACCTGCAACTGGCCATTATTGTAATACAGTTTATTAGCATTGAGATTTGAATGCCAATGTTGTATTTAAATTTAGATTATTAAAATTATTTACCTGCTAAATTTTTTTTGGCAACAGAACAGCTGGTTGTAATTAGTACTGTGAAGGAAACCAGTGTTTTGGGTTGATTCAGCTTCTTTGTGAAGTGAGAAGAAGGATAAGGAAGGTGTTTGAGTGGAATACTAACATGGACAGGGCTGATGCAATCTTTAACAAGGTTATGGAAGTGGAAAAGCCTTTATGTGGCTTACATGAGTGTGACACAGATTGGGTGTAGAGGTCATAGATACACTTTCCACCAGGCAGCTAACCTCATTTTATTATTGCGGTTTGATACTTAGCAGATTTGGAGAGAGTTGGACTGGCTCTGTTGAAAATTCTAGTCAGGTTAGAAGCTGTTATAAAGTGTTCCTACTTCAGTAACACTGTAAGCCAATTTTCTAATGTATTGTGCAATGTTTTAAATTAATTTTGTGTTTCAGTCCCAATGTAATTATACTATTATGTTTCATTTATAATGCGCCTTTCTCAACCTCAAAGTTGCCTTACAACTTTAGAAAAGAAATGCTCAAAGATACATAATAATGCAACAGAGATTGTTTAACAGTCATTCAAAGGTTGCCATGATCTAATTTCAATGGCACTCACAGTCCAACTGGAGGTCTGCATTAATACAGCCCACACAGTCTTCCCAGACACAGCACCAATGGACACCGCCGCTCCGAATGCAGCGCCATGAACACAAAGCGAGCACACACATCACCGAGCAGAGCAACATATTGGAACCAAACTCTCTGCCATCAACGCGAATAACGGGCACAGCGAATGTGATCAGACACTGCAGTCTAGCCAGACACACACCACACATCGAAGATTAAGGCCACGGGAAATCCGCCTCTCAAGCTTGGGTATGGAGTGCCTCCACAACTAGCAACCAGCAGACAAATATGACAAACAACCAAAAATATTAAACTAATACAACAGAAGACAAGATGCAAAATAAACATATACAAAAATAAAAATAGAAAGAAAAAGCAGCAGCAGAAAAAACACGTACAGCATATTCTGAAGCAAGAATGCAAAATGCTGTGTATGTATGACTCAAATGTCTTATTTCACCTCAACCCAATCCAGAGACTGTCCATTTTTTTGTAGTAACTCGAGGACTGTGGAACCATGTTGAGATGTTGCATGCTTTTGCAGAAGGTAGTCTCCATTTGAATAAGGCTACACCGCAGTCAGTACAATGACCATGTTTATGCTGTGGCCTGTTGCACGCTAGCAAACTAATATTACACAAAACACCTTAGGAATTTGAGCTATAATGATTTCACTAGGTTTCATAGAAATGTGGACATACAGTAAGTGAAATCATAAGCAGATAGTGGTGGTTGGATTAATGGTGCCCTTAAAGGCCAAAAGTTTATGGAAACCTGACCATCACACCCTGTATGTGGTTCTTCCCCAAACTGTTGCCACAAAGTTAGAAGCACACAAATGTACTGTATAGGATGTGTATGTGTATGTGTGCTGTAGCATTACAATTTCCCTTCACTAGAACTAAGGGGCCCAAACCTGTTCCAGCATGACAATGCCCCTGTGCACAAAGCGTGCTCCATCAAGACATGGTTTGCCAAGGTTGGAGTGGAACAACTTGAGTGGCCTGCACAGAGCCCTGACCTCAGCCCCACCGAACAACTTTGGGATGAACTGGAATGTCCCAAGCCTCCTCACCTAACTTCAGTGCCTGATCTCACTGCTGCTCTTGTGGATGAATGAGCAAATCCCCACAGTCACGCTCCAAAATCTAGTGGAAAGTCTTCCCAGAAGAGTGGAGGTTTTTATAACAGGAAAGGTGGACTAAATCTGGAATGGGATGTTCACAAAGCACATATGAGTGTTCTGATCAATGAATATTTGTCCACAAATATTTGGTCATATAGTGTACCTGACTTTTGTGATGCGAACAGTTTGACAGGGCTTAAAGTAAGTGATGATGACAGTGAGGCTGAGCATCAGGAGCTTCAGGAGGAGGTTACTTAGTCTGACACAAACAGCAGCGTGGTGCTGATTGTTCATTATTTTTATTTTTAAGGGAAGATTTTAGAACATTAACAAAGAGGTTCTATTCATATGCCCGTAGTGTTGTTGGGCGCTTTGTCTGTTGAGTTCACCTTGGAGCCTTAGGGGCTAAAAACTAGAGTTTAGAACCTTGGTGCAACCCTAGATGTTGGTTTATCATTTGATTCCCATGTAACTAACACCTTATTATCATCTGAAGCTCATCTTGAGCTAGTTCAGAACACAACTGCCCATGAAAAGAAACAAAATATAGGGTTTAATTGCTTTAATCTTTAATTACTTTAAATTTATTGCTTTAAATATTTGTTTTATGCCTCCTATATTAGTATTTCTGTAGAAATGGTCAAATTCTAGATTTTAAAACATTCATTTAAAAAAAAGTAATGTTACAGAAAAAAAATCTGTATGCTTTTAAGGAAAGTAAGATTAAATAATAGATCAGTTTTCAGATAGAAAAATTATTGGCTTTGTTCACACTTGGTATTTTCATGTGTCTTTCATTAGTAGAAGGGTTGCCAAACCTGCAAAAAGTAACCAGATGTTACTTTAAAACCAGTTCCAAAATACTAAACAAAAACTTAAATGAAGCATAATGTGTAGTTATACATCAGATGACATTTTCTAATTAACATTAAGCTTTACTCACTGTAAAGTGAGTTATTCAGGCCTGGGGTGCAATCAGCATCCCGGTTCATCCCAAAGGTGTACAATGGGGTGGAGGTCAGCACTCTGTGCAGGAGACTCAAGTTCTGCCACATCTGTGTGTGATGGTCAGTTGTCCACAAACCTTTGGCCATATTGTGTTTGTTGCCAGACTCTAAGATAGCATTTTCTGCTTTTGCTGTTTAAAGTCCAAGCAGAATACTGACAGATCCATACTGTAGCGTACATACCCACTGAGCAGTCACACAAGTCCGTATATGAAACGTCGTTCGTGGAGCCTGAATGAAATTTTTTAGGATGTCAACTTTAGAACGTCATTCCAACATCCATCCAGTGGACGTATATGGTCTTTCATGTCTTGACTTTTCTTGCATATATTATTTCTTAAAATTTATTTTTAAATATAACAAGTCTTGCATACCTCATGAATAATCAATCGATTAAACCTAGTCATAAATTGTTTTCTATGAATTATTGTGAATAACTATACTAGTGGTTAAAGGGTTTCCCTTTCAATCCCGGCTCTTGGTTTCTTCCTAATGGCAACTGAGTTTCTCCTTGTCTCTGTCCTATTTTGCTCAATAGGGGCCTGGATCTTCTATAAAGATGCTTTGTGATAATGTATGTTATTTAAAATGCTGTACAAATACGTACATTTGAACTGAAATTTAAACTGAATTTTTACTTATGAGCAAAATCAGCTATTAAAACAGTTTTAATACTAGTTCAGTCTTTAGATGTGGACTATGAAATAATGACCGGACAGCATACTCCATTTCAGCTGTTTATTGAAGCATACAATGCGCATATTAACATTCAGTGTCCATTCTGTCCTCCATCTCTTCTTCCTGGTGCATGTTTCAAATGCTCTGTAGCCAGAAGCTGGATGGTGCACCTGCTTGTCTCATCTCATTACTGCAGCTGTAAAGTTGTAATTATGTAAAAATCATTGGATGTGGAAGCATTTTTTTTCCACACCACATACAATGGTTGTTGCCACTGCAGCCCTATCACTACAATATTTATTTGGCTGCTCTACTAGGCAGCTAACTCTCATACAGATGCTTTTCAATAACTAAAAAGAAAATACTTAAAACTATTATCGATGAAAAACACAATTTAAGAAATTAATAATTTTATCCTTGGGAATCTGTCCATTATCAGTACAAACAATTTTAGACTGAATCTCCAGACTGCACAAAATGGCAGTTGTTTGAAATCTCTACTTCACACTCAGGCTAGCTTTAGGCAGACGCAGGTGGCTTAATAATTAAAAAAAAAGACCCACATAATACCTCTCATACAAAATATTAAAATTATTAAACACCACAACTAACACTAAAATAAATAATCAAAATGCAGCAAAAAAGTTAATGCTTACCTTGCCTGCTGTCTCCCGAATATAGCTGAAGCAACTGAAGGTTGTTCTTGGCACATGATTGGATAAAAAAAAATGTATGCTCCGTGCATGACATCTCAGACTGATCAATAAAAAAACTGAACAGCGCTTGAAGCCAAGGATTGAGTAAAAAGATAAATAAATAAAAAACAATTAGAATCTGCCTAGGCTACTTTATAAAACTACAGGGTGTCCTGAAAGTCTCCATACACAGGAGGAATTAACACTTTTTAGCAAAATGTCTTCCAAAATTAGTTTATATTAAATACATTTTTCAGATAGCTTTTAAGAATGCCTTTGACAAAATAAGAACATATTGAAATCATTCTCATGGCTGGATCGGGAAGCTGCCGCAAGGTTGCAGTGGATTGCAGGAAACATGGCATGACACTGTTTCCAAACTTATTAACAAATTGAAAAAGATTAGAAGTGTTGCAGACCAACCGAGAAGTGGACGTCCACGAACATCCACTGACGAAGGCACAACCGATTTGGTGCTGGCAAACATAGTCCCCTGTGTATGGAGACTTTTGGGACACCCTGTAGTCAAAATACAGAGCACTTTATTAAGATATAAAGTTTCACCAATAAGCAGTGCTTATTATTTTGCTGTGTAAGTAGTTTTTAACAAATAGTGCATTTAGGTGGAAAAACAATAATTAATTACCTGAATACTTATATTCATCAACCATAAGACTTTAATGTAATTTCTGACAGACTTAAAATGCTGTTCTAAACCCAGTTGGACATCCAACAGGGAGCCTTGACAGACAGACCTGGTTTGGACACTAATGGGACACCCTCTGTACGTTGCATGCATTGCAGTGGGTAGGGCCAAATGTGTTGAACACTGGAAATAAGCACCACAAACTCTCATAGAACCTTAGACCACTGTTGGCATCCTAACCTGTTGCTGCTATCGCGGTGCGGAGAGGCGTGACCAAGTTTTAAGGGGGTTTTAAACATTGGTTAAAGCAAGTTCTTCAACAAATACATTTGCAATCATCAGAGCCTGCTAATTATAACACCACCAACATGAAGGCAGGATGTGTCCATGGATTTATGCTGTTACCACCAAACTCTGATCTTGCTATCTCACAGCCTGTCATGATGTCACAGCAAAAATCAATATTCCAATTACCATATTATTCCAACACATGACCTTATGTTCCTGTCCTTATCTACCATTGTGTTGTACTGCTGTAACCTATTCACTCGAAAGTTCAAAGTATGTTCGGAAATGCTCCTCTAAACACTATTGCTTTGGAGTGTTTGTAAACGTGTGACCTTTCTGTTAGCTTAAACAGATCGGGTCATTCTATAACCTTTCTCATTCACATGGTGCATCTAAAAAACTGTCATCTGGGAATTCTAGTGTGTGAAAATCCTGCAGTCAAAGTGGATTATATTGCTGATTAAAAAGGCTTGCATGACAAAAGCTAAACCTGTTGACCCCATGACTGCTTTCTTTATATCATCTCAACGCCAGTCAGAGCCCGGGCCCAAGTCCAGCAACGATTTTTCTGTTCTAATACACATATTAAACCTGGGAAACCAGGGAAATCACCCAACTGTGCTGTAACTCCATCCATCCAGGACTGGATTTGAGCACCTTTTTCTTTATATATTAGCTTTGTCTGAAATAGAAGGAAGCTTCCTCGAGGTCATACTCTCTCATGAGTCAGTGTCTTAAAAGGCAATGCTTGGATAACTAGAAATACTGTACCTGCAAATTAACAGTTAAAGACGAGCTTCACGGGAAGCAACGTCACAACTTTGCTAATATATTCCGATCTGACTTGTCTCTGGTGCTGTTTCTCTTCAGAAATAAAATCGTAGATCAACATAACTTAGCTGCTCAGTACACTCACACTGTTAGAGTAACACACTCTAATATTTGTTAGCACCACAATGTTCATTGGGCTAGATGGACAAGATAGACAGTGCCTTTGCAAACAAAAGAGAGAAACTCTTATACTATTTAGCTATTTAGCTATTTTTCCTAAATTCTGGTTCATACTGTAAGATTTTGCAAATCGTAAAAGATTTGTTTGGATATGAGTGGAGACTGGCTGTCATAGAATGCATAATGACATAATGACACGCTCATCGATGGCTGATTTAGTGCCAGTGTAACCAAAGATGTCGTAGAACAAAGTTGTGGCAGTGTCAGAAATTACACTGATACAAAGCTTGTCTAAAAGCTACCAATAGCAGGATGACATAGGATCATGGTACAAATACAGTAGTGGCAATGGTGAAACATAAATGAAGCATACTAATGGACATTATAAAAAATATTCTTATACTATGTACAGTACTGTGTAAAAGTTTTAGGCACCCTATTTTTTTAGTACAAACTTTGTTATAGATGTTTTTTTATGACTCCTACATTATCAAGTCAGTACAAAAAAAATTTAGATTCCTAAACATTAGTTTTCTAGCACAAAATTAAATTTTACAGAAAAATGTTTGTATGTGATTAAAGGAAGCAGCATATTACGTAAGAGACCACTTTTCAGGCAAAAAACACAATGAAGGCTGCTGGGTTTTGCTGCAAAAATAAGAAGCAAGTGCGAAAGTCAAAGTCTCCAGAAGAACTGTGGCTGGTTCTGCAAGATGCTCAATAAAACTTACCAGCTCATTTCCTTATAAAACTGTTTTACTGGAGACTACTATTTTTATTTTTATTTTTATTTTTTTGTCACACCAAATATTGACTTTGTTTCATTTACTACTGCTTACTGCTCTTTACGGTATATATATATATATATATATATATATATATATATATATATATATATATATATATATATATATATATATATATATATATATATATTTTAAATGTAGAAACATTTAATTTCATTATTTTGAAGGCATCTTTGCTCTACAGCATTTCTTTGCATGTGCCTAAAACTTTTGCACAGTACTGTATATTCTATATTGTATACTATATACAGTATGTATATTATACATGTATATACAGGGTGTCACAATAGTCTCCATACATAGAGGACTATGTACTCCAGCATCACATTGGTTGTGCCTTCGTCAGTGGATGTTGGTGGACGTCCACTTCTCGGTTGGTCCGCAACACTTCCAGTCTTTGATGTGTTCGCCATGTTTCCTGTTAAAGTCCATCGCAACTTTCCAACAGTGTCCTGATCCAGCCATGAGAATGATTTCAATACATTCTTTTGTCAAAAGCATTCTTAAAGGCTATCTGAAAAAAAAAAAAAAAAAAAAATATATATATATATATATATATATATATATATATATATATATATATATATATATATATATATATATATATATATATATATATAATTAATTTCCCCTATGTATGAAGGCTTTTGGGACACCCTGTATAATAAATGTATATGACATACACAGTACTTATTACTTCAAGCTCACACTGAAGAATGAAGTTCTGTTTCTTTTTTCTGCATGAGCTCAGATCAGAGGATATTCATCATATAATATAACATGGAGAACATATTATCGTACAGTCTGATATAGAATTCAGCCAAGATTTTATTGGTATCATGTCCCATAAAATCCTACATTGTTTACAAAAACTGTCTAGATGGAAGTGTTTCAGCAGACAGTGTTGTATGAAAACAAAGAAACAATCAGACATAACTGAACGCTTTCCTGCCTCTGACACTGTCCAAATTGGAAGCATTTGTTATGTCTGGCATATACTCAGTCGGGTGATATGCTGTTTAAAGGAATCGCCTGTTTGTGTTAAAAAGCAGGTGGACCAAAATAAGCAAATTACTGATGTACTGATTAGGGTTATAGAAAGGGCATGTGAACAAAAGAGACCGCGACCCTGACCTGAATAAAGTGGTTACTGTAGTTAAACAAATCAATGAATCAGTGAATCAGTCATTGATTGTATGTGTGTGTGTGTGTGTGTGTGTGTGTGTGTGTGTGTGTGTGTGTGTGTGTGTGTGTCATTTTGTAATTTATTAGAATTTCTAATACCAGATTAACTGTTTTAATGAGTCTTAACTTTTTGTTGGACAAAGCCTTGATATATTATTAACAGAGTAAACCCAGAGTAAAGTTTTTTTGTGTTCATTATTTGCATTTTTTTTCTGGTTTATCCATGAGATCACAAGAACTCTGAACTAAGCATACCCCTGCCCCCCAACCTGTATTTTTAAAATGCAAGCATACACCATATATAATACCATATTGTTTAGCTATAATTGTGGTCTAGATAATAGCTTTTCGACTGCTGTATAATACTTTTATTTATGTCCATAATGTTTTATGGCATGTACTATCATATCCTTTGCTGTGCACTGTTTATTTCCTCGTGTTGTTCGGAGTGAGGATTATTTGTCTTCGATGACTTTGATGAGCTGACACCCGCACAAGAGCCTAAAGAGAACAAAAGCGAATCAGGGGCATAGTACCCATTAATCATCTTAATGGCTTCTCTTACTTTAATCCATGTATGGCTAAATCACAGATGATTTCCTGTGCACTCTTTTTCATTGGCAGGACAAGGGCTGCTTATAAAATATTCATAAGGCTTTATAGGCTGCTTGATTAGTAAACATCTAAAAGACTGCTATGTATGCAAATGAGCCGAACTCTTGAGTGCAAGAATTTGACTGCTCAAGCTTTAAAATGGAGGTATTTATCTGCTGTGAGTGCTTTTGGTACTTTTTTTTTTACTCACAGACCATTTCATCTTCCACTTTCACAAACCTAATCTTCTCTTATATCTCTCCTGGACGATTTTCTAATTGATTGCACCGCCCCCTCAGACCTGATAATATAACACCTTCCTTTAGTCAAAAGGCGTCAAAATTGCTTTGTTGAAGTGATAAATTGCTGGGAATGGTGATTTGTAAAGCAGCAGCTGGAGTTAGTGTTCTCACTGGCTCAACAGCCGATCTATAATACACAACACCCTTGGAATTAATATGTTCTGGTGGAGTGGAAATTGTTTTTGAATGGCAGAGGACATTTCACTCAATGTCCACCGCTACCCCACCAAGTTAACCAGAATGCTGCTTGCCCTTTTGCTCTTGTTTGGAAAGGACAAGCGCAGTGTGGCACCTGGTTGCCAGCACACTGATTGCAAACGGTTTAAAAAGGTCAGCGCGTAATCTGCCGCCAGAACCTTTAGCACAGCCGAAAAGGGTCTTTTTTGTTTAAAAGGGGTCAGCATGGATTGCCATGGAGTGACCCTGGCTTGCTTTTGAGGCATGCTAAGTTCTCATGGCGGGTGGCTCTCGAGTTGATGTGCACTACAGAGGAGAGAGCGAGGCTGTTGACTTCACTTGCACCATGGAGCTGGAACACTGGTGTGTAGTGAAGGTGAAATAATGAGATGGTGGGACATTGGCTTGAGAGCACAAAAGAGCGAAGCTTACACTTTAATCAAGTCCATTTATGTAGTTGTTCTATGAATACATAGGGACAAAATATCATGTATGCACAGAACTGGAACAGTACCAAGTTTAACAAATCATAAATCTAAAGTTAGCCCATGGGGCAAGTGAGAGCTTGTTCAAATATTTTAGTTGCACAGAATAAAAAAACGTATAGCTAACATACTGTAATATAGTATGATAAGCTACTTAACTACTGTAGTTACAATGAATATAAAAAGTCTACACACTCCTGTTAAAATGGCAGGGTTTTTTGATGTAAAAAAAAAAAAAAGAAAGAAACCAAGATAAATCATGTCAGAACTTTTTCGATCAGGAGAGGGGTATAAAAGAATTTCCAAAACATTAGATGCACCATGGAACATAGTAAAGGTCATCAAGAACAAATAGAGAAAATAGAGCACCACACTGACATCACCAAAAACAGGACGTTGCTCCAAAATGTATTAAAGGACAAGACAAAATCTTACCAGGAATGCTGCCAAGAGACCTACAGCAACAATAAAGGAGCTGCAGGAATGTCTGACAAGCACTGATTGCTCTCTGTATGTGACAACAATCTCTCATATTCTTCTCGTGTCTGGGCTATGGGGTAGGGTGTCTAGATGGAAGCCCTGTCTCACAAAAACTCAAATAAATCACCTCATGTGGCAAAATATGTTATGGTCTGATGAGACAAATTCAAAAGTATAATAATTCCATAATTCCAAAAGATATGTTTGGTGCAAAAAAAAAAAAAAAAAAAAAAAAAAAAAGGCACTACTAAAAGAACACCGTAACCACAGTGAAGCATGGTGGTGGCAGCATCATGCTTTAGGGCTGCTTTTCTTCTGCCAGAACTGGGGCTTTTATCAAAGAGGGAATCATGAGTAGCTACAAATACCAATCAATTTTAGTGCAAAACCTTCAGGTGTCTGCTAGTAAGCTGAAGATGAAAAGGAATTTTACGTTTCAGAACGACAGTGACCCAAAGCATACATCCAAATCAACAAAGGAATGGCTTAACCAAAAGAAGATCATTGTTTTTGAATGACCTAGCCAGAGTCCAGACCTGAATCTAACTAAAAATCTGTGGGGTGACCTGAAGTGGGCTGTGTACAGGAGATGCCCTAACAATTTGATGGATCTAGAATGTTTTTGCAACAAAGAGTGGGAAAATTTTGCCAAGTGAAGATGTGCCACGCTTATAAACTCTCACCCAAAAAGACTGAGTGGTGCCATAAAATTAAAAGGTGCTTCAACAAAGTATTGGTTTAGGGTGAGGACACATATACAACCAAGTTAATCACCTTTTTAATCTTTTTATTTTTATTTATTTTTCCTATTTTCCCATTAATTAATTTCACATTGAGGGTGGAAAAGGCTCTGACATGATTTATCTTGGTTAATTTTTTTATTTATATCACAAAAACCTGCCATTTTAACAAGGGTGTGTAAGTGAATTAATAAAGACATAATTGAGTATATAAATTACTATACAGGGGACAACTTGGCTTTAGTCATTATTCAATAATGAGTAGCCTACTGAGCCTACATGTCTGCCAGGCAACTATGAAAAAAATAATAATAATAATAAAAAAAATAGCCCTGATGCTCAGTCTTCTTGTTCTGGGCACCCAGGCTACTCATTTGTCTATCCGTAAATATCAGGACAAATTATTAGACATCATTGTGCAAAGCTAAACAGTCTAACCATGGAATTTCATATTCATATTCCTTTCATATCCTTGAGTTGTTGGATCAAAGGCCACCTCCACGCACTAAAGATTTGGAAACAGGCACTTCAGTTTCTATTTAAATCATTTAAAGTGCATTTTCCAGTGTGCATGCAGCGTGTGTCTGGCGCAGTCAGACAGATCCATTCGTTAAAAAAATAACAATAAATGAAGTTATCACATATTCATGCCAAATTGCTATCAGCCAGCTACTCTGGTTTGCATTAGATAACTTATGTTCCTATTTTGTGCTTGAATGCCGGCGAGTTGTTTCTTTTATTACATGCCAAGAAAACAAAGCCTGGGGTTTCTGAAGAGTTGCAATTGAACGTGTTTCAACAGAATGGTATGAATATGGACAAAGACAAAATTCCCTGCTGGTATACAGAATATATTTGCCTTAGGACTGTGATCTGCAAAAAAAATAAAAATAAAAAGACGGAAGTCAGGATAGTTTCGTGGCAGTCCTCCGTAAATATAACACCAGGATTTATAACACTGTTGAGTATCATTTATACGGATTATGTGTTTGATTAGTTTGTCTTGAAAGAAAAATCATTCAAACTACTTGGAGTTCTCTGCTCGATGTGATCTTTCATCGCTATCATCTCTTAGTTACAGATCAGATAAATAAAATGGGTTAAGCTTTACTTTGTTCTTTACATATTACACAAAGCTCACAATATGAGATTAAAAGCTTTTGTCTATATCAGTGTTTTTCCTCATCCTGGAGTTTTGTGTGGCAGCCTGAGAAAACTTTTAACACGGTCAAGTTTTGACATTTTGTAATATACACTTTATTAGGAACACTGTACTAATACTGGGTAGGACCTCCCTTTGCCCTCAAAACAGCCTCAATTCTTTGTGGCATGGATTTCACAAGATGTTGGAAACATTTCTTTGAGATTCTGATCCATGTTGACATGATCGCATCACGCAATTCCTGCAGATTTTGCAGGTGCACTTTTCTCCCTTTCTACCACATCCTGGGAAGGCCACTGAAGAACACTGAACTCCTTGTCATGTTCATGAAACCAGTTTAAGATGACTTTTGCTTTGTGACACAGTGCATTATCATGCTGGAAGTAGCCATTAGAAGGTGGGAAAATTGTGGTCATGAAGGGATGCACATGGTCAGCAACAATATTCAAATAGGTTGTAGCATTCAAACGATGGTTGATTAGTAATAACGGGTCCAAAGTGTGACATTCCCCACGCCATTACACCACCTCCACCAGCCTGGACTGTTGACACAAGGCAGGTTGGTTCCATGGATTAATGCTGATGGCACCAAATTCTGACCCTACCATCTGTGTTCCTCGATATTCAACAGACCAGGCTACGTTTTTCCAGTCTTCAACTGTGCAGTTTTGGTGAGCCTGTGTCCACTGCAGCCTCAGCTTTTGGTTCTTGGCTGACAGAACTGTAACCCAATGTGGTCTTCTACTGTTGTAGCCCATCCGCCTCAAGGTTCAATGTATTGTGCATTCTAAGATGTTTTTCTGCTCACCACAATTGAGTTACTGTAGCCTTTCTGTCAGCTCGAACCAGTCTGTTGATCTCTCTCATCAACAAGACGTTTCCGTCTGCAGAACTGGATGTTTTTTTGTTTTTCGCACCATTCTGAGTAAGATCTAGAGACTGTTGTGTGTGGAAATCCCAGGAGATCAGCAGTTATAGAAATAGTCAAACCAGCCCATTTGGCACCAACAATCATGCCATGGTCAAAATCACTGAGATCATATTTTCGCCATTCTGATGGTTGATGTGAACATTACCAGAAGCTGCTGGACCGTATCTGCATGATTTTATGCATTGCACTACTGCCACATAATTGGCTTATAAGATAATTGCATGAATGTGTAGGTGTTGCTAATAAAGTGCTCTGTAAGTGCATATAGTTCTGAAAACTACAGGCTTGAAGTTGCCTTGAAATCCTGAATGAAATTTGGTGTCTTTCTGTATTTGCACATATTGCCAATTTTTGTTCCAATTCCATTGAAAAATGCCTACTGTCTACCTCTACATTTACATAACCTGGTTTACTTAGGGTAGAAAACATTACTGCCAAATTTCTGATTTTCAAATCATCAACATCCACATCAGTCTCGTCACCTGAGGTAAAAGTCAATCACCGCATTAAAAAAAAAAAAATTCACTGTCAACTTTTCAGTCCACTGATCTCTGTTCATGCTAACATTGGTGGGGAAATAATCACTCATCAATCATTTTAAATTTCTTGTCATAAATGTCTTTCATTAGGTCGTTTAATACAGGGTGTGTAAGATCTTTACTCTGTTTTGATTATGCTGTGACAGTGCTGGAGAATTTTGGATGTTTTACAAACAGAAACGATTAGGCTTATGTCTATTTTGCTATAAAAAACAATCAAATTGTGAGAAAAGCACACTTAACTAGCAAGGTTTTAGATATCATTAAAAAAGGGTAAAAAAGCTCCATTTTGGTCCATTTTCAGAATTCAGCCATAGTGACCGGTTTTCCCAGACTACCACACGTTTACCATTGCACACAGGGAGGTTCAGTATTCTGGAAAACGGCATCCTGTTCTGTCTTGTTTGAGTCAAAATGGCCCGTTTGAAATGTTTACTAAATGTAAAATTTGTACTTTGTACTTTAATTCCTCTACTGATCCTGAAAAAGTACTTACATTAGACATTATGATTAAGTCATTTTGTCCTGAGACTATTTCCTCTACCACTTATTTACACTCCCACCTGTGCACTCAAACCTGCCATCGGGTGGATATAGAATAATTTCACATAAAATACAAAGAGATGGCCTGGGTGAAAAGAACATAAATTTCTGTATAGTGAACAGGACATGAGGGTTAAACATGGTACGGTGGAGTGAAGAGAATCAGCGATGGAACTCATGGGGACGCAGGCCTCAGGGGACCTCATTAGACACTTAAATGTGTGTGTGTGTGTGTGTGTGTGTGTGTGTGTGTGTGTGTGTGTGTGTGTGTGTGTGGAGTGGAGTGGAGTTGAGCGGTCATTAGAGCTCTGTCAGCACACCAAGAGCAAGTGAGGAACGCACTCTCTTATCTGGGCCAACACAGCACACCACGGGCAGGGTGGCCAGACCAGGAGGAGCTTGGTGAAGAGACAGATGGAGTGTGTGCGTGTGTGTGTGGTCGGGGAGTGCTTAAAAAGGGATTACAAGAGGTGAAGAAGCCTCTGTCATCTGCTGGCCTGGAATAACAACAGCTCAAGTGTATCACCTTTACCAGTACCTGGAACAGAACAAATGGCCCTGTAGGTTTGTTTGGGACCAACATTAACAAGCAAGATGGTGTTTTGGAGAGGGGAAAAAATCTTCAGGCAGTATTCTGGCCTGGAAGATTTAGTTTGTTTTGAAAACAACATAGCTTGAATTTAATATGTGCCCATCATCTTTAAAGATTTACAAAAGAGGAAGAAGTAGATTGTCAGTTTCAGAACACTGGGGAAAAAAGAAATCCATGTCCATGGGTGTAATGCAGACGAAATGTTAGAAATGTGTGGTGGTCTGGGGAAACATATTGGACATTGCTGTGACTGTGACTAAAAAGATGCCCAAAAAAACAAAACAACAGGTTTTGATCAAATTTGTGTTTTTTCTGTGTGTAACATAACTTGAAAAATCAACATTTAAAAAATGTCTATTTTATTCTTAAAGGCTTTAATCTCGCCTATATTCCAGTGAAGACCACATTAGGTAGATAAGCAGCCAACAAACAAACGCAGCTGCACAAATGCCTGTAGGCTGTCAATAAAGGCAGGTATAAAGATTGACAGTTTTCAAGGTTGTATTTATTATTTTAAGATTATATTTTTCTATCTATGAATGCAAATTAAGTCATTTTATACTGCAGCGCTATTCAATTCTCAAATCAGGAGGCGTGCAATAATTTTCTATAACAACAGCTCTTCTGGACGTAAAATAAATAATAGGCTTATATTACTGTGTTTTTTTAGTATGTTTGTGTTTCTATAGCAACAGCCCATTCACAGGGACTTGTATGGTGAACACGCCACACAATCTAAGGCTAAAAATCACAGATTTAAAAAAATAAATAAATAAATAAAACACATAAATAAAAGTATGATGAAAGGAAAGGTGTTTCAGGTGTCAGTGATTTCTAAAAGTCAGTAAGTTTTCCACCACAGTAAAGTCTTCAGGACAGAGGACAATTGTGCCTTCCATTTTTTCAGTACCATGCCAACCTACTTTTTATTTATTTATTTTTTTGGTCTTATTACCTTCAAGAAAGAGAAAAAAGAGAGGCTGCTGAGGGAATGACTGTTTGTAGCTGATATTAACATAAGTATAACAGGAACTTGTTTTGCAGATGTTTCACAACAATAAATGTAACTATAAATGGTAAAAGTGTACAGTATCACACTACCCCGGCATGGATAATTTTCCAATAACAGCATGGCCCGAAGTGTGTTATTCCTAACATATTCCAGTTGCTTTTAGATTGTCACTGTCTTAGTGCCTTTTAGAGGTTTCTATAGTGTTGCTAGGTGGTTATTATGCTATCCTAGGTAGTTGCTATCATATTCCACTTGGTTGCTAGGGTGGTGCTAGGTTGTTCCTATGCTATGGTTGCTAAGGCATTGCTAGGTGGCTGTTATGGGGTCCCAGGTGGCTATGCCCTGCTGAAAAAAAGCAAGTGAAATTCTAATGATTTTCAACTACAAATACCATTACAAACCATCAGCTAACCATTGAAACCATTACCATTATCACCAAATTACCAGTAGAGACCCACAGGGACCATTACAGTTTCCATTAAAACCAATACAATTCCCATTATAACCATTAAAACCATTACAAATTCTATGAGGGTTTCTATTGTTTTTTTTTTCAGTGGGGTGGTCTTTCTAGAAGGTTTAAATATGATCCCAGACGGTTGCTAGGTGGTAGCTAGTCAGTCGCTACAAAAACTCAGGATGTCATTTGGTTGCTTTCACAGTCCAGGTGTTTGCTAGTGTCAGTAGGTGGAGCAATGCAGTTTTAATTATCTTCAGTATATCTGAATGAAAAAAGGTTAATCGTGTGACAGCAGGACCAGTGAAACACTTTCAGTGTATTCCTATGGGGAGAAAATGCAGTTTGGAATGTTGCTACGCAGCAACCAAAAAAAAAAAGAAAAAGTGGCCTATTCCCTAATGGGATTTACAGTGGGTATAGAAAAGAATCACTCCCCTTTAAAATAATCACATTTTGTTGCTTTTCAGTCTGAAATGAAGACGGACACAGTTTTTGTTTTATCCAGCTGTATTTACTCAGTGCAACTTATAACATCCAAGTGAAAGATATAACACCCAGCATGTAAGAAAATTAATAAATAAATAAATAAAAACAGAATCACTGAGTTGGAAAAAGGATCACCCCCTTGCTTTAATTTGCCCTAATTTTTTTTTTATTACAACCTTTAGTCTGTTGGGATATGTCTCTACTAACATCTAGACTTTGCAATATTTGCCCACTCTTCCTTGCAGAACTGCTCAAGTTCAGTTAAATTTGATGGTGACCATTTGTGGACTACAGTCTTCAAGTCATTCCACAGATTTTCAATGGAGTTTAAGTCTGGGCTCTGACTAGGTCATGCAAGGACATTCACCTTATTCTCCTTCAACCACTGTGTGGTCAGTTTTGCTGTGTGCTTTGGGTCATTGTCATGTTGGAAGGTAAACCTTCTTCCCATTGACAACTTTATGGCAGAGGTCAGCAGATTTCCCTCAAGAATTTGACAGTATTTTGCCCCATCCATTTTCCTTCTATCCTGACAAGTGCTCCAGTCCCTGCTGCAGAGAAAAACCCCCATAACAGGATATTACCACCTCCATGCTTTACTGTAGGAATGGTGTTAATAATAGACTTCACTGTGCTTCTAGGCATTGATAAAGCCTTTGAACTTTTTTTGTAACCATCTCCTGACTTGTGCCTGTCCACAACTTTATCCCGGAGATCTTTTGACAGTGCCTTGCCACCCATAGTTGATTGTTTGCTTCAGTTGCACTACAAAATGCACCAGGAAAGCTCTTTTCATGCTGAGCTAATCAAAATGACCACAGCTGATCACAGTTGAAAGTCAAATGGCTTTGTGTGCCACTGAGAAGGTGATTAGCTACATCTTATTGAGTTTACAAGTCATTTTTAGGAGGGGGGTGATCCTTTTTCCACCTCCGTGATTCTTTTTTTTTTTTTTTTCTGACATGTTGGTGTTAAATCTTTCACTTGGATGTTATAAGTTGCACTGAGTAAATACAGCTGGATAAAACAAAAACTGTATCCTTCTTCATTTCAGGCTGAAAAGCAACAAAATGTGATTATTTTAAAGGGGGTGATTATTTTCTATACCCACTGTACGTCTCTGCCGAATTTTGTGGCTCTACTTCAAAAATTGTGACCCGTGAAAATGGTATAACTTTTCTAATCTAATCATAAGAATGAGAAGTAAAAGATATACAGTATACTGTATTACCTTTTGTCACATTTTTCCCATTAGCCATTATACATCAAATACTATTAAGACTTGTGCAGCCAACTTAATGACATAACGATACAAACGAAGGCAATAAATTCTAGACATGACATTTTTCACTTCCACACTGCTGACTTTTTATGCCAGCTGTTTGACTCTGAAACAGCTGCATCCCCTCAATAATAAGACATTCATGCAGTACATGCACAACTGACTAGCATTTTAATACCTTCGCTACAGCGAGCACTCCCAAGGTTCTATTAACCATAGTAGCTGATTAATTACTCGTGTGTTTTTTCCCCCCTCTCCCTCTAAATGTGAATCAAGGGGGCATTTACAGCTGAAATGAATCAAGCTCGTTTTATGGAACAAAAACCCAGCCATCCAGTTGCGTCCATGACTCTGGATATTCATGCGCTTGGGTGAAAGGATGTGTGAATTGGATACAGCACACACTGTCTGCATCTGCACCTGTGATCACTACTTTCTGTTACGTGATAGTGGTTTAGATTGGCATTCCCAGCATCAGCCGTGAAGTACATTTAGTTGTGCAGAAAACGGAATGATAGGTTTGTGCTCTTTAGCAGCTTTCTGTGCTGGTGTTGTAGATGAGAGATCATGGTTTTGCAATAGGAACATTACTCTTATGTGTTCAGAGACACTCACACTCATGGTGGGATGCCCTCAGATGAGCTGGAGTGGTTTGTTGTGCAGATTTTGTTTTTCTGTTCATCTTTTTGTTGAAAGTTACTTTTTGTGGTAAGAAGCTGATCCATTATTGTAATAAATTTCTCTCCTTGTGGGTCGTGTGTGTGTGTGTGTGTGTGTGTGCATGTACAGGTTCCCACCAGTCAGTGAGAAGGCTCCTGTAGGGAAGGTGGTCGGGGTCATCCTGGCTTCTGCCATAAATCAGAGCATCGTCTACTCCATCATTGAAGGGAATGAAGGGGGTGAGTGCTCACTTTTACCTGCACACTACACAGCGGATATGTCTCTAAAGACAGAGAGCAAGTGTAACTGACCTATAACAACAAATAGGGTTAATGCTGCTAATATAGATTATACACTGGGAGTGGCATAGAGGGCTAGGGTGGAGGGAACATTAGCATTTTTTGAATGAAATATTCCTTTATTAAAGCCTTCAATAAGAGGATAAGAGCAAAATTGGATACTGGCTGTAATACATAGACATCAGCCCATTATGAGCAGCCTGCAGGATGAGTGAAAGCTAAGAGTAATGTATCACATTAAAATGTGTAACACATCAAGCCCAGAATAGGAAGAGTGCAGATTCAGGTGAAAGGTAGCGCACAGCTGCTGAGAGAGCTCCAAAGTAGGCTTTGAGATTGAGTTTCTTATTGCTCATGTTGTCTTTAGGGAGAGGAACAGATAGAAAGAGAGAGAGAAGCATATTATCAGCAATATTAAGCTTTATGCTCAGGTGAAATTGCCTGCTATATTGGGAATCATATTAAAATACGTTGCTGGTCAGAAATGAGAGAGAATTGGTTTTGGTTTCGCTCTCATCAGAATCAGAGCACACAGCTAATCAAAGTGCCAGTTGTTGCCGTAAAAAGAACAAGATAAGGTGATCCTACCCTTCGGAGTTGCTGAATCAAAGAGGTTTAGCACAGTGACATCATCTAAGAGAGGAAGTAATCTTTAATAAATGATGATGAGCCTTCAGACGCAGCTGGTGTTTGCATCTGAAATCCTAATTTTACCCAGAGCATTACCAATTGATGGCCTTTAGACGAAGACTAATGGTATACAGCAAAATTTATTTGCAAACCTAATAATGAATGAAAGTCTCCAGAGGTTAGATTATGGTAGCTTTTTCATAGTAATGTTCATTTCATTTTTATTTATTTATTTTTTTGTAGCTTTTCATTTTAGCATGTTTGGTTGAAATTGTTCCCTGTAATGAAGATTTGATTACAATGGTATGCCGCTGGAGTGCTAGATTGATCAGTAAACAAGATAATTCAATGGGGTAGTCAATTAATCTAGTCTATTAGTTAGATTCTGTTAGAAAATATACTAAATCCCAACAAATATTTCTTTAAAAACATTTCAGTCAACTAATATTACTACAGAACACTTAACTAGGATTAATTCAATAACAGGTCACTAACTGCATAACAACATTATTGACATTTATAAGATTTTCATAAAGTAAGAATATGAACAAGTGCTTGTCAACCAAATCAGACCCAGTATTCTGTACTTCCTCACACTTTTTTTTTTTTTTGCAACTACTGTACAGTATATGTCAGCGTGACCAATAAAGCAAAGGGAGACAGACTTCATTTCAAGTCCCAATTAATTCAATTGTGAAATAATCCAATACAATATAAAGGGTAATACCTTCTGGTTTCCTCAGAAACTGAAATTTTTTTGGTGTTGTATCAACTCCAAAGCTTTGTCGGTGACACTCTTCAATGTCTGGAATCAAGAGATTAACTTTTTTTTGGGATCAACTCTCCCATAAAAGAAACATAGCCTGATTTATGTTACGAATGAGAAAGCGGTTGTCTTGTAGACTCATCATTAATGTAAATGTGAATGATCAGTCATTTCCATCCCATCGTGTTACCATACAAGCTACTGACTGTTTGACCAAAGTAGCACATAGATAAATATGGCCATAAATATGAAATACAGTTGGACAACAAGAAAGCTAAGACAACTCAAGAAAATACTTGACAGTTAATAATCATCATATCCACTGATTCTGACTGTTGGCAAACCATGTGTTCATGGAGCTTGCTTTGTGCACAGGGGCATTGTCATGCTGGAGCAGGTTTGGGGTCTTTTAGTTCCAGTGTAGAGAAATTTAAATGCAAAAGACATCCTGTACAATTGTGTGCTTCCAACTGGGTGTGATGGTCAGATGTCCACCTACTTTTGGCCATATAATATAACTGATAATGTAATTTGTTGCCGCCTATTTTTATTATCAAATTTTTTATCAGTTTTGCTGATTAGATTGCAGATTATTATTACAATATCACTGATTAGATTTGTACATTTGCAGCCCTAAACTCATCATGCACTTTTGCCACAGGCGAATTCAGCCTGAACAACCAGACCGGAGTGATCAGCACAGCTAAACCCCTGGACTTTGAGAGCAACAACAGCTATGTGCTGCGTGTGGAGGCCAACTCCATGAGAGTGATCTCATCCAACCTGCGGGCTCCTGCAAAAAGTGAGTCAACCACCAGTTCTGTCTCTCCAGCCCCCATTATGTTGTTAAAATCTCTGCACGATGTCTCTTCATGCCACAAGCCCTAAGCCTTGTTGTTCAAAAAGTCACTCATCTGGTTCTGAATTCCCATTTCACATGACATCAGTGTTCAGATAGGGGCTTTTTTCATCTATTTAGACCTAATAAAAACACATTGTTGCTTGAGTGTGTATCAAAGATTAATTATACACTTCTGTCATCAATTACAGAACTGTAACGAGGAGCTATTTGCCTTTGCCTGTCATGTAGCCAAGTGCTGGAGGCATTCATTTATTTATATGATTCCTCCCAGTATGTTGGCATGCTAGGAACAGTCCAAGTTGTGGCTTCTTAGATCAGTGTTTGCATTAGATTACCTTTCGCTAGTTTTAAAAAGCCAATTAAGAAGAAAAACTTTGCATGTCACAGGCATTCATGTCAACACCATGCAGTGCCTCTGTTAGTGAACATTTTCTGGCAGGCATCTTGACAAATCCATACTTCATACAAAAAAAAAAAAGCTTCAGCAATTGATGAAATGCAAATGTAGATGAGGTAGTGTGAGAACGGGCTGATTAATTTGGCTGGGTAAGGATGCATGTATCACCTTTTGAACTATGTGGATGAAAGCTCTTTTGCTCAATTAGTGGAAATAATTAAGTAAAACACAGATCAGCCTGCAGTGATGCATTAGTAGTGACCATGTGACAAGCTGTGGTCAAGTAGCCCATTGTGAGTGCCAATGGCAAAGAGAATGTTCTGGAAGCCCCCTGGCATGCTACTGTGTTCTGTCAGGTGATGGATGAAGCGATCACTCTCCCTCACTGAGAAGTGACATGATCTGGCTTACTGCTGTGAGAAATGACAGAACAGAAAGACGGTATAATCTGCCACACAATATTTTGCTACATATAGGAACTCACTTTATAAACTCAGATGAGTAGGAGTGAAGCGGCTGCCATTTGCAGCATAATTTAATCAAAGATTTATTTCTTTCCTGCAATTGAGATTAAGTGATATAATAATGCTACCGTGCTTTGCATAAGTATTCACCCCCCTTAAACTTTTCTACATTTTGTAGAGCTTTAACTAGGAACTGAAATGGACATAATTGGGATTATACGTCAATCAATCAACATAAAAATTATTCTAGCTTGCAAAATTATTTACAAATTAAAACATAAAATTTGTGATTGCATAAGTATTCACCGTCCACTGCTCTGATCCTTAAATTGTATCTGGTACAACCAGTTGGCATTAGAAGTCACATAATAAATTGAATGGAGGTCTCCTCTGTGCAATTAAAGTGTTGCATGGTCTTAATAGAAATATTCCTGTTCCTGGAAGAACCCAGAGTTTGGTAGAGAACATTCCTAAACAATTAGCATCATGAAGACCAAGGAGCTCCAATCAAAACAAGCCCACAGAACATCCCCAATGAAAAGTTGACCATCCTGCAAAACAAGATTAAATCTAAAATATGGCAAAAGCACTACTCTACCTAGAGGAGGCTGTCCTAAAGAGGGGATTAGTCCAAAAAGCAACCAAGAGGCCAAGGCAATGAATTGTATATTATGTAAGATTCTGTTAATTCTGTCTTTTTTGCACACAGGTAACACAGCCAAGGTGTTCATCGAGGTGCAAGATGAAAACGACCATCCACCCATTTTCACTAAACAGCTCTACCTGGCTGGGGTCACAGAGGACGCTAAGACATTCACACCAGTCCTGCAGGTTGAGGTTTGTACTGGAATGTTATACAAAGCACCATTTCATCAATAGTTTCTGCAATTCATTGAGCTCAGTGCTAATGGATGTGCTAAGAATTTTTTTTTTATGTTGCAATTCTAAGTTTTTGGGTTTTTTCTTGTTTTCTATAACTGGTAACACTGTGTAAGCAACATTGGTAAAGCAAACCGTTACTACAACATATATGTATTGCAGGAGTGTTATTTTGGGAACGTTATACCATGACCTTCTTGGGGTGCTTTCACATATGCAGTGTTTAGTCCATTTGAAAGGAGCCCTGGTGTATTTTTTGTTAGGCAGTTGAGATCACAGCGAATTCGATTGCAGTGAGAAAATGATTTGACCTTGAATCGACCCAAATGCAGGAGGTGAACCAAACCTGCCGTTCGTTTTGGGTTGCATTCAGGTTTTTGTAGATGTGAGCTGCTAAACTGACCTGCGAGGTGCAAACTGAGCCAAAGGACAGTAATAGCACTGCAGAAATGCGGTGTTCTTTGTGCTCGGGTGATTCTTCACACATCTGGCAAAGGTTTGTTTTTTTGGGGGGTTTTTTTGTATTTCTGACCAGTGAATAATAGAATTTTACGAGTACAATTTCAGCCTTAACCTTTTTTTTTTGGTCTGTTTAATGGTATATAGTGTGAACCCAAGCCAAATACCAAATGCACCAAAAAGTGTCAATTTCACTCTGATTCACACTCATAAACAGATTGATAGGTGTGAACCTGCACTGTGGACCTAATGAATACTTACTATGCATTCTACTAAGGCTCTCTGTTAACTGTGATGCAGGACTGATAATGCGTTATATAAAAAAACACAATATTTAAAATACACTTTAGGCATTGTGGACACTACAAACTGTTATCACTCTACTCGACTGTCTATTCAGAAGGTTTTAAGGCAACATCATTTCCACGAAAGTCCACATTGTGTCTGCTCAGGCTTCTATTCAACTTAAATGATACCCAGCAATTCAGGTACAGATAAACATGCAGTCGCTTTTAAATATCATATTGAAATCGTACATCATGATAGAGTCTTAGGTAATTACCATTCATATTTAATGTCTGCTCCGCAGCAGCGAATGACAATCCATCGCCACAGATGTAGCTGTCTAGACAGAAAATTGCCTCAGACACTGAGTGGGTATAACTCTTGTTTGTTTGTCAACGGTGCAGGTGTTTGTCAGAATTTCTGTATGGCAATGGATGCACTGTTTGTTACGGCAATGCTAGTCCAGGGTGTAAAGCAGGTGTGGACAGTAGTCGGCTTGTTTCTGTGAGATTGTTTGGCTGTGAAACTCCAAGGCAACATGATACAGAGCTCACCATAATTGTCAACAGTGCAGGCGAAAAAAACCCTGCCATGAAGATCCTCGTAAATCAGCCAGGCATTCTCCTCCAGCACAGAGACTGTCTTCATTAACAGCTTCTCTTACTTTCTCACTGTTTCTTCTCTCTTCCTCTCCTCTCTCGCTCTCTGTGCCTTGTTCTCAGCAGGCAGTGTCGTTTGCCATGTGTGAGCTGTAATTAAGGTCGCTCTGGCGTTCTCGGAAAGAGGAAGACCAACACACACGCAAGGTCTTCATATATAACGAGCATAATGACTGAGAGCTGCCACTTTTCTAGTAGCCAGTGCTTTCCCTCATTCACAATGTATGCATACTGTCCAAGTCTATGAGGAGTTGAAGTGTACAGTGCTGTGAGAAGCCCTTCGATTTAGTTAACCCGAAATGAATGTGAAATAGATAGATACACTATACACCTCTCCTGGAACCCCACTGGACAAGCCCACATGACAGGTTACAAACTGGAACAATGTGACTTAGTACATAATCAAATTAAATGATGGCAGAAGATGATATGAAGTGGGATCAGATTTGTATGCGTGTGTGTGTGTGTGTGTGTGTGTGTGTGTGTGTGTGTGTGTGTGTGTGTTACTCCTACGTTTGTTCTAGGTAATTTATTTTTAAAAGCATTTAAAGCCAGCCTGTCTGACAGCTCAACCGAAGCTGAAAATAGCTTCAGAGTCATTTCTGTGAGGTGTAGCACTTCTTGTGTAGTAAATCTCAGTACAGTATATATTTTTGCTTCTTTATTTGCTTAATGCGGTGGTTCCCAAACTTTTTGATCCCAAATTGACATTATGAATTTTCTGTGACCCCAAGCCTTGACCACTATTTTATTCCAGAGTTATAATAAGGGACTACTGTAACATTTGAAGAATTTGTTATGTTAGTAGCATACATACAGTACTGTGCAAAAGCTTTAGGCACATGCAAAGAAATGCTGTAGGGCAAAGATGCCTTCAAAATAATTAAATTAAATGTTTCTACATTTAAAAAACAAAATACCGTAAAGAGCAGTAAACAGTAGTAAATGAAACAAAGTCAATATTTGGTGTGACAAAAAAATAAAAATAAAAATAGTAGTCTCTGGTACAATTTGTGCAGTTTTATAAGGAAATTAGCCTTCATTGTGTTTTTGTCTGTAAAGTGGCCTCTTACATAATATGCTGCTTTCTTTAATGACATACAAACATTTTTTCTGTAACATTTAATTTTGTGCTAGAAAACTAATGTTTGGTAATCTAAAATGTTTTTTATACTGACTTGATAATGTAGAAGTCATAAAATAAAATAAAAAAACAAACTTTGTACTAAAAAAAATAGGGTGCCTAAAACTTTTGCACACTACTGTATGTATTACATAAGTGTCTAAAAAATGAATGAATATTCCCTGCACTCCATCCATTTTCTGTACCGCTTATCATACACAGGGTCACGGGGAGCCTGGAGCCTATCCCAGGGAACTCCAATCCATTGCAGGGCGCAGTCGAACACGCACACACCGCGGGCAACTTAGAGATGCCAGTAAGCCTACAGCACATGTCTTTGGACTGGGGGAAGCCGGAGTACCCCCCCGAAGTACAGGGAGAACATGCAAACTGCACACACAGGACGGAGGTGGGAATTAAACCCCTAACTCTGGAGGTGCGAGACAAGCGTGCTAACCTCTAAGGCACATAGACCAGTCCCTCCAGGATTTTGCGATTGCAGAAATGAATGAAACTCTGCAATATTCGGAGGAGCTTGCAATTTTTCAAAATTACTGCAGAATTTCTGCAGATTTGGGCCAAGGCGCGTCATGTGATGTCATCACAACGCGCATTCAGACAAAGCCTTCATCGATTCATGTGTGTCGAACATGAGTACAGCTAAAAGGTCTCATTTACCAACAAACATCACTGTGAAAGACCGTGCAAAACAATTTCGTGCCATTGCAATTTTGGCAATTCAAGTAGTTTTCAAAAAAAAAAAAAGAATAAAAATATCCGCAAGTTGCATCGCAAAGTTTGAAAAAAGCCGCTGCAAAATCAAGCAATTTTGGCCGCAGGAATCTCAAAAAACTCTGTGCAATCCTGTATGGACTGATAGACACTGTTGGATGGATGGACCGATGGCAAAAGTTGTTCATAGCAATGAAATTTAGCTCTTGAGTTTCTGACCATGAAGATGTAAGTAACATCGTTGTATGACCAACAGGAAGGAAGAAAAGCTATTTCAGACACGTGACCTTGATGCTGTTTGGATCAATGTCAGAAGCAGTTCATCTGCTGGTTACAATGATAATTTTATATAATTCCTACAAACATTCCACCATTTGTTCTTGAGATATCGCACTAACGAGAATCTCAGACGGATGACCCAAAAGCATAATGCCTCCACCACTCAGTGCCGGAGGTATAATAAATGAATGAAACAAAAGAAAAGATTGCGAGTTTCTCTCATGATCCCATTCGTGATCTCACTTGATCCCAACAAGAGACCCCATATGGGGTCACATCTCCTAGGGAATCCCTGGCTTAATGTATTATGTAAAAAATGGTAAAGGCTTATTTTATTGACTTTTAGCTCCAAGAGCGTCCACCAATCGCCTCCGATACCCCCACCCCAACCCCTAACCCACAACCCCCCTACCCCCATCTCCGGGCTATGCCACGTCTTAAAACCAACAGTATACTAACCTTACTATGTGCAGCAGTGCAAAGGAATCGAAGCGAACATGGCCATACATGTGTATGTGTACATTTGTATCTGTGTGTACAGATGGAATGTTAAAAGTTGTCTGAGCAAGAGGACACCATCCTCTTTTTGCTCACACTCTCAGAAACACAGTGGCAGGAAAGCCATTGTGACTCACGCAATAGATTGCAATAGATTTGTAAAGAAGCTCAGCAGCGCACAGCTTAGACTAATCTACTTCCTCATCCCTCTTTAAATAGTTTGAAGGTGGAGAAAAGCTGCTTGGTCTGTCACCTGGGGAAGAAAACATTTGAAAGTTGAAAGGGATGCTTGTATTGTCATTGTGCAAACAGTTGCATGGTGGAGCAGACTGACAGTGGATGCATTGTTCAGCTCAGCCACTCTGCTAATTAGTGTCAATGTGATACACTGCTATTAAGTGAAACAAGGACTGATGGCTTTCATTTTCCTGTCCTATACCTGAATTAGAAATAGGACAAACACGAGGGAACCCAGACAGAACACAAATGTGTGCATGTCAACAATGTAACATGTAACTAATTGAGAAGACATCACCAGAACAATGCTGGATCATCAGCTCCCTGTAGCATTATTTCCATAGTAACAAATGCATAGGGACTTAAATATATTGTAATTGTTTTTTTTGTTTTTTGTGGTAAAGTTTGCTGTGAGGAGACATGTATCTATTTTTGAAGGAGTCTCCAGTCTCAGCGCTCATGGGGTGTCATGGGGTGGTTGTAGCTCAGTTAAGACATTGGATATTTTGACCAGAAGGTTGTGAGCTCAAATCCCAGCACCATCAAATTGCCACTGCTGGGCCCTTGAGTATGGCCCTTAACCCTCAAATGCTCAGTTGTATAAATGAGATAAATGTAAGTTGCTCTGGATAAGAGTCTCTGCCAAATGCTATTAATGTTACACTGAGAGTTAAAAATCTTTTTTCTGACATGGGAAAGTGTTCGGGACAGAGGACTTTGCACTTTGCGGTTTCTTGGTAACATGACATACTGCACTTCTTTGTGATATTTACGTCAAGAGAGAGAAAAAGGGAACAACACTTCATAGCTACCATTAATGGTTAGTAGTCCAAGAGAGCAAAATTGGCTTTGCTTTCTGCGTGGGAGGGATGGCACCAAGATTACATCAATCAGAATGACACTAGCCAATCATGGGTGTCTGTGAGTCTCATGTATGTGGAAGAGGTCAGATAGCACTTTTCTCAGGGTGTGTTCAGCTGCCCTTTAACATAGCATGAGCAGCAGCTTGAAAAGATGCCCTTGTTTCACAGGAAGTATGTGCTAGCCTTCACCCACTCTGGCTGTGTGATAGAGAACAACTATTGCTATGGGTGGGAATTGGCAAAATGACACATTAGGAGAAAAAGGAGGTAAAAATAAAAAAAATTGCTCTGATATTAAAGGAATAAACCATCAAATTATTTGTATATTATAAGCAGATTTATTTCAGGTTACTTTCACAAGCTGCAACTTTTTGTCCTGTGCTTAACTGACATAACCTACTGTTTTAGGGACATTATTTAGCCAATAGGAAATGACTGACTAGAGTGGTGGTGGTGTTCCCAGCTAGGAAATGAGTTACATGTTGATGTGCTAGATGTATGCATTAGATCTGCGAGAGACTGGCAGAATTTGCTTCAATTAGACATTTTTCCTCGCAGTGGTAATGAAAACATGCCAGACACAGAGCCCATGTGTGACGAGGAGGAGGGAGAAGCCAGCTTGTGAGGATGCACACCTAGTACTGATTTGGCTAATCAATGGGAGAGAGAGAGATAAAGGAGTGGCTGGAGGCACCAGTGAGAGAGAGAGAGAGAGAGAGAGAGAGAGAGAGAGAGAGAGAGGGAGAGAGACACATGCGCTTTGTGTTATGGTTGTGTGTTTTCTGTTCTGTTTGAGTTTGGTTTATTATTAAACTTTATGTTTATATTCAGCCGGTTCCTGCCTCCTCCTTGCCCGACTTTAAAGTTTGTTACATCATGTAATACATCAGCATGTGAACTTCACACTGCTGACCTTAAATATAATTATACCCTGCTTCCCAATCAGCATACTATACATACTAAATAGTATCCGAGATTAGAATTAGTATGTCCCAAATGGTAGTATGTTGAAATGAGTATCCCAAAGGTACCTGGATGGTCTACTATTTCCAGTAGATTTTCAAAAGGTGGATCCGTGGACTCTTTTTCAGCTAATATTGCCCACAACTCAAGGGAGGAGGAGTTTTGTGATGGTTTGCTTCGCTGAATTCAAGGAGATAGAAGTTAGATAGTATAAATTATATAAGGCGTAATGAATGAAGAAAAGCTGAAATGCAACAAGGAGTTTTTGGTTACGGTGACAGTGTTCTCTTCCATTACATGATGTGTTAGTATGTCTCAGTACTTGCATACTCTTTTAATACACACTCAAAAGCTTGTACTTTTTCTTCACAAAAAGAGTACATACCTTTAGTTCATAGTATAAGTATGCCAATTGGGACCCAGGGATAGGTTGACTATATTTAGTAAAGTAGATCTCTTGAACATAGTGAGAATTCGGATTAACATCAGCCATCTATCCTGTTGGTGCTGCCAGACAAACCCACACTCACAGGTACACACACATAAAAATGGCTCTACATCAGTGCCACTGCAGAGAAAACCCTGAGAATGTTCAGTGCAGCAAGGGGGCAGAGTAATCGTGACAGATCTGTCATCCTGAAGCTTACATCCTACAAATCTTTGAGTGGGAACTGTAGTAGTGCTGCAGTGCTAGTCCTGCTCTTTACCTCACATGCCATTGCCCAACCTGTGTGTTTTGCAGGCTCTGGATAAAGACACGGGGAATTATAGTGCCATGAAGTACCGGCTTATCATCCCTCCGACAGCAGAGGGGAAGGACAGCTTTGTGATCGAGCCATACACGGGTATCATTAAGACTGCCATCATGTACCGCAACATGCGCCGCTCCTACTTCAGATTCGAAGTCATCGCAACTGACAACTATGGAGGGGGCCTGAGCAGCAGTGCGCAAGTGGTGGTGAGTATGCCAGTGAGCCTGTTAAAGAGAGAGATAGAGAGGGGAAAAGAGAGATACAAAGACAGGCAGTGTGATGGATAGGAGAGAGAAATGCAGAGAGAAAGAGAGACTTGGAGGAAAAAAAGAGAGTGCAGTTAAGGCAGGAGTCTACTATACAGTCTTACCAGCAGTTTATAATTATTTTCAATTCCCTGTGGTTTCTTCATGATCTGTAAATCATTAAATGAGGTCGAATAAATATTGAGCCAGGTTTTCTGCCAAGATTAAGCCTAGTAGTTATTGTCCACCAGAATTTTTTTTGTAGTCTAGGTTTTAGGCCAATTTCTGAAGCTTTTTTTTTTTTTTTTTTTTTTTACACATTTACATACTGCTTCCATTTTAATTATCCACATTGGCTGCATCAGAGAACTTTAAAATCACAGTCTACAAAGACGTATGGATTGTGCAACCTGTACTTGCATAACAAAGTATTTGTACAGTATGATACTCATTTTACACCAACATAAAGGAAACAAAATAAACACAAATATGCTAATGGTTTACTGTCCCATGTCACGTTTTTAGGGGCATTATTACAGGTGGCCCAGTCCGTCTTTACCGCTATTAGCACTGTTTAAAAGGATTCTCATTTATAGAACATTCCATTTATAGAACAAAAACACCTGAAGAGAGATTAGTTAGTACTAATTCGATTAATTGTTAAACATTAAAAAAAATTGTAAACAAACTAAAAAAAGTGTGAATCCACCTTCTTATAACTAATATTTGAATGCTGTGGCTGCCAAAACAGATTAGAATTAAGGTGCACGGTTGCTCTTTCTCGTGTCAGTAGCACGTATGAAAATGCAGCCAAGATGTGGCTGGTGAGAACTGTCTTCACGCAATGCATGGCAGGAAGCTTACATGAAACAATTCAGGGTTGGATTTCTTTTTAGATGAAAAGCACCTCATACAGATCTTATCTGTAACTCATTCACTCACTCACTTATGTGTAGTAAGAACGTACTCCGTCACACACTCTGGCTGCGTCAGAATATCCATACTTGAGATTACTGAGGATGGTACCACTTAAAAACCATAAAGATGGCTTTGGACAGTTTATGAACAGTTATGCTATGATGGCTACAACTACAATTGCCACATACAGTTTTGCACTCAACTCTCCATCAGTGAACAGTGGAGAAGTTCAACAAAACAGACTTCATGTAAAAACTGTAATGAATTTTCCTGGTTACACAACTCCTATTTGACCATGTATTAGCACATTTATAGAAGGGATTTATTTATTTATAATTACACTATCCAGTGTTACCCAGATGAGGATGGGTTCCCTTTTGAGTCTGGTTCCTCTCAAGGTTTCTTCCTCATATCGTCTCAGGGAGTTTTTCCTCGCCACCGTCACCTCTGGCTTGCTCATTGGGGATAAATTCGTACATTTAAAATCTATATCCTGAGTTTATATATTTCTGTAAAGCTGCTTTGGGACAATGACCGTTGTTAAAAGTGCTATACAAATAAAATTAAATTGAATTGCATACTACCCTACTATACAGTAGGCGAAAAGCGGTACGCCAATGGAGTAGTATGTTCGAATTCTCAGTCTTCATAAAATAGTAGGCAAGAAAAACCCCGATGACTTACTGCTTCTGCTGAGAATCTGCAGTATGGAAATAATGGATACTGCGCTATCCCATAAGGCAATGACACTGGCATGGAAGATCTGTCAGAATCAAAAATGGCAGAAGGCAGCGCTGGCAAATGCATATATATTTGCACGCATGATTGGCTGATTGGATAACTGCATAAATGAGCAGGTGTACAGGTTAAAGTGACCGGTGAGTAAATGTTGTAAAAAGCCCAAAACAGACCCTAAGCCTAGACTATATGCTTCTCACATACAGTATGAAAGCTGTTTTTACTGACATTAGCATTGTTAACATCAGGTCAGGATCATTTCTCTCATTATTGCTTGCTGCAGCAGTGTTGTTGACATGAGCAAGCAAGCAAGCATGCAGTAGTGGTGCGTTGGTGTTTTCAATGACACTTTGTTATTATTTTCTGGAAAGCTGGACATTTGTCGCATTTTCCTTACAAAGCCAGCATCTTATATTAGATGGCCAGGAG
Source organism: Cranoglanis bouderius (assembly GCA_023630585.1). Taxonomy (NCBI): domain Eukaryota; kingdom Metazoa; phylum Chordata; class Actinopteri; order Siluriformes; family Cranoglanididae; genus Cranoglanis; species Cranoglanis bouderius. The sequence goes on along the minus strand of CM042558.1, from coordinate 7,013,924 downwards.
TTACTTTATTCCTGAACCCAAGCAATAAACCCAAGACTGACCAGTGCTGACAAATGAACATCATTGATTTGTGAGCTTGTCAGATACCATTTAAACTATGGAGTCAGATACCATTTAAACTCTATGGAGTCAGATACCATTTAAACTCCATGAATCTATCTTAGCTCTGGTGCCAGTTCCTTGCCTGGTAGCTTTAAATGAATTTGCCCTTCTTAACAGCACCAGAAGGAATCCAGTGGATGCCAGTTGGACGGTCTTGTGGATGGGCAATTAAACCGTAACACATCCACAAACCGGGTCCATTAACTGCTGCTTAATGGAGCAAAAGGGAGTCAGGACAGATACACTTTCTTTATGTCTTTGTGGCCATTAAACAAATACACATGCTAAAAGAAGAGGAGAGTTTACATTAGGCTGTGAACCAGACAAAACTAGGAAATAAGACATGTACAGTATTCATATTTCGTAGTGTTTCACATATACAATCCTAACGTTATTAGAACATGCAAGGAGTATTTAATTGGTATTACGTGTTAACAATATCAAAAAGTATTCCACACACTGTTCATGTTGGTGTTCATTGACATTATAACTATTCAATCGCTACATTCCCCAGGTGTCTGTGGTCAATCAGCTGGATATGCAGGTGGTGGTGTCCAATGTGCCCCCGACTGTGGTGGAGCAGAACAAGGAGCAGCTGATCGGGTAAACACATCCCCTCCTTCCCCATCACCCAGACAAAGATAAATGGCTGAAGTTATTATTCTCTCTCGAATGAAGTTGTACCAGGCATCATCCTAAAGCAGATTATATTTGTAATATGGTAATGAAGAATGAAAGGGTCAGCATGTTTCCGAGCTGAGCCCCTCGGGCGCGGCTGGTATGGGTGTGGCGTAGTTGTTTTTATATGTAGAATGGATCAGTGAGCTGTTTGATTCCTTCAGCCGCACACATCTCTGAACCAGGCCTCCTGCTGTGGCCCAGTAAAGGAGAGAACGCCAAAGCAGACTCTCTCTGTTCTCCTAGTGGATACAGGCAAAGCATTTACCATTCTCTCTTCCTTTTTCCTTGATTCATGTTTGCGTTTGTTCACACATGACCGCTATGTTTTTGGCCGTCCAGACATGATTTGTGTTTTGATGGCTCATCGCACAGGATGCAGCCTTACAACTTTACTTGCCAGATATTGTGTTTGGAGGACAGCAAGACATGCTGGAAAGGTGTCTCAAAGGAAACTGGCAGTGAGAAACTACAATGTACTACACACACACACACACACTTTCGCAATTGTGTGTGTGTACTCACTCTGTTGTCTTGGGTTGCCTTGACCTCTTAGGGAAATCTATCAGTCCAGCCTCCATTTCATGCCACACACACACACACACACACACACACACACACACACACACACACACACACACATACACTCACATACACTCACATACACCTCTATACACATATATTCCTCTTCTGCCATAGTGGGGAAACATCCACATAGTATACAGTGTGACAAAAAAAATATAAGACAGGTTCAGAAATCATAAGACTGAAACGCTGTTCAATGCTAAAATGATAACATTGAATTTAAAGTGATAGAGTCTGATACAATCAATCTCAATCTCAAGTGTATTTTTCTCTCTCTCGTCAAACCCATCAGGTCCTAATCAACATGACGTATATTTAGGTGGGGTAATTGTTGCTCTGTATTCCTCACTGTTCCCAATTGCCGAGCCCAATGATTAAATTAATTAGCATTATTTACCTGTTTGTTTCTAATGTAGACACTAATCATTACTGCATGTTCACTGGTATGTGTGTGTTGAACTCAGAACAGATCCTTCATACCTCCTGCTAGAGATCTACAGGTTGGTGTTGGAAATTTCTGGGAGAGGAAGCTGTAGACATCTTCATATTTGTATTCTATTTAGTACTAAAACATACATTTGTTTGGTTTAGTATCTGGAAATGAAAGGGAGCTAAATTTGTATGTAATGAAAAATGTTCGACTACAATCTAAATTTTAAAATGTACAAATCTGTTTATTTTTATTTGTGATTTTTATAGTTGAATGACATCAAACTGATGTATGTATTCCGTGCATATTTTATGTACTACAATGTATTCCATGGCTTGAATTTGTGTGCAAGGTTTCAAATTTCATTTTATAATAATCAGGTTTAGAAAATTTTAATTCAGTTTTTGGTTCCCATTTCTAATTCAGTTCTTCAGATTCAGAGTCAGGTCTATTTGACTCATCACTGGCTCACTGGCTGAAACGGTGATGATCAAATCTGTGTTTTGCTTTTCCATAGTCCAAGTATGTAGTGCTTTTAAAATTTGACAACTGATTGTGAAACCTTGCACACATTCAAGCCATGAAATACATCCATCCATTTTCTATACTGCTTATCCTTGCTGGGGACTTGGAGCCTATCCCAGGGAGTGTGGGACACGGGTGGGGGACACCCTGGCAGGGTGCTAGTCCATCACAGAGCACAATCACACACACATATTCACACACTATGGACACTTTTGAACATGCTAATCAGCCTACAATGCATGTCTTTGGACTGGGGGAGGAAACCCCCCAAAGCACAGGGAGAACATGCAAACTCCATGGCCACGGCGGGATTTGAACCTTCAACTCTGGAGGTACGAGGCAAACATGCTAACCACTAAGCCACCGTGCCCCCCATGAAATACAATTTGATGTAATTCAACTACGAAACTTTGTATACAAACTCAAATAAAAATAAAGTCATTAAACTTCAGATTTGTACATTTTAAATTATAGTGGCACATTTCTCATTCCATAGCGCTGCCTGGCTTTTCGTACTATGCTGAATTTAAAAGAATTATTTGAACTATTACCATATCTTCATGTCTCTCTCTCTCTGTGTCTGTATCATCTCTTTCTCTATATCTTTCATTGCAGTATCCTGGAGCATTTTGTACAGGACCAGGTCCTGGGTGCCAAAGTAGTGGTGGAATCCATTGGGCCACGGCGGTACGGAGAAACCTATGAACAGGAAGACTACTCTAGCTCAGACCTCATGGTGTATGCCATCGACCCGCTGACCAACAGGGCTCTCTCCAGACAGGAGTTGTTCAAGTGAGCCCCTTGGTGTCTGTCTCCGTCCTCCACTCTCACTTTCACTTGACTGTGTTCCTCATTTCTTCAATCCCTGCATGTTTTCCTTCACACAATTGACACAGCCTTCTTATTGACCCATGCTTTGAGCATCTGTAAGGTGTCATTGTTCTTTCCGGAAGAGTCATCATGGTCCCACTCACTGTTGTACCCTCTCATGACGCCAGCCCCAGTTATGTCATTCAACCTTCTGACAAGCAGTGACAGCTCATCCCTGAAGACCCTTTTTGCCTCCCACCCTTGCTTCACATGCTCACCTAGCTGAAACCACAACATCTATACAGCTACAGGTCTTTTGAGTGGTTTCACTTCAAAGCTAAGCAGTTAAATAGATTAGATATCTTAACCAAATGTCTTATGCTGGTACAAGCACATTATGGGGTTTTATGATTGCCTTCATTCTGCTACTACTTGCTTATACTCACAATTTGCATGTACACTGTGACACCAACAGTTTGCTCTTTGCTGAATGGAGTGCAGCATAACAGCTGTTATGTCAAGGAGCACGTATTCAGGCCTAGGATGTTTGCTTATAAAATGGCTCCATGCAAAGAGACGTGCATGTCTCTCTACTTATTCTGAGAATAGGTCTTGGTATGGCATATTCTCTTAGAGGTCTCCAAGTAAGTTATGGACTCAACATCTGACAAGACTTATGTTTCTTAAGCGGTCTGACAGACAGAATTCTTCCTATGATAAAGCACATGAATCCTAACATGATAAAGTATCACTGTTCATTTGATTTGTTGATGGGCAAGAATAAGCGTCCAACATGTTCCAGATGCTATACAGCCTTTAGGAGTTCATTCTCCTTGCTCTTTCAGGTTTCTGGATGGAAAGTTACTGGACATTAATAAGGAGTTCCAGCCGTACCTGGGCCGGGGCGGCCGCATCCTGGAGGTCCGCACACCCGACGTCTTGCAGAGCGTGAAGAAAGCGGTGCAGTCATTTGGCTACACAGAAGGAGCATTGCTGGCCCTTGCTATCATTATCGTTGTTTTCTGCATCCCCGCCATCCTCACTGTCATCATCACATACCGACAGTGAGTATTCTTAAAGAGACCTGTGTTACAACAGCGTTGAGAGTAATTGATGTTCATGTTCATGTTCTGTTCACTACTTAGAAGAAGACTACTTAGTTGCTATCCCACTGACCCAGGCCATATATTTTTATTTTGTAGTAATACGATTGTGGACTGTATTTTTTCTATTGTTTTTTTTTTTTTTTTTTATCTCTGATATATTAATATAAACAGGTAATACAGAAATGGGTATTAGAAAATCACACCTTTTGTTTTAGATTTACATAGAACAGTCACCTTGAACACCTTGTTAATCTCAGGTCAAAATCACTTCCTGTAACACTGGGGTATAAATGAAGTGACACAGAGGCCAAATTTCCTTAGTCATTCATCAACATGGGGAAGATTAGTGTACCATGTACACCAATGGTCAACAACCCTCTTCCTTGAGATCTACCTTCCTGCAGGTTTCATCTCCAACCAAAGTTTAACACGCCTGTTTTAGTCAATCAAGAACATCTTAAAGCAATGATTTAGATGGTCAGGTGGGCACAATTATGGTTGGAGCTAAAGTCTTCAGGACGGTAGATCTTCAGGAACAGGGTTGGTGGCCACTGGTATACACAAATACAATTAGACAAAAGTGTGTTGAATTTCTTAAATCAGGCAATGGCTATAAAAAAAAATAGCTACACTCCTGAAAATACCCATATCCACTGTTAGGCCAATAATTAAAAGTGTAAAACAGCCGGAGCTGTAATGAACTAGAAGATGATACAAATGTATATTACCCCTACACAAAGTAAGGAGGATGGTTAGATAACAGTTGGCAGTGTTTTGGGATCAACAAATCTCCATGTAAAACAATTTGGATTGCATGCCAGAAGTAAGCATTTTCTTTCATCTAACCCCAAATGTAAGCACCTGGAGTTTTCTGGACACTGCTGGAGCTTTGACTGTTGTTTTTTTTTTGGGAACTCAAAATGGGTTTTGGCCTAAAAAAAAACTCTCAGGATAGAGATTAGAAAAGCATCTAATTTCCACTGTTAAGTACTATATGGTGGAGGATCTGGAGGATCTTTTTGTTTTTCCTCCAAAGGCCCTGGGAACTTTATTAGGATACAAAGTATCATGGGCTCTGTGTAGTACCAAGAGATTTGAAATTAAAATCTCTACCAAGAAGCTGCAACTGGGTCATGATTGTATCATCCAGCAGGGTATTGATCCAAATCATACTTCCAAAACCACAGAAAATGGTTTGATGAGAACAGAATAAAATGTTGCGGCATGGCTGTCCCAGTCTGGGTGAGCCGAAGAGGGGTCTACAAGAGAGGACCTAATACCCTGAGCGATTATGTATTGAGGAATGGTCTGTCTTCTCCTCGAGTCTCATCGAGCATTGTAGGAAAAGATTCAGTGCTGTTATGTTGGCAAGAGGAGGCTTTTTCCAATTACTAACTGCAAGTGTGCCAATAAATGACACATGTTGACTTTAATTAAAGGTTAGTTTAAGTGTGAAATTAAGCTAATTAACCAGAAAGATTTTTAAAATAATTTTTTAGGCAGTAATTCTAGAGCAGACTGTATAATAATACCTTCCCATTTTATTCCGGAGCATTTTTATTCCTGAGAAACTTCAGTAGCTGGTTGCCAAGATTCAACACAAAGCTCGTAGGGACTTCTCTCTCTAATTCACCATGGAAACATCTTGGAGAGCAAGTCTGTTATTCTGTGTATTTACTGTTAAAGTAGATTCATTACTGCTACTAGAGACAAACCAGAGAACCTGTTTGTTGCTGTAAGACAGATATTTTGCTCTGTACAGAGCAAATGAATGATGGAGGCAGTGATCAGAGAGAGAGGGGGAGAGTGGTTGGAACACAAGAGATAAGCGTTCTCCTCTAAGAGCCATCTCTTTTATGAGGGAGCCGTATAAAACATCATAACTACAGAGAGGAAATCACTGGACACCTCCTGCAGCTGTGGCACTAAAATTTACTACAATAAGGGGTTGTTGCATGATAATCCTCTGCCAAGTGCCTTACTGTGTTTTGATGCCTCTTCTGTTTTTTTCTTTCTTTTTTTCCCTTCCCACAATGCATCATCTGCAGATTTAAAGAGTAAGTACCCAAATGTGCATGAACACATGAATTCATGATGGCTTCAAGTTGACTGTTTTCTCATAAACCAGCTGGTAAATATTGCTCACTGAGATGATAAATAAGAAATGCGCTCATGAAAGCAGCGTGCATTATTTATTTCTGGAGTGCATGTATACCATATTTTCCCCATTTTCAAGATTAAGCTAATGCTATAAATTTGTGTAACTTGTTGAATCCATCAACTAAAGACGACAGGCTGAATGTGCCAAAACTGCCAGGATCCAAATGGCTCTCCCAGCTGGCAAACCTGGAGGCATTGCTGCTAGCAATCTGTATGAGGAACTAGGCGACAACACAATGTAAGTTTTTATTATATTAAATGTTATCTTGAGAATTGGCTCTATTTTTAGAGCCATTTAACATCTGGTCCATAATTATACACAGAACACACAGGCTTTTTTTATCATGTTGGTAAAAGCACTTTATTAATTCTTAATTATTGTACTTTCTCATAAAACTTTCTATTTAGCAATTGAAATGTTCTGAATACTTAATAGGACTCTACTGTCAAACACGCTCTTGAGTAATCTAAAATATTGCTCTATGAATTCTATCAGAATTCTGCCCAGACAAGTGACTACAGGATGGATCTCAATTAACATAATGGACTTTCATATTCAAAGAAAACAATCTTTTTTTTTTAAAAAAATAAATAAATTCCTGTGTAAAATGAAACAGCAGTTTTTAATGGCACACTCATTGGGTTTCCAAAGAAATATCAATTGAAAGGCATTGAAATGCAAATAGTTAAATAAATTTGCTGATAAATTTGCCATGGTGGTATGTGCTATAATTAGGGCAATTAATGGATAGGCATTAAAGGTTTTAGGGATTTTTTTTTTATGTGTCACCAGAGATATAAACTCAAGTCTGCGACTTGGACTCGAGTCGCACTTAAGTCGCAAAACGACTTAAAAAAACGACTTGCGACTTGACTTGGACTCGTGAACAACTGACTAGAGACTTGTGAAAAAAACCAAGTCATTTTGGTTTGGCATTCCCGATTATGTTCTCTCTTTACTACCCCACATGACAGCATCAAACACCACATTTTTCTATTCACTCCTCATTCATTCATTCCTATCAGTATGTCCCGCATCCCGCAACTTGAGATTATGTCCCGCATTTTGATTGGAAATAAAAAGTTTGAACAGACTAAGTGTGGAAGCGGGGGCATGCTCGAGCGCTGGTTTGCGAATGGAGGGCGGAGTCGGAGAAGGTGAGTGGTAAGGATTGCACATCTGCAGGGAATTATAGTACTGAATGTTACGTGTTGCAGTGAGCCGAAGTGAGAGAGCCAACCAGCACAGAGCTGTGTGTGCGCACGCATGTGTGTCTATAAAACTGTGAAAAGTGAAATATAAAGAATATAACGCCTTTTGAGTTGTTCCAAGCCTGCGTCCAGCTTCCTCATTCCCTACCTGAATCTGGAAAAGTGTTACACTAAGGTTTTAGTTATATTTTTCTCATGTTTCTACAATAACATTCCAGAAAGTTGAAGTAAACTGAAATAGACGGAAAACATCAGTTGCATCGCTGAAGAAGCTGCCACCACCCCATATTGTCCCACATTTGGTCCATTTGAATCTGGTCATCCTGCTCCGAAGGGCACTTTAAAGGGGGAGTAATCAAGCTAGTCATGCCATAAGATTGCTTCAAACTGAATTTCCAATAAAAATGACTTCAAAATTGAGTTCAGAGTGACCATTATTTTTGAGCACCACACCTTTTAGCCCTCCAAAGCTCTCACAGTGGATGGTAAAGTGAAAGAACTATTGCTAAAAACAGAACAAAGACTTGAGACATGACTTGGACTCCACCTCAGAGACTTGACTTGGACTTGGACCTCAAAGACTTGAGACTTGACTTGGACTCCACCTCAAAGACTTGAGACTTGACTTGGACCTCAGGGACTTGTGAACATGTCTGTGTGTCACCTGTGCCAATAAGTTTTTACATTACCCTTGTAGTTAGCAGTTAGAACTTTAACTCTGTGCCCACCTGTATCTGAAGTGTGCTTGTTTGATTCAATTTGTACCATATTGCTCAAAACAATAAATGTCTATTCTGTTCAGGCCCATTAGATGCCAGGAAAGGGCAAAGGTAAAAAGAAAAACCAATAGGTTTCTGACAAATAAGCTGCCACTACTGCAGTAAATCCTGCAGGATGAGTTTTCTTCCAACATCATTGTTTTCTTGGGAGACATTGTGACTGTTAGTGGTTGTTTTTGTTATTAATCTAGAAAATGTAGCTTTCAGTACCACAAATGAAATATCATTGCCATCACCATTTTCCTTTTGCTGTTACATACTTTTGAGCTCCTCCTTCAGTGTTCTTTCCTTTCTTTCTGTGATTTCTTCCTTACCTTGAAAATCAGGTCTAAGTAAGTAGACTTTATTGCTTTTAATAGTAGATGCCCAGATTCTGTAGGTGCTACTCAGTGCTGCCTATGTTTGGTAGATACTTGTGGCTTATTCTGTATAATTTCCTCACAGTATACACCCTGCCTTTGACACATTGGTAATTCATTGCCCAGTCTGTATTAATATAATTCTGCTCTGTTAGGACTTATTGTTGCATTCTTAGTACATGTTCTCTGGATTTAGATGTCTCCTAGATAATTATAGTGTGCATCCAGAAATGCTTTATGTACATGCAGTAACTGGGGTAAATGTGACAGTGCTTTAGCTGTGTAGTTGGCTCTTTCTACGTCATCATTCTTCATTTTCCTGTTCCTCTCATCAAGCATATGTCTTTGTCCCCCTGTGTCATCATGGTGAGAATAGGGCTAAAAGGTGTGTTTTGGAGGAGGCAGACCGCCAACAGCTCATCAGTTCATTTGCATCACATGCCATTGCAGCATACAAGCAGTCCTCAGCCAATGGAGTCCTGCTCAACAATCTCCCCCGCTCTGAGAGCAACATCACCTTCCTGTCAGATGAGAACCCCCTGACCACTACCAATCCACTCTACCACGACGACGGTAACATCAGCAGCCCAGAGCATATGGGAAAAACCCAGCACCTCAGGTATCTACTAGGGCTGCAATCACCTGGCTTCAAGAGTCTGAAGAGCTCTGAGTTCCCCTTCCCCTCTGCGATATCAGGCCATTCGAGGACACTACCCTCCAGGCTGCGCAAGTGTGAAGCCAGTGAGCGCTCTTGTAGACAGCAAGTGGTGATGGACCCCAGGCAATGGAAGCTACATCTGCTCAAGTCGGAGCTTAAGGACAGTGAAGATCAAGGGGTCAAGGAGTCAGACAAGGGTCCTGAGCCTAAAATGATAGTTAAGGAGCAGGCCCGGCAGTTTGAGGAGCAAGCCCAGCAAGAAATTAGGCAAAGGCAGAGGGGAGACTCTCAGGGCTCACTGTCCTCTGAATACCTGCTGTCCTCTTCCGAGCCACCGAGGTCCATGGTGGTAGACATAGAGAAGAACAGTTCCCCTCCAGCCATCATAATCACCCAGAGTGATGGCACACCACCCCCCAGCCGCAAGCCGACTCCTCCAGGCCTCAAGAAATACGTCAGCTTGTCTGCCTATGTTGGCGAAGAGACCTATGAGGTTAATGTAGAGATAATTCCAGACCCTCCAGATGTACCTGCACCTCCACCACCAGTAGCACTACCACATCACTCCTCTCCGACTCTTTCTCCCACTTCGAGCCCCCCTCCTCTTCATTCTCCTCCTCTGCCTTCTTCATCACTTCCTCCACCACCTCACACTTGCCCTCCACCTCTACCACCTCCTCCTCCTCCTCCTCTACCACCTCCTCCTCCTCCTCCTCTACCACCTCCCTCTTCCCCTGCTGGCTCTAGTTCTAAGCCTGCCTCCGCCTTTGTTCTTCCACCCCTACCCTCAGTGTCATATCTTCGGCCCGTGTCCTCCCGTCCTGCTCTACCTCCCCTCCCAGTAGAACCTGAGCCTTCCAAAAAAGAGCTCAAAGGGATCCTTAAGAACATTAGGAACATAGCTGAGTTAGAGAAATCTGTTGCCAACATGTACAGTCAAATAGACAAAAAGCAGCAGCCTCTAAAGAAGACACAGAAGCTGCAAGTTTCTGAGGAGTCTGCGGTAGGCAAGTCAGAGGTGGATTGCACGCAGGAGACAGAGAAGCACAACAAACCAACCATGAATTCTGTGGTGGAAGAGCTGGAGGAATGTTTCCCATCTCAATCCACTATACTGTGACTCTTTACATATCATTCCCTTCCTGATTTCTCTCTTTTCTGCATCTCTCTCTGAGTTTTGTTTGATACCAGTGTATTGATTGTTTTTTGTTTTTTTTTTATCTTTGTGTTGTCACTTTTCTCTCATATCACAAACTATTGCTTGAGGGGTTTTTTTTGTAAAACAAAATGTAAACAGTATTTGTATTTCTTGATTTAGATTTAATGATCTACACACTTGGATTATTTAAATGCACATGAGAGAGTTGTTTTATAAGAGAAAAGTATTTTATTATACATTGCACTTTTCCTAGTCTCATACTCCTCAAAAAAATTATATACTTTAGTCTTGCTGCGCTAAATAAATATTCTGTATAAAACTTTGCACTGAGTACAATGCTCTTGCCTCAAACCCTTTTCATGTATTTATATTTACATTTATTCATTTGGCAGACATAAGGAATTTGTGGCAGAAAACAATCCGAGCATCTGGCTGCCAAAGAGCATCTACATTTTCCTCTCTATCTCGCGTCTCTCTCTACGTCTCTTTATGCATTAGCACAGCCTGTATTCCTTTACAGCCTCAAGTATTATGCAAAGGGCTTTAAAAAAAGTCATATGGCTCAAACACAGTCAAAAGGTCTTTAATATCCCACTATTTTATTTAGAATGATGTATACTATCAGCAAAGGTATATTTCAGAAATTTCACTCACGGTTCCATGCAGATTGAAAAATATAGAACGAGTGACACTGAAGTCGTCTCGTCTCGTCCAAACTTGTCTCTGTGCCAAAAATCTTAATGCTACAAGTTGCAGTCAGTTTGTCAATTCTGAACACGGGTGGCTTTAATTACAGACACGATCTATCGTGTGTGCAAGTCTGGCCTGGTGGTCTCTGTCTCATCTTTCAAAGAGCAACACAGCGCATTCGATTCAGCTGGCGTCTTTTTAATCCCTGCTTTAATTAGTGCTCTGTTAATGGATCGATCCCTCATCACAGCCTATTATTGTCAGCTTTTGTAAATATGTGACCCTCATCCATCACTATTGCATCTCTTTTTTGGGGTTGTGTAGAGCACTATCATGACTGAAAAGTTAAATGGAAAAGAAACATGGCATTCTGATGATGATGATGTTGTTTTAATTGTGATATAATATTCTGCTTTTATTATGAGTGTAAATTCTATCCACCCACAACATATCATCTGCTGTCCATGCATTATATCATGCTACACTATTGAGAATTTATATTCTCTTGAGCCAAGATCTCATTTTTATTGCATTTTAAAATACGGAGGAACTCCACAGACCAGTATGAAGACAATCAAACCAAACTAGCAATGACTACTGTGTGCAACTGAATGCATGGTGGTGTGCTTAGTCATCTGTTTCAGTGTGAACTGCACCACATAATGGAAATTTGTCCAAGGTTTTTCTTTGTGAAGTGCTGCTGCAGTATTTTGTGTGAAACTATAGACCAGCATTGTTGGAGCATTATATGATCCATGTAATCAAATTATGGCCAATTTAAGGTGGAACTTTGTCCACCTTGAAAATATTTCCATGTTTTACCAAGAGAACTTCCACAAAAAGAATCATTGAACATCCAGTTTGATCCAAAGCAGTGATAGCACTTGATGCACTATGTGTTAACAGTAAGGTCTGATTTCCTCAAAGCAGACTCAACAAAGCCTAGCATATGATGTGACCTAATGGAGATAGTTCACTTAACTGAGTATACAGTGATATGTGGCCCAGAAAGAAAAAAAATACTCCAGATGTGAGCATTTCAGATGTGACTTCCTCTGAAAGTCACAGATTATTGTTTAGTCGTAAATCTTAATTTGAATTCATCATTACTCCTCAGAGAACAATGGCACTAATTTTTTCCCGCTGATCAGCTTCACAAACAGAATTTTTATTTGCCATGCATTTGCGAAGAGGTTTTGCAGACTAAAAGAAATGCTGGTTTCCGTCTCCTCTCCCCCATGCGTGTCCGTGTACTTTCCCTCTGAACTCTTGCAGGTCGGTTTACTGAAGAGATCATGGAGTCTACTTAAAACCTGCCATTGCGTTAATCTCCCACATGTACATGCATAGATGCAGTGTGTCCTTGCTGAGGTGTGTTGTTTTATATTGCTCTTGCTTAGAAGCAGCTATGTCATTCTTTTAGTTTTCAAAAAGATATGAATGTGTACACATCCATGTCCTTGAACAATGAACAGCCACCAATGTGTCTGAAAATCAACAACTGGCACTGAACTGGACCAGAAAAGACTTGAAGTATGATTAGCTTCCAACAACCTGTTAAATATATTCATATGTGTTTTTAGAAACCATTTAGCAAAGCCGAATAAAGTATTTATACACACTTTTAAATTTCACACTATAATTTTCTCTGTAGTTAAAAATCCTCTTTTGATTCTCCGTCTCTACAACATCCTGCATTTTCATTTTCTTCTCTTTGGATGTGCATAAGCAAGAGAAACATAGAGAAATTCATGGCAATAAATCAAATATTCATTTATACCGCATAAGCAAAGATTATATCCTAACTATTGCAAGTTGACTCATGAATTTAAATCTGCACAAAATGAAGACTACTTTTGATAATCTGACTGATATACTGTTATCTCTCCATAGGAGAGGGTATGGACATCAAGAGGTATGTACTTTTATTTTCAACTTAAATTATATTGAAAATATGTCCAATCTTCAGTTTTATTGACCATGGTTTTTATCAGTGGATGTGGCATGATGAAAAGATCTTGGAGGCAGATATTTACCATGTCAGCATCAGGCTTTGTTGATGTTTTTTTTTTTAATGTTTAATATTGCTGACAGTTGGATATGTCCGTATGTGGCTTGACAACCAAAAAAAAAAAAAAAAAAAAAGATAGCTTTCTTTCAGAAACTTCTAGACGATACAAATTCTGCATCAGTATGCCTTAGTATATACAGACATCTCATTTAATGCAACCTTTGACTGTTTTTTTGCTTTCCGGAGCTGTGCTTGACCTTTTCTTAGTCATTTCCTCTATGCTTCTAAAGTGTAATATTTCTCCTTTCCTCTTTCACTTATTTCTGCTGTGATTTCCTTGTGGCTTATGTGTAGCAACAACAGTTGCTTCGGCCCTCTCTCTTGAGACCAGAGGTACATTCTTCTTATCTTATGCGTAGAAATATGAACAATACTACAATACTCTGAGTTACTTTTACACCCATGTCCACTGTCCATCTGCATATTCATGCAGTTATCTAATCAGCCAATCATGTGGCAGCAGTGCAATACATACAGTACTATCATGCAGATGTAGGTCAAGAGAACCTAAACAGCTGAAGATTGGAAAAAGACCAGGCAACATTTTTCCAGTCTTCAGGTTCAGTGTTTCCTCAGATTACTGTTCTTGGCAGACAGGAGTGGAATCTGATGTGGTTGACGCCCATCCACCTCAAGATTCAACGTGTTGTCCTTTCTGAGAGGCTTTTCTGCTCACCACGGTTGTAAAGAGTGGTTATTTGAGTTACCGTAGCCTTCCAGTCTGGCCACTCTCCTCTGACCTTTCTCATCAACAAGGTGTTTCAACCCACACAAGTGCCTCTTGCTGGATGTTTTTTTCTTTTTTTTTCCCGGACCATTCTGGGTAACCTCTAGAGACTTTTGTATGTGAAATTCCCAGGAGATCAGGTGTTTCTGAAATATTCAAATCTGAGATCAGAGTTTTCCCAACATCCTGATGTTTGAACAGAAGCTCTTGACATGTATTTGAATGATTTCATACATTGTGCTGTTGCCACATGATTGGCTGATTGGATAACTGCATGACTGAGTAGGTGTATAGGTGTTCCTATAGGTGGGTTGTGAGTGTATTTGACACATGTAGAAATCATAACTAGAATGCTAGTCCATCCCTCCTTGAAGGGAAAGGTTTTAGACTTATGCATGTACATTCAAGTGGAAGCTGTCATTTAATTTTCTCACTGTGCACAGTAATGACTTTTCCTCTGGCCACAGGAACTATCTATGGAATCAGGCATTGACCCAGGGCAGGACTATTATACGCAGGATTACTATAATTATGACCATGGGTAAGTGTGGGTTCATCATGCTCTTACACCCAAGTGTGTCTATATACATGCTCATTTTCATCCCTTACAACATCCCTTCTTCCACACACCCATCATCTCAACAGTGGAGCTCAAACTGAAGTGCTCCTGGACAGCTACTTGGAATACATGAGCTTTAGTATTGATAAGCCTGCTTCAGTTTACCCAGGAATTAAAAATCCTGTCGCCTTATCTCAGACACAACGGACTGCCTCTGGCATCTTCTTCTACTACAATAGCCAAGCTAATTATTCACTGAGCCATGTACAATGAGTCTCGCCCATATGGTGTCTCTCTGAAGAAGAGAAAGAGGAGACAAAGATTAAATCAAATGCTATGAATTAAAAAATATTAGCATTTTCCAAAAATCTCCTAAAGGGAATAAAATTCCACATCTCTTCAGTTTATTATTATTATTATTTTTTTTTTTATGAATGCCCTTTACAATTTGATTGTACATTATTCTTTTGCACCATTATTCCACTTTTTTGGAAGTCGTGTGGAACTGAACAATGAATGAATACATTCATAGTGTCCTTCACATTACCCCTGAGAAGATTGTTCTCTAAAAAGTGAATTCACACTGCCCCTACAGGCTAGCAGGCATCAATACACACAGTAGATCCTGTGTGATTCTCCAGTGATGTGAAAGTCTCTTCATTAATCTTAGCTGAATTTGATTTTAGTCAGCCAGGAGGACTCAAATCACTTCATCAGAGCCTGTTGTGTTCTTGCTCAGTAAGTAAGTGTTGGAGTGCCAATTTCGAGTGCGTGTTTGCCCTAAACTTGACCATAAGGGAAGAGAAAATATATACAAAGGTTTTATTCTAAAAGGAATATCATAACTAACCGTCATAACCAATTACTGTTTGTTGACATGGTTCTCACTCAGCCTTTAGCTGTTTACTTGTTATTGTGCCATGTCGACACATTAGCAATGCAAATGATACAGGCTGGAATGTCTAGAGGTGCTGCAGATTCAAAAGTATTGTAATTATTTTTTTGGGGTGCATCCCTGCAGGTATGTTTGCCACTTTGTGTTTGTGATTATGTGTGAATATCTTGGTGTGTCCCCTCAAGGGAACGAATATGCGACATATTTGACCGTGTGGCTTTTGGCTGGTCAAAGAAGGCAAAGTTTTTCCTTTTGGATGCTGAGGTTTAAGTTTAGATTTCGGTGTAGGCATGCTATTAATTAACTGCATTAATAATTATGTCAACAGATGGTCCTCACACAGATAGTAAGACAAATTTGTGTGTGTACTGTATGTCTTTCAGATATGACTTACCTCAGTATGGCAGTCGCAGGAAGCTGATCTCTCCAGCGGGAACCTATGATGAGTACGGCGAGGTGATTGTCGAGGATGATGGAAGTTATTATTACAGTCCTCATGAATCTGAAGGAGAGGTAGCAGAAAGTTCTTTTTATTCTACACATGCCAATATTGTAAGCCACAATATATAAATGACAAATGTGTGAATTTACATAGACAACACCTTGCATTCAAAATAATAGATGTTTGGACTGTAACAGGTTTACAGGCAGGCCAGAAGGTTAAGCCTGCCTCAGAGTCAGACTCTTCACAGACCTCCTAATTTTTCTCTGGGGGATCAGGTTCCCAGACCAGAGAATACCCATTCTGATCCAGCAGGGGATACTACGTCTTTTCCCAGCTCAAATCCGGTGATCAATCTCAAAACAGTGATGAAACTCAACAGACTGCTTGCTGCAGGCAAGGCCTCTGGGCCACCAGTGCCTTTCTACCCACCATGGAAGAAGGCTCGAATATTCCCAATGATGGAGAAGGCACAAAGTGTAGAGCCCACTAAACCGACTCAAGGCTCTGATAGTTCAGAGAGCGGTATGGCCATTGATGGTATCTTCTTCCAGTCGAAAGAAGGAAAATCGCCAGGGCAAAAACTATTTTCCAAACAGCGTCACACTCACAACAAAAGTCAGAGCAACACAAGCAATAACACAGAGAGCTCAAGTGATGGGAAGACATTGGTTTCCCAGGAAAGCAGCGATTTGGAAAGGGAGCCATATGGCTTTGTTAGCAACAGTCAGCAATCTGCTAGCAAGGTAGAGAGTGTAAATGAAGGTGCTTTTCTGAACCCCTATTTAGACAGATGTGCAGTATCATCCATATCATCCCAATATCCTTATTCAAACCAACAAAGTGTGGCATATATGACCAGCTTTGATTCAGACAAAGAGCAAGAAATTTCTGAGGAGTCAAACAGCGAGAGCAATTCAGAGAATGAGCAAGATGATTCTGAAGGTGGGTCCAAGACACATACAGAGCAAGACTCCGAGACAGAGACTGATACTGAGAGCAAGACAGAGTCAGGAAAAGAGTCAGACAGTGATAAAGAGTCAGAGGATGAGAATAGTTCAGAGAGTGAGAAAGGGGCAGAGACTGAGGATTTGTCAGCGTCACGTTGCAAAGTCACTGGCACCCAGGAGTTTGTGAGGTCTGTTTTGCGGACAATGAATAAAACACAGTCTTCTAAACCTCGATTTACATCCAGCATAGCAGAGATCAGTTCGAAAGTAGGCTTCAACTTTACACACAGAAAATATAGAATATCTGAAGAGACAATGCATAAAGGTAAGGACAAGAATGAAGAGAATAAAAAGGGGTCAATGAAGGAAGATAACTCTGAGACCAGGAACGAGGATCCTAAGCCTTTAATGGGCCAAGAAACTGACTTTTGTAAGGGCCGTAAAAGCCAGAGCAAGAGCAGCAACTCAGCAGGCACCACAGACAAAGGTAATCTCCCACCTATAGCTGAGGATGAAGAAGAGGAAATGACATCTGCAGGGTCACTCAGGAGTAGTCTTGGCAACAAATTTCAGGGGTCTGCAAATGGAGCTGGAAGTCTAGAAGCCGACAAGGAGGATTCAGACACCGATGACTAAACTGATGTTACAGATGACTAAACTGGCTTGATGCCTTCTCAGTAAGCGTCAATGTCTCCTTTTTGTTCTGGCTTGCGTGGCTTGTTAGTGCATCCTTAGTGAAATGATGTGCATTTTCCCCAGAGTCTACACTCTACATTTTTAACTTTCCTAACTGCATTTTTATCATGTCATATCTTTTCAGCAGAACTCTTTTTTCATCTCACTATTTACTATACCAATTAAAGGTTTTGTTCATTGAGCAGGAATGCCAGCAAGATGCAATTGAGCAAACTTGCTCTTTAAATAAGTGTATTTATCTATGAAGGATTATTATCCAACAGACTCAACTCACTCAGGTGAACAAAATCTTCTGATTTTCTGGTGGCTGTGATATCCTTTAACTTTCCTGGGGTGAAATTGGTTGTGTTTTTTTTTTTGTTTTTTTTTTTTAATGGATATTAAGATTACACTGTGCATGTTTCGTAGGTCTGCATGTTTTCCATCAACTGATCACGTTCTGTGCATGTGCTCTTCCTCTGACAGTTTGGTAGAAAGAAGAGAATCAAGTTGGTGGTGGATCGTGAGTATGAGACCAGTTCAACAGGAGATGATAGTGCTCCAGAGTCCCACCGAAACCGGCTGTCCAATATAAACAGCCACAGTAACATCAACGGCAGTGTCTACTTGGCTCAAAATGGTTCCATCATCCGAACACGGCGAGCCACCCACACCACCAATATCAAATTCAGCTCTCCTGTCCGACTCGGGAAGCACTTCAAAAAACTGGACAAATTAGCTGTGACTCAAGAGGAGAGAGTTCCTCTGAACAGCCCTGGTGCCTTGGGTGCCGCCGCTGGCGAACAAAACATTAACACCAGGCCCTCCAGTGGGTCCCTGGCCTCCAGCTCCATAGGACCAGAAAGCATAGCTTGCAAATATAATGTGGCAACAGCCAGATCTGAAATAACACAAAATGCGTACGAGCAAGAGTCCACTGTAGACAATGCAGAGGTGAGGGAAATGTTAGGGTCGCACAGTGATCGCACACAGTCCGACGAGGAAGAACTGTGGATGGGGCCTTGGAATAACCTGCACATACCAATGACAAAACTGTGACCTGCCTTGTAATATAATCCCTTACATGTTCATTTGTATTGTCTTAATAAAAGAGAAAATACACCGAATTTGCAGCTTTACAATGAAATTGCACTTTTATTCCGTATTTGACGTCTTTGCTTTTCTTTGCTTTCGGAAAGATCACCTTTGAGCTTGCTTCTTGACTATCCAATTCATGAACAACCAACACACTGGTGTTTCTGGTCTTCACTTGTTCATTCTTTCAGTTATCAATACACTGTTGAATTAAATGTTTGTTTTGGATTTTTACCTTTCTATGACAGAAGCAGGGTTGTCTCAAGTGGTGTATGGGGGCCCAGGGCGATATTTTTGTTGCATGACCCAGGTTGAGGGAATTGTGTGTGTGGTGTGCACATACAAATAAAACTTAATTGTGTGCACAAATTGTACAGCATACCAAATTAAGTACTGCACGCTTCAAAAGCCAGCTGCTGAGCTGGACCTTCCTCTCAAATTTATAGGCAGAACTGTCATAAATGGTGGGCATGTGGCAAATGTGTGGCTCTATAATGCAGGCTTAAATGGTAAATGACATTTGGGTATCTGATATTGATTTGCAGAATTGCAAATTGTAATTATAATCCTTTTTTTTTTTTTTTTTTTTAAGTGAAAGGCAAATATGAGCATGAGAGTGAAGATTTATGTATACAGCTAGGCTGAAAGACCCTACACAGGACATACATATTATTAGAGTATATTCCCCCAATATTTCAATAACACTTATTAGGACATTACGACATTACGGTTAAATGACTGAATACAAATAAAATGTACTTCACATACAGCAGTGCAGTCTAATAAGCACGTGATTACTGACATCACTGTTGTTGTTTTTTTCTATCAACAACCTGATCTATGATTAATAACAAATTTTTCTGCTTTGTGCCACTGCCACAATATTTTCCCTGCCTCCATCACTACTCATCAGATGGAACTCCTCATTGTTATGTACTGTAGTGTCTGGAAAGGCGCATTAGTTACATTAGTGCTTCATATTCAAAGACTAAAAATAGTTATCTGTAGCTCTTATGCATTTTTCCCATCCATTTCACACATTTTAGCTGATATATAGTCAGTATGGGTCTCTTAGTGACTGCCCCTTTTGCCCACCCTTTGAGACAGCCCTGAGTAGAAGTTTATATTTCTGTTTTGAATTTTTTTTTTTTTTTTTTTTTTTTGTACACATTTATCAATGACAGTAACTGGGTTTATTCAGCAGTGCACTAATGTAATCAGTTAAAGGTGCAGTTTGTTATTGTGAAGTGCTTTTATACTAAAAAAAAAAAAAAAAAAAAAAAAAAAACCTTAGAGAAGCTGTGATTCTGATTATTGCCATGCAATGGATCTTACTAGTTTCTTAATTTCAGGCCTTTGTCCGCATTTCTCTGGCCTCCAAAAACCCTCCATCCCAGCCTGCACAGTGCTGCAGGGCAACCCATGAGGCATATGTAATTTCAGGGTTTGAGGTCAGTTGGGATAAAAGGGGACGGTTTATTTTATTTTTTTTTTTTATTGCAATTCAATTTACAGCCAACAGAAGGCTCTTATATTTACAAACTGTTCCTTTAATAGTATTTAATTGGATCATATACAGTATAAACCTGGAAATACTTTTAGTCAACCAATATTCTGCTCATTTCCTTTTCTTGTTTGCTATGACTCAATTGACAACAACGCATTTTCTTTTCCTAAGGTCAAAGAGAACAGCCACATGAATAAACATTCCTGGTCAAAATTCTGAGCTTTTTTTTTTTTTTTTTTGGCCTCCATTCAAATCCAAGAAAAAAAGCAGACAGCTGTGCACTTACTTGAAGTGCTCCCTAACGATGCAGGTAGGTAGGAACAGGTTGAAATAAAGGCAGTATTACTAATACGAAATTGTGATATCATAAATCATAATAAATTAGACAGTTATTGTGATATGAAATTTTTATATAAGCCTATTATGAGCAACCGACTGGGAGTTGCCTTGGTGGGTGTCATCCTCCACACAACACAGCATTACTCAAAATATAGTATGTTTACAACCACTTTACTATAGGGTTATGGTTCTTCAGATTGTGTTTTGGAAGAAACTCTTAAATGATCAATGTACAATGTTCTATGTAGCAGACATGGCTCTGAGTAGAACCCCTTTGTAAGAAGCTAAGAAGCCTTGATTATCCAAATCTTTGGTAGCACAAAGTCAAAAACTAAGTGGTTTTGGAAGTCTGTCCAGAATGATGTTCATATACACCGGTCAGCCATAACATTAAAATCTCATAGCAGTGGCACCTGTCAAGGGGTGGGATATTTTAGGCAGTTAGTGAACAGTCAGTTCTCAAAGTTGATGTGTTGGACGCAGGAAAAATGGGCAAGTGTAAAGATCCTAGTGACTTTAACAAAAGGTGATCCAAGGAAGGACAACCAGTGAACCAATAACAGGGTCATGGACACCCAAGGCTCATTGATGCATGTGGATGCACGAGTGAAGACTAGCCCATCTGGTCCGATCCCACAGACGAGCTACTGTAGTACAGATTGCTGAAAGAGTTCATGCTGGCTATGATAGAAAAATGTCAGAACACACGCTTGCTGCGTATGGGGCTGCGTAGCAGCAGACCAGTCAGAGTGCCCATGCTGACCATTTTCCACCACTGAAAGTGCCTACAATGTGCACGTGAGCATCAGAACTGGACCATGGTGCAATGGAAGAAGGCAGCCTGGTCTGAAGGCAAGCCGGCAGAGACAGTGTGATGCTCTGGACAATATTCCTTGGGTCCTGGCATTAATGTGGATGTTCTTTGACACATATCACCTACCTAAATATTGTTGCAGACCAAGTACACCCCTTCATGGCAACGGTATTCCCTAATGGCAGTGGTCTCTTTCAGCAGGATAATGCGCCCTGCCACACTGCAAAAATTGTTCAGGAATGGTTTGAAGAACATGACAAAAAGTTTAAGGTGTTAACTTTGCCTCCAAGTCCAAGTGCTGTCTTGGTGCCAGATACCACAGCACACCTTCAGAGGTTACGTGGAGTCCATGCCTCGACAGGTCAGAGCTGTTTTGGTGGCAACAAGGGGGACCTACACAATATTAGACAGGTGGTTTTAATGTTATTGCTGCTCAGTTTACTTTTTCAGAGGATTGGATGTAACGCCTATTTTTGCCACACGGTGGTGCCTCTTTCTTTCTTTCTTTCTTTCTTTCTTTCTTTCTTTCTTTCTTTCTAGTCTTCTTTGAGTTCTGCCTGTGAATAGTAATTGAAACATTTCACAAAAATGACCTACAGATCTTATGAAAGTGTCAAAGAAATATGAGATTATTTGTTTTTGGTAAGAAATCAGGAGTTGATTAGTTGCCATGCTTAGATACTGGCACGTGTGTGTTCCCTGGCACACGCGAGTGACACACTCACGTTTTACAAGTGAGGAAACGACTGACATATCAAACCGATGAGAAGAGGAACTCTGAACTCGACGAGTTAATTACACCTTAAGAGCTTACACGGTTACCATAATAACATTAATATACGTTTGATCTTCAGCTCTCCTTACCGGTGAAATATTTCACAACAAACACGTCCAAAGTAAACAATTAAGTCAATAATTACAAGGTGCCTGATTCGGTGATTACAGGTGTACGAGCATCACGGTTATTTAAAATTCTATAATTAGTCCTCAGATCAGAGAGAAGCTATTCAAAGTGTTCCAATGCACATCCTGGAGCTATTATGCAGTGCCAGGGCCAGGGTTTGTTAGCATGTACACACACACACACACACACACACACACACACACACACACACACACACACACACACACACGTTTGTCTTAATGTCCTTGTGAGGACCTTCCACCGACATGCAACTGACATGATTCTTCATGCAGCAAATGAAATCAAATATGTCTACACATAAATCTAACCCTAACATCAGTAACCAAAAGGAAACCTTTCAGCTCTTTAGTTTTTTTTAATTATTATTATTTGTTTGTTTTAAGTTTTTAATTAAAAAAAATAAATAAATCTAATGTCCCTTCAAAACTGTCAGATATTTCTATCCTTGTAGGGACGTTAGGTCCCCAAAAAGATATAAACACCTACGCCTACACCCACACCCACACCCACACACACACACACACACACACACACACACACACACACACACACACACACACACTTACCTGAATCACTCTGGCAGACATCCAAATACATGCAGAGCAGCTGTGTTGGCTTCAGGTGAATAATAGGTTTGTGGTTTTGTCTTAAACTCATTGAAACCCATTGGTTTATAGAAAGGCTGTTCAGAGTCATCTTAAGCATCCACAAGCTATATATTGTGCAAAGTGCTTGGATAGTATGTTGTCTAAATGTGACGTCACTTTAGCTAAAAGTGTTTTCCAAATGGAAAAAAAGTCAGTTATAGTGTTTGAGGCTGTTCTGACATTAGCTACGTTTATAGCGGATACATCATATCATAGTATCATCTCCCCCTTAAAATACAGAGCAGCAGTGATTTTTGAAGATCTGAAATATGAATTCCTATCAAATGTTTTGGTGAATTGTATATTTAGAGCCATTTTTAATTATATACTGAGTCTTCCCTGCGCTGTGTAATTTCCTCTTTTCAAAACAACACCACAGATGTAAACCCAGATGCTCACAAGTACACACACACATAGTAAATAAATGTTGATGGCATCTCACCCAAGCATTTTATTACTGCTGAAAGGCTGGGCATATAGAAAAATATAAGCTTGGCAGTCTGGCTCTCATAATGAAGGGTTGCACAAGGCAAGCAGGGGCTCCAGCACACACGTTCTAAAGACAGGCCCCTGCCATCATGCCAGTAGAACCAGTAATATGGCATGTCACAATAATACCGAAATATCCGGTGTGTGGCTTAGTTTGTTGTGCATGCTTTCTGTACCTGCAGGGACGTTAAAAGGTCCTGGATGTGAAATATGTGATAAACAGTAGTTTTGAGCACCTAGGTCTATTTCTTTTTCATTTCAGAAGAGGTGCTCTTTTTACAAGGTTATTCATCACATTCTGTAATTTTCTTCAAATGTAGTGGAGTGAAACAAGCGAGGAAGACTGCCAGAAATACAATTTGGTCTCCTTGTGTTTTGTGGTGGTGTCATAGCTTCTGCATGTGCTCTGCAAATTTAAATCCACTCATTCTCTGTAGTAAATCAACCAGATATTCGTTGCTGCTCGAAAACATTTTGGCTGTTGGCCCTGACAGCATTAATGCACAGTGTAGCATCAGCAGGGCCTCTTGTTAAAGCAAAATGTGATGAGAACTGGCATGCTCACTGAACTGAGGCTACACACAGCATTTTGGGTTTTTAAATGGGAATTTGATTGTCTGCTCTCATTAGAGGGTATTCACAAGAAAACCACAGCGCCTCGATCTCACCAGCCAAGCAAATCTCCTCTTTTCTGAATTAGTCTTAAAGCATGTTTGTTATGAGTTTACTCTAGCCGCTCAATCTTTGGTTTATAACCCAAAATAGACGAGGCAATATGACTCCTGCTATGCTGTGAAATGATACCTTTCAGCTCGTACATGCCACAACATTTTAAACACCTCGAAGTCATCTTTAAACCCCTTGGTTTCTAAGTGAAGCAATTTAGGCCTACCAAATATAATAATTGAATCATTCTAAGCTTTTGATAGGCATGGGGTTTGGGTAGCGTTGCTCAAGTCTCTGTGTGCCAACATAGTGTGGCAAACCTTAACTATACAACACCATCTAAATACCAGTTAAATTGCTTATTCCATGGGAACCTTGGGCAGCTCTACTGGACACTTCTGTGGCAATACTCCTTTTATTTTCCTTACCGTAACCCTAATGAGCCTGGCGCCATCAGGCTTTTACAATGACATTGGCTAAACGGTGGCAACATCTCTGTTGCTGTGGTTTGAACTCCAGTTTTATGCATACTAGTGCGTTTGGGATTGCAACTGATGAGGAGAGCCTTTGCTCAAAAAGGAAATGCTTTTCATAATTCATATACGTATTACCTGAAAAATCATTTTATTTTGCAGTGTATATCTGATACTGTATATGGTTCAGATACCATCCATTGAAATTAAATATTATAGATCTTAGAGGTTATTAAGTTATTAAAATTACCATCATTGTATCCTACAAACAGAACTGCTGCTGTAATCATAAAGTCTGTCCTGTGCTCATCCCAGGGCTCTTATTCGCAATATGCTCATACTGAACATCCTTTTAACACATTTAGCGTACACTTATTTGACTTTATAATATACAATTATAAAAGAGTAATGATGTACTGTATAATGAAACTATCCAGTGTCATCCAGATGAAGATGGGTTCCTTTTTGGTTCCTCTTAAGGTTTCTTCCTCATGTCATCTCAGGGAGTTTTTCCTTGCAAAGGGTGCTGCGCTTATTATTATTATTATTATTATTATTATTATTATTATTATTATTATTATTATTATTAATAATAATAATAATAATAATAATAATAATAATAATAATAATAATTCCTTACATTTATATAGCACTCAAAGCGCTTTACATAGTATGGGGGGAAATCTCCTCAACCACCACCAGTGTGTAGCATCCACGTGGATGATGCGATGACAGCCATAGTGCAGATCTACATCCAGATTTACGTAAATCCATACAAATAAAAAATGGAATTCATTCAAGTTTTGGAATGATCCGAATGTGTCTTAATACCAAAATGATTTGAGAGCAGGAAGCAACACTGGTCCTTTAGTTCTTGAAGAAGACCTCATGCTGTGGAGTAAATGGTAAGTTACTGACCAGTGCAGTCAGGCAGCCCAAGCAGCACTGAGTCCCATCCATCATTGCACTGATGGCCAAAACAGTTGTGCACTGTGCTGGCTATCATCAGCCTTACTTTGATCTCTTTGTTGTGCTAATAAAGCCACCTTATAGGCCTTGAAGTACCATAGCTACTCTAGTACATATTAAACCAGCAAGATGTTCTTCTGCCCTCCCCTCACTGAAAGCCCTCTGTGATCTTTAGATTTTAGCTTGGCTGGACAATAACTATAGTATACAGTTATATGGTTACATACAGTGGACAAATCAAGAAACTGGAACCCAACACAGAGCAGTCTGTGTAGTTGTTTTGTGATGTTTTGTGTCATTATGCCTAGCAACACCACATCAATAAGACCATTCAGAAATGCTCACATGTAGATCCTGCTAATAGAATTAATAATAAATGATCAAATAAAACAAACAAACAAAAAAAAATTACCACACACCACATGCTCTGTCAGAGGCACGTGTGTTTGGTTCAAGTATAGCATGGCGCCAGTAGTATGAGAACCCCTTTGATTTGTGACCTCTCCCGGGTTAATTATAAAGAAGAAGTGCATTAGCTGTAATAATGCTGTTTTTCTTCTTTTCTTCTTCTACATGCAGAGCTCCTCCATTTCTGTTTCCTTTGCCCTTATTATCTGGCTAAATGTTTTTGTGTTTTCTGTCACAATTGAGACAGTCAGATGGGTTTTTAATGGGACTCTGAAGTTCAGTGGGGTTAAACGGGTGGCTTTGTGGTGTCAGAGATGGGTATTTAAGTGTTATTACCTCCCAATTTTCCTCTTACTTTTACCTTCTGGTGGTCAGCCTTCACTGACAGGCGCAGGTTAACTGCCAAATGTACAAGGAGTACAAAGAGTAAAGCACAATTGTAATAGTTCAGTTTACAAAGGTTATGTTGCATATAGTCAGATATTATTGAATAACGTAATTCTAATGATATAATTTTCATTTATTATGGAAATATCACTGAACATTGACTTGGCTGAGAATGTATTTTTTTACTCATTAAAGTCATTTGCCTTGAAGCATATTATTCAGTAACTGCAGTGTAAATAATAATTACAAGAGAGAGAACTATCAGTCTGGACCTGTAGATGAGTCCTGAGAGTTTAAGGGGTTAGATCATTAAATCAGGAGGAAAAAAAACAACCACCAATGTGGTCCAGTGAGTAGGTGTGGCTTGTGTTTTCATTCCTCCATGACTTCTGTTATTAGATACATCACAAAACATCCACAAGCAAGAGTATAAATAGCGATCCCCATGGTAGCACAAACAACTTCTGTTATTCATGTGTCCCACTTGGTATTTGTACTGAGCCATAGCTTCAAAAGTTGTCTAATGGATCCCAAATTATATGCTTTGTCATTTATTTTGTCAACGAAAGCTCATTTCTTGCCATCAGGCCTGACCAAAAGATACAGTCACAATGCCATCATACTCCCAGTCTCAGACAACTCCTATTTGTTTAGAGAAACCTTCCTTCCATCACAAGCTCTTAACAGATGTACACTATGTGACTGGTGGAGGAAGCAATAGGATGTTTGCGTTGCTGGCTCCTACCGTAAGCACAGCTGTGTTTGGTGTGCTATTCCTCCATACTGCATTAAGTGTCCACCCACATATGTGGCACATGCACCAGGAGCCATGACTAGGCAATAGATAGGGAGAACATTGACTGCATAAACTGACGCGCCATGCCCGGCACGCTGTCATTTGCAGCAGTAATTGGCTGGCTGGCATTTTTTATGGGCCCTGTAATGCAGACTGAATACCAGGGATTTTAAACATAGTTTTGGGAGCAGGCCCTTGGGTCTGTGGTTTGAGGCACCAAAAACACATGTAAATTGAGGTTTTGCTCTACTGCTGAGATGTCTGTGTCCGTCGTCTATGTACAGAGATACAAGACACATAACTGCACTTTGATTTGCATACCAAAAATCAGCACTGGCTTTTCAAATTTGTGAATTGGGTTTTAATATACTGCCTTTGTTTTAGGTTGTTTTATGTTTTGTTTTGTTTTTTAGGTGAAGCTGCCTTGTGCGCATTTTAAGCTTAGAAAAGTGAAAAATTGTTGTCAGAGTGAAAGGTCCTTGGTCATTGCAGTGACCAAATGTAGGTAGATTATCATTCTATTAATAGCTATGTTTCTAGCCACATATTTTTATGTGAATTTTGGGATATCGCATAAAAAAAAACACTGGATGGAAGCACCAGATGTGAGTAAAATCTCTAAAATGCATATAAAAATGCACTCAATTGAGGCTGATAATTTTTTATTTGATAAGAAGACGTGCATAAACTACGATGGAAATACATTTACCAAATAAATTCCTCAATGCGCATCAAAAAAAAAATCATATGACTTTGCCTCAACAAATCATGTGATTGGATAATTGGCTCAGAAAAGTGAAAATGGCGGAGAGCGAGATGCACCAGTTTCTCCAGAAGTGACGATTGTCTTGAACACGTGGGATGGAAACGATGCTTTATATACAAATGTTTTATGTGATTTCAATTTTGCACATAAGTTAAATTCACAACTTGGATGGAAACATAACTACAGACAGAGGATTGGCAGTGCTCCAAATTGGTTCAGATGAAATTGTTTCTGCAAATGTAAATTCACTTGAAATCAGTTTTATATTACCTTTTATGTCCTGTATTGCCCACACTGCCATGGACCGGTATCCCATCCAGAGTGCATCCCACCTCAGGCTCAGTTTCCCTTGGATATAGCCCCGATCAACTATAACCCTGTTCATGATAAAATTCTTACTGATGATTGAATGAATCTAATGAATGAATGAATGAATTTCCCACAGCTTACAGATATAAATTTATACCACTAATTTTACTACTAAAATTTAATACGAATTTTAACTTGTATTATTCATGTAACCTCCAAACAGTATCATGGATTTGGATCACCATATTGTCAGGTGCCATCATTCAGAGTATAATTTTAGCCACCACTACATAGTTCATTGATAAACTTGGATAAACATACATTATAATATAAACATTAATATGTAATATAAATATAATATAAACATTTACAAACATAAAATTCTATTGTGTTCAAATAAACTGAAAAGAAAGGATAAAATAGAAAGAAAAGAAAAGAAAAAAGAACAGAAAAAAGAAAAAGAAATTGCAGTCGCAACATGCAAATACAGGATTTATTGCTGTTGAGCAATCTATCCTTTCTAAGCCATTATTTTTAATCAGGAATGCCTAGGAGTCGCCTAAACACTTGCCATTTAATCAAGGAAGTCTGCACTCTTCTTCAGCATAAAGTCCGGGTTACAGAGGCCTGAACTTTGAGTGATAGATGGTTTGTGTGTGTGGAAGCACTCAGAGGCTCAGGATCTGAGTGGAAAGAAAGGCCACTGCCTTCCTCCTCCTGTCATCTTGTTGATCCAGTTGATGAACAAGCTTCTGGTGAAAGAGGCCCTGCTGTCCTCCTCTGGTTTTCGTCACAGACAAGTAGTCCCGAGACATGTCCTTAGAGTCAAGAGGATTGCTGACAAGTGCATTAATATAAATGCGTAGTGTGGATTTTTATGAGACCAATGCCCAGTCCACACTAACACAGCTGCATTTCAAAACATCATTTTATTTTTATTAACTACTCATTTTATTTGATGCCTGTGATGCTGTGTTCATGTTTGATTGGCATGCTATGTCTAGTATACAAGTGATACCTTGGTGTCATATGTCCAGTGGATTGCAAATTCCATTTTCACCAACTAATCACATTTCATGTTGCTACAACATCAAAATTAACAAAAATGCTGCAAATGGCGTAAAAGTTATTAGTTAGATGTCTAGTGTGCATGCCCACTGTGCTGTTTTATATCATTTTCATGTTTCATTATGGACAGGAAACTTTTGGGAAACAAACTGAAAAGCGATAGTGTGGCCAAAACATGAAAGTGCCATTTTAAAATTATTAGTGTGGACTAGACCTAACCTTGTGATTCCATACTCTATTTTCCCCTCACAAGCTTATATAAGCTCATTCTCTCTCCATGACTCGTGAACACACTTTTCCCAAAACTGAATGCTAACCAATTCGACCCAGATCAGCCAAATGCAACGTGACAGGCATGGCATGGCGACAGTGGTGCTGTGACAGACCACAGCTGTCTGCCTTTAATGTCCTTCAAGGGTATACCTCAATCCCTGCTCCCTTTAAGCCAGAAGCCTTATGGCTGTGGATGAGAGCGAGAGAGAGAGAGAGAGAGAGAGAGAGAGAGAGAGAGAGAGAGAGAGAGAAAGAGAGAGAGTGAGAGTGTGCTGCAGATCAAATAGGCATTTCCCTTGCAATTGGCAAGAAACCGGAAACATAAGGAGCAGATAGGCCTGCTCCAGTGTTGGGATACAGTGTTTGCACTGTATCAGCTCTTACAAGTAATTTTTGTTGAAGGTCATAGGGATATTTGGGAATCTGTAGATGACAGGAGAAATATGTGGTTGCTGATGCCCCTTTGTTGTCATCCTTTCTTTCTGTGCCTCCCTGTCTGTCTCCATCTCTGTTTTTGTCTTCAAGAAGAAATCATGCAATTTTGAAAGCCGGTGTCTCCACTAATGAACCAGCAATTTAGCCTGGCCTTTGATCTATCATTCATTATTCAGGCCTCAAGTTGCCTCAAGGCCTCCTTTTTATTTTCTCGTACTGTGTCCCAGACTGTCTTCTCATTGTTGCTGTCTAATCAAATGGACTTGCTTATTCTGCAGAGCTTCATGGATGCACCGCATAGCCTTGTAATAACAGAAATTGCATGAATGGCCTGAGGAGTCGTGACGCCGCTGACAAGAGACTCCCGCCATCGCTCCATAGCTCGGCTCGCATATCTGCAGCACAGAACCTTGTCATTACCTTCCACATACACACTCATGCTTGTGTGGAGATGTTATTCATCTTCCGGGAAAGAATTTCAACTGCATGCTGTCACTCACATTATTGCGTAACTGTTTTTGTTTTGGATGTTTGCTCCGGGCCAAGTGATTATAAATTACCATGTGTCCGTAAGTGAGCATAATACATATTGTTATAAATCGAGATGAGCCCCAGTTCTTTTAACTTAACAAGACTTTCCATGACATTTCCATGACAAATCATGTAAGCAATCCTCCCCCTCCCCCAAAACCATTCCCATCCTAAGCATTCAGGCTAAATTCCAAGAATGCTACTTTATTTGTTTGCAGAGTTTGAGGAAAGAGGAGATACATTACAAGCCAGAAGACAGTGTAATGGGGTTCAGGGAGTCTCCCTGATCCTGGGCGACGTAAGGTCGAGAGACAGACCTAGAAAGAGCAAGGCCAAAGGTGTGTGTCTGGGCTGTGCAGTGATTAATTGTGCTCTGATCTTGTATCTGCGCTTCTAATGACAGGCTCTGTCATGCAGCATTGCCACTAGTGGACTCTCTTTGCTCTGGTGCCAGCAGGTCTGCCACTGAACACAGACAGGCTCCGGCTTGACTTTCGGCCCCATCATGCTTAGCCTGACCCAGTCCCCCTGACCAATAAGCTCAATGTGAGTAGAATATTTGCTGTACTTTTCACTTTTCTATATTGATCCATATGAGGCTCAGTATTGCAGCTCGGTAGCAGCTTCCTAATCTCTACATATAGTATCTCTGAGTAATATTTTACTCAGTGATTAGATCTGAACCTTGCTACATCAGGGATGCTTGTCATAAGTAATCAAGCAGTGCTGGAGTGGAGCCGGGAAGAAAGAGACTGAGACTCAGGGAGGATTAAAGTGAGGCCACACCTCACTTAAACGCTGGACTCTACGTCACTGCTAATCCCTCTGACATTTCATTAATGCATGGTCCACACACCATAATCCTCCGTTTATCTTGGTGCTTTTATCATTCAAGGCACAAGAGGCCTACAAATGAGCTAAATACCCAGATGCGGAAGTTAGGCTGCAGGCTCAATGGACAGGACGCAGATATTTTTGGCTTTCCTCCTTAATCTTCCATCTCTGTAAAGACGGCACAAGACATCTGATATCAATTATCATTAGAGCTGTGGTCAGTGTGTCGGGAACCTTTCTCTGGAACCGTCCATTATCATCCTGCTGCTGTCTTTTAAGTATTACAGATTGGCTCAGCTATCAGGCATGCTTCCTTTGTTATCTGTCACAGCAGTAAAACAGACTACAGTGAATGAGTCACCACAGTTGTCTCTTTAACTCCACAAGCAGAACCTAAGCAGCAATATCAGATGTTTTGTGGTTTTACAGCATTCCTGCATCACTAGAACAGGACAGAGTTGAAATATGCTGAAAGTTGTGAGACCAGGACAGTGAGAGTGATCAACAGTGCCGTTATTCTCCCACAAGCAGAAAGCCTCGTGCACACTACACAATTTTAGGCCCGATATCCCAGTTACTAACTAATTTTGGGGTTCTACCTCACCCCAGCTTTCACTCCCACGCATAGTCCAGCAATGTGATTTTCTCGAGGCTCCAATATTTCCAAGCATGCTTGATTTCCTCAGCAATGAATCGTGTAACATGAACCCTTCTGTGACTAGGAGCAAGAACAGTGCTTAGAAACAGCCAATGAGAGTCTGAGAGGAAAATGAATCTGTTGTAATGCGCAGCAGATCTCTGAATCTAGTTTATCATCCATTGATATGGGTGGCAGGGTGAGGGCAAAATGTAAGCACAATACTTCTATAAGAAATTGGTTAGTACGGTTGTTAGGAACAGCAGAAATCAAAACAAACATCATGATTCCATGATAGTTGTACATCCAGTTCTCTTTGACAGAACAGACATTTCATGATGCCCACTTCTCCTTCAACTCAACCTTCCTCCATATTTTTCTCTTATTTCTCGCTTCCATACAAAATAGTGACACAGTCACCAAGTCACTTGATAGACAGCTCTGGCGTTTATTTTCATAAGAAAGATTTGGGGATCATCTGAGCACAGTTGTGATCAAAGAACATGTAGTGTGTTCACCTCATCTGCGAGTGATCTTGTATTGTGCACAAAAGCACTCGTCTACCAAACAACTAATTGCAAGTTGTGTACTGTGAGCGGGTCAGCAATTCTGAGATTTGGAAAGTCGTGAGGCCTAAAGCTGATATGACTAATGTGTTTCATTTTCTACTCCATTGCTATTTACAGTGTCTGCAAAATGTCTGCCTATTTCTTATTAGTAAGGCTTGGATGTCTACATGTTTATTTCCATTTAATGCTCATTAAATGTTTTATATTTGTAACATTTGGCTGCAGAGTGGGAAGCTGCTGAAAGACTTAATTATAGGCATATTTTCAGATAATTGTCCTACTCATGACTTTCCCAGCACCGTTTTTTTTTTTTTTTTTTTTTTTTTTTTTTAGCTTGGCCATCAAATAAAATGACAGGAACAGAACACATGCCAATGAAAAAAGTGTGGGCAAACCTGGCAATGAGGGTGCCTGTTGTGTATGGCTTAGTCAGCAGATGTTGAAACGAGCACTACTTACAATTTACAGTTCTCCCATACATTTTGTGTAAGTAACTAGCGCCAGACATTTTGGAAAGTGTGTCTACATCACCTATGTGGAGCAGTCAATCATGTAGAGTGGTGCTTGAAAGTTTGTTAGAATTTTCTATATTTCTGCATAAATATGACCTAAAACAAGTCCTAAAAGTAGATAAAGATAACACAATTAAACAAGTGAGGCAAAATATTATACTTGTTTATTTATTTATTGAGTAAAATGATCCAATATTACATATCTGTGAGTGGCAAAAGTATGTGAATTTTTGCTTTCAGTATCTGGTGTGACCCCCTTGTGCAGCAATAACTGCAACTAAACATTTCCGGTAACTGTTGATCAGTCCTGCACATCGGCTTGGAGGAATTTTAGTCCATTCCTCAGTACAGAACAGCTTCAACTCTAGGATGTTGGTGGGTTTCCTCACATGAACTACTTGCTTCAGGTCCTTCCACAACATTTCTATTGGATTAAGGTCAGGACTTTGGCTTGGTCATTCCAGAACATTAACTTTATTCCTCTTTAACCATTTTTTGGTAGAAGGGTGTGTGTGCTTAGGGTCATTGTCTTGCTCCTTGCACTTTCTCTTGAGATCCAGTTCATGGACAGATGTCCTGAAATTTTCCTTGAATAAAATTTGTTCCTTGGTATAATTCAGAATTCATGGTTACATCAACGGTGGAAAGCCCTCCTGGCCTAGATGCAGCAAAACAGGCCCAAACCATGACACTACCACCACCATGTTTCACAGATGGGAAAAGGTTCTTATGCTGGAATGCAGTGTTTTCCTTTCTCCAAATATAACTCTTCTCAATTACACCAAAAAGTTGTGTTTTGGTCTCATCCATCCGCAAAACATTTTTTCAAGAGCGGTCTGGCTTGTCCACGTGATCTTTAGCAAACTGCAGATGGGCAGCAATGTTCTTTTGGAGAGGAGTAGCTTTCTCCTTGCAACCCTGACATGCACACCACTGTTGTTCAGTCTTCTCCTGATGGTGGACTCATGGACATTAACATTAGCCAATGTGAGAGAGGCCTTTAGTTGCTTAGAAG
This sequence comes from Cranoglanis bouderius, assembly GCA_023630585.1. Classification (NCBI taxonomy): domain Eukaryota; kingdom Metazoa; phylum Chordata; class Actinopteri; order Siluriformes; family Cranoglanididae; genus Cranoglanis; species Cranoglanis bouderius. Next base: position 6,979,888 of record CM042558.1, on the reverse strand, counting down.
TTACCCTGGGTTCCTTTGTGACCTTGCAGACTATTACACGTCTTGCTCTTGAAGTGATCTGTTCTGATAACTCCGAAATCTCCTTTGGTCATGCCATGATACCCATCCACAAACAAGTGTTGTGAAGATCAAACTTTGATAGATCACTGTTTTTTAAATAAAACAGGGTGTTCACTCACACCTGACTCTAATTTCATCTTCAAATTAACAGCTAATCCTTGAGGTTCACATACTTTTTCCACTCACAGATATGTAATATTGAATCATTTTCCTTAATAAATAAATGACCAAGTATAATATTTTTGTCTCATTTGTTTAAATGGGTTCTCTTTATCGACTTTGAGGACTTGTGTGAAAATCTGATGAAGATTTTGGTCATAATTATGCAGATATATAGAAAATTCTAAAGGCTTCACAAACTTTCAAGCACCACTTTAAGCTCATAAGCATTGAAACAAAATGTATAAAATTAGTTTAAAAACTGTTAAAATGTAAAGTACTTGGAAGTGAAATAATATGGCAGCTCTGTGTAAGCAAAACCCTGTTGATTTGTCATGATCTAATTGTGTCAATGATCTAACTGTAGATCAAACGTCTGTTTAAATTCCACAACAAATGACTCACTTATAATGACTGAAGAAAGTGGTTTTGTTTCACTGTTTTGAGAAGACTCTTGCGTATGAACCTTGTCCAAAACTCCTTGTCCTGCGTTCTACAAACGCCCAAGACCACACTCTGCTGGAAGCACTGCAGTCTGTGTTTGCCGCCCTGTAGCACGTCTATGTTCTACTTGTGGTTTCAGTCACTGTGCTCTGCCACCCCTCAAAAAATACTCAGATGTCTTGATTGGCTTTTAATTGCCTCTTGAGCCGTGTGTTGTCCTAACCCAGGGGCTTGTATATTGGATAGCTGATGAAGTGATGATGGCACTGCAGGATTATGACTGGTGTATGAGTAATGTGTGGTAAACTGGTGACGGAAACTTTAAGGGGATTGAAGCTCTTTATAAATTCAGCTCATAATGGCCCATGGGCTGTGATCTTATGAAGCTTGCTGCCATGCTGTAGTTCTACATTTATTCTTAAATAATTTCAAAAACCCTTCCTCCATTAGTTAGTTTGAGGGGTGTTTTATGTTCTAGATTGAGTGTATATATATGTTTTTGATATGTTTTATATGATTGTATATATATATATATATATATATATATATATATATATATATATATATATATATATATATATATATATATATATATATATATATATATAACAAAATGCAAAGTAAGTAAACAGAAGAAAAATCTACATCAAATCAATATTTGGTGCGACCACACTGCCTTCAAAACTTCAATTCTTCTAGGTACACTTGCACAAAGTCAAGGATTTTGAAGGCATGTAGTCAGGTGTATGGTTAAACAATTATACCAAACAGGTGCTAATGATAATCAATTCAATATGTAGGTTGAAACACAATCATTAACTGAAATAAAAACAGCTTTGTGGGAGGAATAAAACTGGGTGACATAAGAAAGTTTATTGTCAAAAGTCATACACCATGGCAAGACTGAGCACAGCAACAAGACAGAAGGTAGTTATACTGCATCAGCAAGGTCTCTCCCAGGCAGAAATTTCAAGGCAGACAGGGGTTTCCAGATGTGTTGTCCAAGCTCTTTTGAAGAAGCACAAAGAAACGGGCAATGTTGAGGACCGTATACAGCCATGGCCAAAAGTTTTGAGAATGACACAAATATTAATTTTCACAAAGTCTACTGCTTCAGTTTTTATGATGGCAATTTGCATATACTCCAGAATGTTATGAAGAGTGATCAGATGAATTGCAATTAATTTCAAAGTCCCTCTTTGCCATGAAAATGAACTTAATCCCAAAAAAACATCTCCACTGCATTTCAGCCCTTCCACAAAAGGACCAGCTGACATCATGTCAGTGATTCTCTCGTTAACACAGGTGAGAGTGTTAATGAGGACAAGGCTGGAGATCACTCTGTCATGCTGATTGAGTTAGAATAACAGACTGGAAGCTTTAAAAGGAGGGTGGTGCTTGAAATTATTGTTCTTCCTCTGTTAACTATGGTTACCTGCAAGAAAACACGTGCAGCCATCATTGCTTTGCACAAAAAGGGATTCACAGGCAAGGATATTGCTGCTAGTAAGATTGCACCTAAATCAACCATTTATCGGATCATCAAGACCTTCAAGGAGAGAGGTTCAACTGTTGTGAAGAAGGCTTCAGGGTGCCCAAGAAAGTCCAGCAAGTGCCAGGACCGTCTCCTAAAGTTGATTCAGCTGTGGGATCAGGGCACCACCAGTGCAGAGCTTGCTCAGGAATGGCAGCAGGCAGGTGTGAGTGCGTCTGCACGCACAGTAAGGCGAAGACTTTTGGAGGATGGCCTGGTGTCAAGAAGGGCAGCAAAGAAGCCACTTCTCTCCAGGAAAAACATCAGGGACAGACTGCTATTCTGCAAAAAGTACAGGGATTGGACTGCTGAGGACTGGGGCAATGTCATTTTCTCTGCTGAATCCCCTTTCCGATTGTTTGGGGCATCTGGAAAAAAGCTTGTCCGGAGAAGAAAAGGTGAGCGCTACCATCAGTCCTGTGTCATGCCAACAGTAAAGCATCCTGAGACCACTCATGTGTGGGGTTGCTTCTCAGCCAAGGGAGTGGGCTCACTCACAATTTTGCCTAAGAACACAGTCATGAATAAAGAATGGTGCAAAAACATCCTCAGAGAGCAACTTCTCCCAACCATCCAAGAACAGTTTGGTGACGAACAATGCCTTTTACAGCATGATGGGGCACCTTGCCACAAGGCAAAAGTGATAACGAAGTGGCTCGGGGAACAAAACATCGACATTTTGGGTCCATGGCCAGGAAACTCCCCAGACCTTAATCCCATTGAGAATTTGTGGTCAATCCTCAAGAGGCGGGTGGACAAACAAAAACCCACAAACTCCAAGCATTGATTATGCAAGAATGGGCTGCCATCAGTCAGGATGTGGCCCGGAAGTTGATTGACAGCATGCCAGGGCGAATTGCAGAGGTCTTGAAAAAGAAGTGTCAACACTGCAAATATTGACTCTTTGCATAAACTTCATGTAATTGTCAATAAAAGCCATTGACACTTATGAAATGCTTGTGATTATACTTCAGTAACAGTTAATAACATCTGACAAAAAGATCTAAAAACACTGAAGCAGTAGACTTTGTGAAAATTAATATTTGTGTCATTCTCAAAACTTTTGGCCATGGCTGTACATAGTGGTCGGCCAAGGAAACTTACTGCAGCAGATGAAAGACACATCAGGCTTACTTCCCTTCGTAATCAGAAGATGTCCAGTAGTGCCATCAGCTCAGACCTGGCAGAAATCACTGGAACCCTGGTACACCCATCTACTGTCCGGAGAAGTCTGGTCAGAAGCGGCCTTCATGGAAGACTTGCGGCCAAAAAGCTATACCTCCTACGTGGAAACAAGGCCAAGCGACTCAATTATGCACAAAAACACAGGAACTGGGGTGCAGAAAAAGAGCAGCAGGTGCTCTGGACTGATGAGTCAAAATTTGGCATATTTGGCTGTAGCAGAAGGCAGTTTGTTTGCCGAAGAGCTGGAGAGCAGTACACGAATGTCTGCAGGCAACAGTGAAGCGTCGTGGTGGTTCCTTGCAAGTTTGGGGCTGCATTTCTGCAAATGGAGTTGGGGATTTGGTCAGAATTAATGGTCTCCTCATTGCTGAGAAGTACAGGCGGATACTTATCCATCATGCAATACCATCAGGGAGGCATCTGATTGGCCCCAAATTTATTCTGCAGCATGACAAGGACCCCAAACATACAGTGAAAGTCATTAAGAACTATGTATATGGTATTTCTTTTAAATGTAGAAACATTAAATTTCATTATTTTGCTCTACAGCATTTCTTTGCATGTGCCTAAAACTTTTGCACAGTATTGTACTATATATATATATATATATATATATATATATATATATATATATATATATATATATATATATATATATACACACACACACATAGAGAGAGAGAGAGAGAGAGAGAGAGAGAGAGAGAGAGAGAGAGAGAGAGTAAAGAACAGTAAACAGTAGTAAATGAAACAAAGTCAATATTTGGTGTGATAAAAATTTAAATAAAAATAGCAGTCTCTGGTACAATTTGTGCAGTTTTATAAGGAAATGAGCTGGTAAGTTTTATTGAGAATCTTGCAGAACCAGCTACAGTTCTTCTGGAGACTTTGACTTTCACACATGCTTCTTACTTTTTGCAGCAAAACCCAGCAGGCTTCATTGTGTTTTTTGTCTGAAAAGTGTCTCTTATGTAATATGCTGCTTTCTTTGATGGCATACAAACATTTTTCTGTAACATTTAATTTTGTGCTAGAAAACTAATGCTTGGGAATCTAAACTGTTTTTGTACTGACTTAATAATGTAGCAGTCATAAAATAAAAAATCTATAACAAAGTTTGTACTAAAGAAAATAGGCAAAATTAGCAAAATAACTGTATAAAAATTACACTATCAAATATTCCACTCAAGTAGTTGGAGAAGATACCTTAAAAAATGTTTTTATTAATAATATTTTTTTTAAAGAAATTCCCTCAAATACATAATTGACAACATTATTGACATGACTTAATTAAAATAAAGTATTATTTTTCCTCCATCTTTTTTAAAGGGTGCCAATAAAGGACTTAATTTCCAACAAACAGAGAGATTCCTCTTATTCATTACATTCTGTCTTATGATGTGTATTATAGCAGAAAGACTTTCAGCCATCATCTTCTTCTTAGTCTACATACAATCACTGGCTCTTCCAAAATCTCTTGATAGACATTGTATTTATAAAAACAAAGTGCATTTCGAACAAATTAAACAACACATTTTTAAGAATAAAAGCAATGTGATGCTATAATACACAATACTACAATATCAAAATGTGCAGTGTTTACTCTAATATTAATATTAACCCAAAAATTGTTAATTGGAGAGATCCTGAATGAGCTATTGAGAACATGGCTTAAAGTGGGTCTAGATTAAACAAACCTCTAATGTTCTACATCTGCTAATTCACCCAGGTAAGCCTATTATCCAACAGTTGAGATTAGTCTGGCCAAACTGTTGAATGTGCTTCAAGCTGCTTCTTGAATCCCAAACTTCATCTGGAATCCACATAATTCGCTTTTAACTGAGAAGATCCTCTATTTGAAGTCCGTTATTTGTCAACAGGTTTGTTTGGATGAGAAACACCTGTGCTTGAAGAGGAGATTAGGGCGGTTGAAGAGAGCTGTTTTGCTGTGATAAGTACAGCTCTATAGGAGTCACCTGCATACAGTCTCCACTGAGTATGTTAACTCAGTATGCCACTCAGAATAATTAGACCAAAGGTAGTGGTGATGCAGTCTTCAGGCTCAAGCCTTGCTTCTGATGATGCCACTTTATATATGTCTCCCATGTGACCATACACTCTTCTACATGTCATGTCATATGTAAATACTCTGAGCACAGGCAACATGAAGATGCAGTGGGTAGCACTGCTGCCTTACAGCTTCAGGTTCAATCCAGAGTTCAGGTTGTGTGCATGTGTGCATCTTCTCCCCCATGCTTGAGAGGGTTTCCTCAGGGTTCTCCAGTTTCCTCCCACCTCACAAAAACAACCCAGTAGGTGGATAGGCTCTGCTAAATTTCCTCTAAGGGTGATCGAGTGTGTGAATATGTGTTAGTGTGTGTGTGGTGCACTGTGGTGGACTGGCTTCCCATCCAAGGTGCATTCCCGGCTCACATGTAGTGTTCCTGGGATACGCTCCAGATCCACCACAACCCTGACCAAGAAAGAGCTCTTACTTTAGATGACTGAATGATGAATATGTGATCACTTGTTTAAACATATGTGAAAGTGCATTTTTTATGTTACAGCATGTAATTGTGAATTCAAGTAAATACAACATGCGATCACGTTGTTGATTTTTCTGAAAATTTAAACCACAGGCACTGCATGTGGCAAATGAAGATGTGAAAATAAATGAATCATGTGAAACTAAATCACATGTGAAAATAAAACACATGCTCTACATGTGTAAAGTCCAAAAAAATGTGAAAAATGTGTTAAACGTAGCACTTGAATTGTCTAAAAACCAAAATTTCACCTGTGAAGTTCATGACTTTTCAGTAAGGGACTTGATTATGTCTATAGACTTGTTGGGTACATTAATATTTCCATTTACGGGGTGTTTAAATGTTTTAAGTCGATTCTATATTAGAAAAGTGTCTAGACGTGCTTTCTAGCCATAGCAAACCACTGCGTTCTCTCACACCACCATTACCAATTTTAAAACCACTATATTGGCATGGGTTATTTGTAATTGCCTGTATCCATGATGGCTGCCATTAGCCCTTACCAAAAGTAAAAAGTCCAGCATCTGAGTGATGAATATAATAATAGGGCAGTTTTTCTGTGGTCTGTCTAGCCGTTATATGTGTTAGTTTATTATAATAGTGCCATTAAATGACTTGCTGAATGGGTGATATTCTTAAAGCTGCCGCTTTCTTGCCGCCTGCATGCATTCTCATTATACTACACAAAAATAGTCTGCATACTTCACATATAATCGTGGTCTGCATTATGTAATTTGTAAAGTGGCACATTTGAGTGTCAAAGCCATTGAAATTGCAAGTGGAAAGTCAATTCATGATGAATTTCTCAGCATACTCAACTATGAAATTCTGCAAGCTACATTTCCTTTCAAACACTTGTTATTTAAAAGTACATTAACCAAGAGATACTTGATTAAATAGAATTAAGGCAACAGTTCCTTCAAAGGATTTGCGATTAAAGTGAGAAATTAATTGTATTAAAGAATGTAATCAGTAAGCAGTAACAGTCAAAACACAGGATACAAAAGCAGAGAAGAAGACTCAGGCATAAATGCAAAAAAAAAAAAAAAGTGAAAATTGAAAACAAAAATACATACAAGAATAAGGCTAAGTGGTTGTTAGGCTTTTTTTCAGCACATCAAATGCAAAATAGGAACACAAATAATTCCTCATATCACTATCTTCTCCCTCCATCTTCCATATGTCACATTTTTGACATGTGAAATGAAACATGATGTTTTAACAACAAACCCACAATCTCTCTGATAATGTATGATGGAAAGGTGAAAAAGATTGTCTTCCACCAACAACAACTGTGATTGATGGTGCAGTTGTCATAGATACCATCTGTCATTTTAAAGGACTGGAAATCAAAACAGCTTCATGGATTGCTTTATTTGCCGCACGGCCTGTGCTGTCAACAATATAAGCAATTTTTTAAGCTGTTGAACCATCATTCATCAATATGCAGTGTTCACCAAATACATGAACAGCTCTGCCAGATCAGAGGTGTGTAAACTCTTTAAAGCAACATTACAGCAACATTAAAGGACATCTGTGTTGCCTTTGATTTGTTTTTATGATTTCATTGGTGCCCTGTGTGAGTGTGTGAGTCTCTCACAACTGCTAAACAGGATGTTCGCTGATATGGTCTACTGGGTCACATGAGTTCACGTCTGATTCTCTGTGGATCTGGTTTGACCCTCATTTCAAGAGGAAGCCACTAACGCGTACTCAGGTAACACTGACTGATGTTGCTCTGAGTCAGTCTCTCTGATTCTTTCTGCACATTAGTGAGTAGCTCGAACATAAGCACAGGGTTTGGGCTCTCAGATGGAAGGGGGAGCTGATAGAGGTCCTTTGAAGTGTTGTAATGTACACCCACCCCTCCCTCTTCCCTTTTACCTTATTTACGGTATTTGTTTCAAGCACAGTTGAGAAAAAAAAACTCCACCCCAATCCCCCCTACCACTCCACCCCCAAGCTTCACTCCAAACCCGCTCCATTCATATTTAATGTGATACCTTGCAAAAATGCTGGTTCTTCTTTGGAGGAGAGAAATGATGATTTGTTTACCCACTAGAGGAAGTATGGTGAAAAGGTCGCGTGCCCCTTTCAAGGCTAATCTGAGCAGCTTTTTCTGCTTGTCATTACCAACAGGCACCGATGTGCTAAATGTTGTTTGTTTTTAGATAGCAACCGGCCTTGTGAAAGCACGGCCTCTCTTTTTGAAGTGCCTTGCTAGCCTCGAGGCTGCTTGCAGGCCTTGTTGGCAGATGTAGATAAACCCCACTGACTTAGGGGCATCTGTCCTGAGCCCTTCCTCCAAATTCCCTGCCCCTCCCAAATAACACATATTGTTTGCCTCCTAAACAACTGTGCAAATGAGCAAACACACTGATAGTAATGTGTGGGTAATGGCTTGAATCAGAGCAGCCATTGTTTTGTGGCCTGGTCCTCACACCGTTCCACTGTGGCCTGTGGGACAACTCAATCCAACACATTTACACCTGACTAAGATCAAAGATTCCTGCTTTTTTTCTGGGGATGCAATCACTTAGGCAAATGAGATGCTGCGCAAACTCTCCTTTGTGGCGGCTAAGTTGGGCTTTTGTATAGAACAAATGGGGGTGTTATGGGTTTTGGTGAAGGAAAGGCCTCGATCAAAGGGAAGCGACCGGGCCCTATTAAGCCCCAGCAAACTGTACAAGGCACAAAGGAAACGATTGAGAAGAAGACTAAATTGGCTTTGGGCTTCTCTTGAAGGGAGAAAATGAATGTGACAGAACAGGCATTTAGAATGGGCATCAGTGAATTGAGTGCTCCTGTGGAATGACATTGTCCCTGTACTAGGGGAAACGGGAAATGTGCATGCAGATACAGAACGTTATCTTCTTTCAACTCTCCCTGACCCACAGAGCACAATGACAGAACGAGTCAATTCTGCTTCTCACTTTGACAAGCATCAAAGCCAACTTCCTGAAGAATTGTTGCATGAAATTGGGAATCAGCAGTTGCCAGGCCAAAATCAATGATAGCTTTTAAATTTGTGTGTTATTTGCTGGACGATAGTTCCACCCCCAGCTACAACAAGTTTATCCCTTGTCTATGATACAGGACATTTATTTAATCAGTAGAATGCCCCAAAAACTCTCTGCCAATCAAGTCTTGGCATGAATAAAACACTGTCTATTTGTAGAAGAAAGGTTGTACCCATATTTGTTCTGGACCCAAGAACATAGAAACGTTGGAGTTTTTGCAAATATGAACACTTGGCTGTTTATTCCACTTTTAACTTGTTCAAACAAATAACGCTGACTGCAAGATGACATGAGCTTTGGTTTGTGTGAAAGTGTAAAGAAAAAGAAACAAACAAAAAAAAGAAAAGAAAGTCCATGAGACGTGTGTAAACCTTTTTGCACAGACTGAGCATGGGCCTTTGATTCACAGACTAATTTATGTGTCAGAATTATAACAAATTACAAGGGGGAGTCAAATGAAAACCTTACAAGTGCAACATAAATTAGAGAAACAGTGCATTAAATTAGTTGCTACAGAAGTAAAAATATACTACTGGACCATTGTTCTTTCTGTTCCACTAATAGAAGGAAGGTTTAAGTCATAATCATCATCATCATCATCATCATCATCATCATCATCATTAGTTTCTCTAAGGCATTGACCTAATGTCAGTATTTTTTTAACAGTGTGAAGTTATCTTCCTCATTGAGATAATACACATGCCATCTCCTCACATCCACTGCTGGCCAAAGTCAAAATACTTTGCAGTACTAAATTGTACTAATAGTAACTTCTCAAAAAGCATCAAACACATTAAATATTCCTAAACCATGATGATGTAAGTGTCCATAAATATCCGTGCAAAGGTTTGTACTTTCCAGCTATATTCAGAATTAAGTTCATAATGAATGTGATAATTGCAAATCGAGATGTGAGTAAAGTAACAACAGTAAAAAATAAAGAAAGAAAGAAAGAAAGAAAGAAAGAAAGAAAGAAAGAAAGAAAGAAAGAAAGAAAGATCTTTATTCTATCGTTTGAACCATCTGAAGTCATCTGAAGTCTCCTGTGTAAATGTGGTTTGGTTAGTGTTTTTTTTGTTTGTTTGTTTGTTTTTTTTTGTCACTAATTATCCTCTGGGAGCCTTTTTTGGCTTTTATTTAGCTTAGCTTTACTTTCCCTCTCTCATGTTCAAGTCATGAATGATTGTGATAAGAGATAAGGTATCTACTGCAATTTACATTGAAGTCCATTCTTCCATAGTGTTACAGACTATGACCCGATCATTCAGTCTATTTTTTGCTGTTCTACAGCTAAACACATGCCTAAGTCTGACTGGAGCTAATATGGATAAGAAATGTTCTGTTTACTGTGGTTTGTATCTCACTAACACCTGTATGTAACAAGCAACTGACTTATACAAATAAATAAATAAATAAATTTAGTCATTATATCATTAAATAATTGTTGTCAAGTGCACTATATAATGTTGAAATTGGAAATGTGATTAGCTACCTTAATGAGCACAAAATCAAACCAAATCATATGATAAGCACTTAAATGTTTTTAAGGTAACTAATTATGCTAGATTAGGTAGATTTGTAATCTAGTTATTTTATCAAGTTATTTTAGCTTGGTCAAATTTCAGTTTGCCAATGTGATGATACACGGCAGTGACTTGAAATCCAGTATGTTGTGTAGATACAAGCTAGCTGATTCCATGTTACGAACAATCCAGCTGTTTCTTTCAATGTTATTAAATGAACAGCCAAACATGAAACAAAACATCAAGAATAACCTCTAAATTATTTTTCCTCCAAGCAGAAAAATGAGAGAAACATAATCTCTGAGGTAATACAGAAATATCAAATCAGACAAGACACAAAAACAAGACTTTCCGCAGCATCTTGACGTCTATGAGAGTGTTTTCCTGCATTTTCTGTTCTAGTGAGTTGAAAATGTACTACTGCTGTTACGTTAGTTGCCCTGAGTGAATGGAGTGAATGGATTACATTGGCAAATTTGCTATACTATTCATAATTTTCTCTTTCTCTCTCTCCCTTTTCCCTCTGTCTTCGTTGACATAATTACATCATATTTGCATAGCCTGGGGAGGTGATGAAAGCTTTACCAGATAAACTAAGATCATAGCTAGGAATTTTACGAGTTTGCTACGACTTTAAACACAGTGACGCAAAGCAGAGAAGAGCTCTCCATGAATGTTAACTCTAAAGCTTTCCATGACTAGTTTCATATTAATTATCCTGCTAGTCCTGTACCTGTCCATTATTCACTTATCGTTTTCTTTTAATTGCTCGAAAGAATAAGCACAAAGGAGTTAGCCCTTCTGGATCATTACTCCACATATTTTCAGCTCTTTGTAGGATTCTACATTTTTTTATTGTTAATTTAACAAATGCTCTTCAAATAGTTAAAGGTTTATGTCACTCATTAAATTTCTTCATTTATGCCATTATGATGTGTAGGTAGGATCTAGAAACACTTCTAATTATTTTTTGACAATGATTTTATTTATTTATTAATTACAATTTCCCATGTGGTGGTCACATTATGGACTGAGACAACTTACAATATATTAAATATCATGAGACATTCACTACATGCTGTAGAAATATGAGTTGGAAATATAAAATTACAGAAAACGAAGCAGTCAAAGCATAGTAATATTGTGTCCATGTTGAAATCTGTGTTGGACAGTAGCTAAAATTGATAAATAAATTAAGCATAAACAAAAATCATTTTAAATATTATTTAATATTTTCAGAAAATGTCTTGAATTTTGTCAACAGTGAAACAGGACAGAAAACCAGAAGTAAAAAGAAAGCAAACTGATGCTTTTTTGTTAACTGAGCTTTGACGGACTAATTTTTCTCTATTTTTTGGAACGGTTTTAACTTTTTATCCCTTATTATTATTATGCTTTAATTTATTTAAGTGACATGAAAATGAATCCAATTCTTCTTATTTAAAAGATGTGGAAGACATTTACTTTCATACAGTGAAACAATTACATATGACACCTTCCCATTATAATGTAAAAATGTAAATAATCATTTTGTTATTGGCAGTTTTTCTAAAAATAAATAAATAAATAAATAGTATGTATGTGTTTCTGTAGTGAGTGTTTTGGTTGTGACGCAAGTATCATAAAACCTGCTTCTTTTCAGATATGTGTTTGATATACTGTCCCTCTTTCATTTCCTTTTCTGTGTGGATATTTTTTGTTGTTGTTTTTGATATGCTATGCTCTTTTGCACATTGCCTTCTTTTTATGTGGCTTGCACTCTCTGATCAATGAAATGAACAATGAAATGTTACAATGTAAAATGTAACATTTTGATATGATATTTTATGTTATATACAACACAAGGTGGTTAATACAGAACCTGAATTTTAACTGAATGTCACTACTGAAACAAATGTATGTCAATACATAAATGTTTCTGTTATGGCAATGCATTTTACCTTGTCTCAAAATTTGTACATAATTGAAAACTAGCAGCTATTGATTTCCATAGATGTACATAATGAATAGCAAAGTGTAGTTGCACTTAAAAACAATCACATCCAGATTTGCCAAAACAGTTTTATTTTAAATGATTGAAGAACATCTCACCATGTGGTTCAGATGAAGGAAAAGGGA